>WFKH01011581.1:58123115-58159346 GCA_016163765.1 Magallana hongkongensis | reverse complement strand
TTTGGTATTATTAGTGTCTTGATTATCGTAATTCGATCAATTGGAGTTAATTTTCGTAACTTCCATTGATTAATCAATTTTCTAATTTCAGATAATTTTGGTAAATAATTTAATTCTTCCATTTCATCTAGTGTAACTGAAAATTTAATACCTAGAAGCTCAAAATTTAAATTATTCCAACTAAGTTTCCATCGTGAATGATGAAATACATCCTTTGAAAATTTTTTGCTACCAATCCAAACCATTTTTGTTTTTGTAAAATTTATTTTTAGGCCAGATACTTGTGCGAAAAAATCTAAAACCCTAAGAATGCCATCATATGATTGTGGTGTACCATCCATTATAATTGATGTGTCGTCTGCATATTGAGATATTTTGTATTCTTCTCCATCTATAAGTATACCTTTGATGTCTTTTTCATTTCTTATTAATATTCCTAAAATCTCAGCACAGAGAAGAAAGAGATATGGGGATATTGGATCGCCTTGTCTACAGCCCCTTTCTGGATAAAAGTATTCTGAAATTATACCATTTTGAATCACACAAGCCTTTATTCCATTATAGAATGTTTTTATCCAATTTTTAAAGGAGGGTCCAAAATTAAAAAAGTCTAGTGTTTTTGAGATAAAACTCCATGAGATAGTGTCGAAAGCCTTTTCGAAATCAATTAACATTAAAAGGCCTGGTATATTATTTTGCTCTGTATAATACATAAGGTCATATATAAGTCTTATATTTTCCCCAATAAATCTTCCCTTCAAAAATCCAGTCTGGTCATTATTTATCAATTTATCTAGAACAGTTTTCATGCGGTCAGCTAAGCTTCCTGAGGCTAGTTTGTAAATAACATTTAGTAAAGTAATGGGACGCCAATTTTTCAGAAATTGTTTAGGTTTTCCAGATTTGGGAATGCATGTAATTACACCTAATTTATTTATTTCTGAAAAGTTTCCTATTTTAAAAGAGTGGTTTATTGCTCTTGTGATAAATGTTCCTAAGTCTCTCCAGAAAAATTTAAAAAACTCACTTGTAAAACGATATTTGGTATTTGTTTACTTATGTAGTTCCGAGTCTCTAAGTTAATGAAATATTTGGTTGGCTTTTCTCCCTCATCAATCCATTTAGACTTTGACCTGATACATTGACCTTTTAATTTATTTTTTCTTATGTTGAGTAGCTCATCTTGTTTGTTCGATAATATATCTAAGGAGTTTTCCGTTAAATTCTGCTCAAGACAAGTAATCTCTTTTTCTAATTCCTTTTCTCTTTCATTAGATTTTTTTTTCTTAAAAGCAGAGTATGAAATGGATTTGCCCCTTATTTCAGTAAGAAGAATATCAATAAAAAGTTGATCATCAATTGTAAATTGGATATCTTCATTTCTTATATTATCTAGATTATCTATATTGTATATAGGACAAACATATTGTCTTTTTACTTCCCCAATGATTTTTTTTATAGAGTTAATATATGTTTTATCGACTAATAGGGAATTGTTGAATTTCCAAAAGCCTTTCCCATTCATAAATTCATTCACTTTAAATTCAAGAATTACTGGAGAATGATCTGAACGATAGCTATTTTCAAATTTAACATGTGGTACTCTGTTTGTTAGAGTTTCAGATATAAGGAAAAAATCTAATCTGGCTTGTTTTACAGGACTTTTCCTTCTCCATGTGTATCTTTTTAAATGTGCATTATTTTCCCGAAATATGTCCACAAGATTAAAAGTCTCAATTAATTTCAAAACTTCTATTCTTGCTTTTGGATTATTCAGATGTTTATAATTCATAGAGTCTAAGTCTTTATTCATTACTAAATTGAAATCACCTCCAATTATAATATGTTGTGTATTAAGATAAGAGTCAATTTTATTCCTTAATTCTGAGTAAAAATTTGGCTTACCACATTATCAGACTTTTATTACTTTTTTTAAACACTTTACCTGTAGTCAATCAAAATATGCTTTTTAATTATGGGTACATTATCATCTAATTTTTTTTTGTCTTTTCACATAACTAAAACTTCCTTATAGTTATCACAGTTACGTATACACTATATTGTCAACGTATACCCTCTGTTCAGGTAATGCACGTTTAAGACCTTTCATTTATTACCTTGAAATATATGTAATGATAAATCTACCTAGAGACGTATACCTTGTTACCATATTATCATACGTTCCTGATCCACTGAAAATTATATAAACAAAGCACGGTCTAAAAAGACAATCTTAGTTGTGTAGAACACTACAGCGGAGACATTATTTTCCTTTCTCAGTTCAGGGGTGTATTAATTCTGATTAGCACAGGTGTGAATGCCCGTAGGGTTTCATTTACCCGTGCTTACCTGTCGTGAAACCCTTTGCTAATACGTATACACCGGAAGAGATTTAAAAACAAAGGGACTAAATGGTGTGTGCAAATTATTTTCAAAATACTGATGGTTTTCCTTTTTTCAGATTCTTAAACAATTGGTCAAAAATCTAATCCGCTAACAATATTTAATATTCCACAACGTACAAATGCAATTTACATGTAGTACATGTAATACGGGCATACATGTACCATACGCAAATGGCCGATTGGATTATGTAAACAAAGACGTCTTTTAGATACATGTACTTAAGCAAAAAAAAAAATAAGAACTTTAAGAGACTACGGGTAGGACCTCTTCTTATAGGGGAAAACCGGACCTCAAATGTTAACATTAAAGGTCCGGCCGCACCATTTTACGGGGCGGACCTTAAATTATACGACACCGGTCAAAAAAAAAATTCAGAAAGGCAACCGTGACGAGCCTTGTTATTTTTATAGTACAGGGAATAATATTACTATAAAAAGAACTATTTTAACGTCATGCCCCTGGGCATGCAGGTAACACATACATAATCTCTGTGAATAAAAATCATATAATATGGGATATATTAAATGATGTTTTGTAAATATTTTTTTTTACTTACTTTTATTTTAATTTTGATTGGTTTAATTTTCGAATTTATTATTATTATTTTTTAAATATTCAATGCATAGCATTTGGCATATTTAAATGATGTAGGAATCTATTGAAGGCAAAACTATTTCGAGAAAATTGCATGTACAATTTCAGCGATCATACTGTTTTCTTCGCTCTAGGACAAAACACACAAAACAATGAAACTGTGAATGGGTAGGTGGGGGATTGAGGTCAATACAAATTTACTGAAAAATGAATAACTTTATCGCAAAAGAAGGGGGCGCAAAAGCTAAGGACAATCAAGTCTTACTTTTTGTACAGTTGTTCATACAGTTTGCTTGGTATAATCGTCAGTACATTTTAGTAATCACTGCTTGTGCTAATTAAGAAACGTATTTCATTGCTAAGAATAGAGATCAATCTGTATTATACAAAATTTTGTAGTAATGGAACAGTTTTACTCATTTGCATACGAACGCCCACCAGTTAACTGAGAGTTACCCGCGCCTGTTATGGTGGGTAGTGTTTTGCTTAAGCGGTCCAAATAAGTGAATTAACAAGTGTGGACTGGTGGATGTTATCGATTGTAAGTTATTATACGATGTGTTTACAATGACATTACTAAATTTTTGGAACATGTACGTATTGTCTTTTCTGAGTTCTTTGTTTATATGTTCCCGATATACACTCACCAAATTCACAGATACAGTTATACATAATTCATATTAACTTTCATTGGTATCTATTATCATCGATGTGTTGACCCTACATACGATTATTGCAAGTGCACGATTAACTTATAATTTACCGCTGTATTAAAATGTGTGACAAAGAATCAAACTGTTGCTCAACTATCCCCAGACATGTCACGGTCATTAAGTGAGGTATTACAGTTGTCTAGAAAGTTTCCAGATGGGTCCCTTTCTGATCAGACACTGCCTACCTACAGTGCATGAACCCCCTGACCAAAAATTGATGCAAAATACCCGGCACATCAACTTATTGTATCAGGGTCAATCATAATATGTAGTGAAGATATTCAACGAATTGCAGAAGGGGTTTAACATCAACCCAACACTGAACTAACAGCCAGGAGCACTGAAATTTAAGTCGTTAAAATTAAAATAATGTTTAGAAATCCCACAGCTTCCACAAGAAAAAGTTTAGTTTCTTGAACAGGAAAACAAAGACGTTTTCCTTAAAATCGACGAGCTCGAACAGTATAGCCGCAGACTCTTGGTTCGCGTAGCAAGAATACCAAAAGCCTCCATCGAAAACACAGCCGACAAAATCCTAGATGCCGTTTCAGCAACTGGCATCCCTCTCCAGAAAACCCGAAATCCGTGGATCTAAATTTCATCTTGTCCAAAAAAACTTGAAATTTTGAAACAACCCAGAAACAAGAGATATCAAAATGAACGAAGACCCTACCAAGCACCGGGATCGTTGGATACATTAAAAATATCATTGACATATTTCATTTAAATATATAAGGAATAATATCGATTTTTTAAAATATAGTTGCTCATGATTTTGATAAACTTGTAACTATGTATTACCGAAACAAATGTAGTTGTTACAGAAATACACATACTTTCAATGAAAAATTCAGAGAATGGAAATGCCAAACTTGTCTACTCCAACTTTGATAAAATTGAAGTATTAAATGCATATTTTCATCAATTTTAATCAACCATCTCACAATTTGCCAGGCTTGTTTTATTTATGTACCGAGTCATTAAGTAATATCTTTTTACAGGAGCAATAAGTCTTAGATATTATCTCAATTCTTCTTCAAAAGGCTACTTGCTACAGTGATTTAAGCCATAGAATGTTAAAATCATTATTGCATATTTTCTTACTTTTAATTTACTTAAGGTGCTAAGTTTTGCAGAACGATCACACCTTTACATATACATTGAAGTAACTATGATTTAGGCAAGAGGGATTAAGGAAAGAAGTTGGTTCATTCAATTATCAGATTATAAAACCTTTTTGGGTATAAGAGTAACTTATGATCATATTTCAAAAATATTCTTGGACAATATGACATACATGTATGTCAAAAATAGTGAATGAACTTGACGATTGATATTATTTTTTCATATCAGCCAATAGTCCGAAATATCTGACGTTTTCCTGGCTTTTTTTAACGATTTTGATGTTTTCCTGGCAAGTAAAATATCAAAATCGTTAAAAAAGCCAGGAAAATGTCAGTTATCTCGGACTAATTGGCCTAATGTAAGCCAAAAGGCCTCGTATCAGCCCAAGATCTGAGGTATTTATAATATTTAATCTTTAAGATCACTTGCAGTCTTTAAAACTTTCTCTTGCATATTTATATCTTTTAAAAGAAAAATATAATAAAGCGTTTTAGTGCATTTCAAAAAATTAATTAAACCAACATCTGTCACTTTGTACCTGAACTTTATGGCATGTATATTTCAATAAAATTGAGTAAATTTACTTTTAAATTTTTTATAAAAAATTATTTTTAGTTTGATTTGCTTTTTAGCATGCCAGTCTGCTATGTGATAAGGGTTTCGTACATGTACACCACAGAGCAAACAGAGTATATAATGATATACTTACTTTTAACGTTTCGGTATAATTTATACTGACTATTTGTGTGATGTAAACATTGATGCTTTACAAGATACACTACCATGTTATGAGGAATCAGAATTATGCATTAAAGAATAGGAATTAGAGAAAGCCATTATGAAATTAAAGTGCTATAAGAGTAATACAGAGGATGATGTAATTATTGATTATTACATAAAATGTAGAGAAGCAATGATACCAATCTTATGTAAATTATTAAATAACATTTTTGAATTTGGTATATATCCAAACAGTTGGTAAAAAGGATGAATTACAAGATCCAAACAATAATAGAGGGATTACTTTAGTTAGTTGTTTTATGAAAATGTTCACAACTGTTATAAATAACAGATTGCTAGAATGGCATAAGTCAATCATTAAAAACGTCAGAGCATGTATAAAACACCAGGGAATATTTAGTTACATTTATTATTTCAGCAGGTGTCCTCCAAGGTGAAATACTGTCACCTATATATATTATTCTCAATGTACCTTAAAGCTGACATGAATTCATAAATATGCATTATTTCCCTTTTATCTCGGACTACCGCCATATTAGTTGTCGATTTCTATTGTTCTGCTCATCGGTACACACCCCCTATATAAGGCCGATAGCACTATTCATGCTTCACCGCATTTAGGTATTTCATTCACCCGAACACGTTACATTGGACGAAAAGACTTGTAGAAACGCGTTTTGAACATAAATATTATGACAACCACTGCAGTGGTAAGGAATATCCAAAGAACTACGAAACAAGGCAGACTGAAATCCCAGGAACACAAATTTCAAAATCCTCGATAATTGTAGAACGTTTTCCTGTGTAAGTTATAACATCGCACATGCGCAAACTACACACTGTGGCCGATCGAGCAATGTCAATGATCGCATGGATTTTAGAAACGGGGTGTTTTTGTAGAAACCTATAGAAACGATGTTACGTTGTTACTTTCTTGGATTTACTATCATTTATCTACTGTGTTGGATGTAGTGCCGCTGTGGTCATCAAAAAGAAGCATACGTTATGCACTCTGTATGAACGACGCACGTGTTCGATGTGCATGCGAAGCAAGGCAGCACTGTCTGTGCATAATGATAGGGATACCTTGGAAATTCTTTCAAAGAATAAATATATTTTGTGTTTTATTATTGTAGTTTCCTTTATTCTTTTTTACAAACATTTTACTACAATGTGTAGTTTATGCATTTAGAAGTCCGTGCAACCTGAATGCCTCGATCGGAAAGCAACTGACCGTAACTTTCTCGACCGGTATATATACCCCAGTGGCAGTAGAGGAGCGATCAAAACTAATATGGCGACCAAATGCTTTTATGAATTCATGTCAGCTTTAATAGTGTGGAGTCACGGACAAAACAAAAATAGTATATATGATATGTATGTCACACATATTTTATTTTACCTGTTCCACCTCATGTTTGTCAAAACATGTTGAAAGAAACCAGGGATATATATCGAAAGGATTCAGAAAGACAATAGTGCGTCAAACAGTAGCAGAGATCTAATAACAGATTTTAAGTCCCAAACATCTAAGACCGCTAGTACCAGTACAGGACAACTAAGACTACATGAAGCATTTGCTCTGAAAAGTAAGTTGACTCGTACATCTATGCGACTTGCCAATATAACGAGGGCAATAGATGCTTTCATTGCCAAAGATATGCGTTCATTTTCCGTCTTGGAAAACCCTGGTTTTGTGAAACTTGTACACGAGCTTGAACCAAGGTATGTCATACCATGCACTTCTCTGAAAAAGTTATACATAAGTTTTATGAGAACACCAAATCTACAGTATCTGGATGTTTAAAACAGGCAGGTTTTATTGCATTAACTACTGACTTCTGGACTTCTAGGGCAGCATAAAGCTATAACACTGTGCCGGCCCATTTTATTCATGATTGGAAAATAAATTCATTTGTGCTTCAAACAAGAACTATGGATGAATTACATACCGCAGAAATATTATCAGAATTTCTTATTCACGTTGTTGCAGAATGGAACTTGCGACGAAATGGACAGCTGCCTGCACTGGTAACAGATAACGCTCGAAATATTATTAACGCTGTTTGCATCCCCATGTAGGGAGTTTTGCACATGTAATAAACCTTGCTACTCAGACTTAAACGCATGGTAATTTTTTTTTTCAAAAAAGCTCTACTACCATGCCTGTACTAAAAAACAAGCATACTCTAAAATCCACAGTTTCTTTAATCCACCCCCTTAAAGCTGAACACTACTCTTGAAAGCTACTGCCAACCATGTTTCCCTTTCATCGCCGCTATCCATACAACCCCTATATGACCGCAGACCTCTTAACAGTTCAGAGTACATATATATCGAATTCGCTGTAGAGGTCTCACCTGTGTGGACGTGCATCTTACATCGCCGTGTTAGTCGGTCACGATGAGTGATCAAATTTCCATGCCAGGAGAATATTAACATCTAATATACAGGTTAATGCATTATATACAAACAGGAAATGTACATGAAACAAGAAATTAATGCAAAAAATCTAAAACCATGAAAGGAATACTACACGTCGGTCAGGTCACGAGTTTCAGGTGTGCAATCGGGTGTAACGAAATCGAAGGGTTCATATACCCGTGTGACGGTGCCAGTTTGTGATTGGTGTTCAGCTTTAAAAAAAGGGGGTGACATGTCTGATAATGAAGACGGCTCTTTGTTTAGCAGTTGTCTGCCATTCTCAAAGGTAGGGATTACAGTGCAATTTTATTTTAAAAACTTTTTCTTAATTAAAAATTATTATTTAAGTGATACTATTTTTTTTAACATTTACTTTTATAGAAATAGAATGGTAAATTTTGAACACAAATGATGTGATGATAATTTATTAAATTTTGTTTTAGATACACATCCTGAGATCAAGCTATTTCTGAAAGAAAGTTCATGCTTAGATCCTTGATTTTAAGCTATGCCATACATCACTGAAGATGATAGGCAGGATTTGTTCACTTATTTAGTTCAGAAGATTCAACAACTGCAAAATACAGTTAAAGTATGTCAGCCACATAAATTTTCTCTAGTAATTTCTAATATAATTTGTAATTAAATAGGTAATTTAATAGTCAGTATATTTACTTTGATAATTAATTAATTATTAATAAGCCATTTTTAAATAATTGGAATAAAAAAAAAAAGAAACAACAAATTTTATTTTGATGATTTCTATTGAATTTAAATATTTCCCTGCATCTTGTTCTGTAGATCTATAGATGAGCCTTAAACAAAAACATCAGCATTGGATTGAGATGATCTCCTTGTAGAGGTTTTTTTTGTAGTGATGGTTGAACCTGCTAAACCTTTGGAGTCAATGATTGAAAATAAATTGGACATTTATAAATCAGTAGAGTCCACCCCCTGAGTGCAGATCCTCTTGATAGTGGCAGAAACATGAATCAAACCTACCCCTTTTAGGAAAACTGGCTCTTAAGGTATTCAATGTATAACGACTACATTTTGTACCTAACAAATTAATAGTCCAATATTGTTAATAATTGTATTGTTTTGAATTTGTTATCAAGTAAACTTCTCCACCAAAGGAATTTTTAAAATTTTGATTATTGTCTAATTAACTGCACCTTGAAGTTTACATTGAAGTCTGTGGACAGCGCATGTTTAATCAAGATATTGTAAAAAGTAATTTGAACTTAATACAAATCTTTTGGTGAAAATATGCATACACTCTCTCTTCATTCAAATATGAAACAAAGAGAATCATTTACCGCAGATATTTTGAAAAAAAAAATGAAATTTTCTTCTTTAAATCAAGGGAAGATAACTTTAAAAAAAATTTTAGGTGCAAAATGGCCGGCTTCTTATATGCTATCAGTCATGTGAATTTGATTGATTTCACTTTCATTGTTATCTTGTAGTACGTATTTAATTTACTAGTATAAAATGGTTCACAATTGTTTAACATCTCTTCATTATACAGTCTCTGTCCATTGCAGCTACATCTGTAGCTAGTGAAAGTGTCTTTTCAACCACAGGAGACCTTGTTTCAGCCCAGAGGACTTGTCTGTAAAGTGATCAAGTAGACGGGTTAATGTTTTAGAAGAAAAACTTTGAAGTTGATGAAAATAATAATTAAGTTTTACAATGACAGGATCATAGTCGTTGATAGAAGCAAACCGTTTCTTATTTCATTTACAATTTATGAGTCTATGACAGCATCATTGTTGTAGTTAGATGTAGAGTGTAGACTTTCTCCATGTACATTAAGTAAACTGAAGTATTTTTAGTCAATAATAAGTACACAAATTTCCGGAACCAAAGCCCCGGAATGGGGGGGGGGGGGCTGAAAGACCTCGGGACATACAGCCAGCCGACACTGACCTCCCGATCAACTTTGACATACCGACAAAGACAGAGATCAGGAGGGCAATCAGCACGCTCAAGAACGGAAAAGCGGCAGGGCCTGATGAGATACCAGCAGAAGCCATCAAAGCTGATATTGAAACATCTGTTACCATCCTGTATACCCTCTTTAAGAAGATCTGGGAGGAAGAAAGCATTCCGGAGTAATGGAAAGTAGGCATACTTATCAAGCTGCCAAAGAAAGGAGACTTAAGGGAGTGCAGTAACTACCAGGGAATTATGCTCTTTTCAGTGCCAGGCAAGGTCCTCAACAGGATACCTCTTGAGAGAATGAACAAGGCAGTCGACCTAAAACTCCGTGATCGGCAGACTGGATTTAATTGTCCACGGACTTTTCCGTTTTTCCCGATTACGACAAAGAGCACACGGTGCGGGTGTGACCGGTCAGCAGAGGATGCTCACTCCTCCATGGCACCTGATCCTACCTAATTGTCTACGGACTTTTCCGTTTTTTCCGATTACAACAAAGAGCACACGGTGGGTGAAACCGGTCAGCAGAGGATGCTCACTCCTCCATGGCAGCTGATTCTACCTCTATTTTTTTTTGTTTCAGCGGTCCGTGTTTGCTCTGCTCCTGTTATGTATTTTTCTTTTGGACTTTTGAATTTAAACACTTCGTTATTACCACATATCAAACAACAGATCGTGTGCTGACCAGATAGCTAGCCTGCGTATCATCATTGAGCAATCACTGGAGTGGAAGTCCCCGCTTTATGTCAACTTCATTGACTATGACAAAGCGTTTGACAGTGTAGACAGAGAGACTCTCTGGAAGATACTGAGCACTATGGAGTACCCGAGAAACTTGTTTTCCTAATTCGTAACACATATTAAGGCATGAAATGCAGAGTTACTCATGCTGGCTAGATGTCTGACAGTTTCGAAGTCAAAACAGGAGATCGACAATGATGTTTGTTGTCGCCATTTCTCTTCCTCCTGGTTATTGATTGGATCCTGAAGACTACCACATCAGGCAGGAGGAATGGAATACAGTGGACACTCCTGACACAACTTTATGACCTAGACTTTACTGATGACCTCGCTCTCCTTTCACACAACCACAATCAGATGCAGGACAAGACAACTCGCCTGGCAACTACATCAGCAGGAATTGGACTCAAGGTCAACCTGAATAAAACAGAATTGATGAAGATAAACACCACTGCCCAGATACCAATTACTGTTGGTGATAAGTCCATCAAAGAAGTTGAGTCCTTCATCTACCTTGGGAGTGTGGTGGACAGACTGGGTGGCACAGAGTCTGACATCAGGTCAAGAATCGGCAAGGCGAGAACTGCATTTTCCATGCTTAAAAGCATATGGGCCTCTAAGAACATCCGCATTACCACCAAGCTGCGGATCCTTAACTCCAACGTAAAGTCCATCTTACTGTATGGAGCGGTGACCTGGAGGACTACGAAAACATCCCTGCAGAGGATCCAGACCTTCTATAACACCTGTCTCAGGCGCATCTTCAACAACAGATGGCCTGAAAGGATCTCAAATGAAGACCTGTGGAGGAAAGCAGGACACACCTTGAGAAAACTACCATCCAGCATTACAGGCCCTTACCTGGAATCCCCAAGGCAAGAGGAAGAGGGGACGTCCAAGAAACTCCTGGAGGCGGGATGCAGAGGCTGAGCTACAGGCACATGACATGACCTATGACCTGGAACTGTGCCGCCCGAGCAGCCTAGAACCGTGTTCGTTGGAGGACTGTTGTTGATGGCCTATGTTCCTCACGGAACGACAGGCCTAAGTAAGTAAGTAAAGCCCCGAAATTGAACCGAAAAATGTACGAACTGACCTTTCCCGATAAAATTTTGGAACCATGACAGCCCTAGACTGTCAACGCTTACTGTGACATTTGTACCCATAAAAAGACAAGAAGAATCCTTCTGTGGGAAATATTGTTAATTTATATATATAAGCCCAGGTGACATGGAATATACTTTTGACTACATCAAGACCTACAGTTTCCAATTTACCTGTTTATGACTTCAACTATCTTTGATTTTACCGTATTATACAAACACATCTTAAGGTTTTCGGAAGCATCTTTGGATAATTTTGACAATTGATGCTCAATTGTTTGCCATCTAAGCTTATTAGGTTGGCACTGACATCACTAAGATAGAGCTGGTACTTTATTCAAGCTGCTTCTCTAAATTCCTCCGTATTTTTTTATATCTTCAGACTGTCATTACTTCAAAGGATAGCTGAACCTTATGATATGTGTACAATGAACGACAGAGACGATGCATTTACATTACCAAGATGCACGTGCCATTAATAAGTTAATTTTATTTCAGTATGCTACCACACAGTCAAATTTTAGAAAACACAAAAAATAACGGACACCTTAAATTTAAACTATAACAAATATTTTAATCTAGTAATATATCAGATATTTATACTACCTTTATTACATGCCTATTCAAAATAACTTAGCCTGTACAATAAATTCAAAATACTATCATGTTGTCATGGTGTAAATGCTGTATTTACATCCACCCAGTAAATTCAAAATTAACAACATGACAATACCTTAGTCTGTACAATAAATTCAAAATACCTGTATAACTGTATAAAACTCCTAAGAAAAAGAGCTCTGTATAAAGATAGAGCAAAATATTTACATTTCAAAGCTAAAATATATGATTTTTTCCTTCACTAAATGATAATTTAAAGATCTAAAAATTTAAGAATGATATAATGGTTAACTTGTTGAACACCCAGCTTCCATAAATTCTCTTCAATTAAACTCTTGAACACATTCATTTCATCATATGTTTTTCCAGGTCCTTTACATTTCATTTACATTTCAATCTTGTAACTTTTTAAACTGTCTCCGGGATCTAGATTGTTTATCAATAATGTTTATAAAATAAAATGTTTCATATATCCTAAAACTACTTCTTCAAAATTATGGATTTTTTATATTGACTTTAAAACTCAAGCTGTGGTAATTTATCCCAGAAAATCGAAGTAGGTTTTTGTTTCTTGTTTTGTTCTGGGGTTAAAAGCAGAAACTCCCAATTCAGTTCCACTGTAGTACAAAAACACAACAATTTTATCGTTTGCCTGTGTAGCAGGAGGCACTTCCAAAACCAGCGAGCCCAACCTAGTACACCAGTTTTCGGTTACATATTTAGGATTTGGTACGGAAGATGCGTAAACTTCTAGCAAAGAGTGTGACTGGCCGCTTTGTACATTATATTGTTTTCCAGTTCTGTTTTCAGAAAGGGACACTTGTTCACCAACACGCAAGTGGACATCGAACACATCATCACAAATTTCTTCTCCATTGATGACACGCTTCTTGCTCGGATCGCAAACGCCTTCTTTATATGGAACCATCATGGCTATACCATAAGTGTATTTACACACTCTTGCAACAATGGCCTTGGGTTCATGTCCAAATAATACAGCCCCTTTCAAGACAGTAGAAGCAGATTCAGGAGGATGAATTATTTGGAGATTTGGAAAGTGAGATACAATGGCGTCTCTGACAACGTGACTTTCGGCATACCCTCCTACCAATAGAAGGACACTTACACCAGAAACGGTGTTCTTTTCCAGAAGAGACTGAATATGGTTCACGATACTCGAAATCGATTTGTCAAACAATCGAATGAAAACTTGAGGAGAAATCTGCATTTTGTCTCTCTTTATTTTTATTTCTTGATCGAATTTAGTTTTCAAAACTTCTTGGATATCTTCACCACTGCGCATTTTGTAAAGTTCTATCAAAGAAGCTGGTAATTTAATTGACAAAGGCGCGTCTTTTCCTGGCTCAAAAGTTCGTTTCTTTAAATCGAATTCCTGGAAGAGATCGATCACATCAGCGGTAAACTTCTCTTGAAACTCCTGATACACATCGGTACCAAACATGCAAACGAGAAGCGCACAGAACTCGTTATCTACTGTAGAACCTCCCCAGTAGCCACCTGTTGGTTGATGTACTTCTTCTAAAGCGCCACTCTCAAGAACACTGTGAACTGTGATATCAACCGTCCCACCTTGTATAAAACAAAAATATCGTTGTAAAGAAAAGAATTCTCTCATTCATTTTAACTGCATTTTCTATTCTAAACTATTGGACACTGTTAAAGCTTACCACCAAGGTCGACAACCATATATTTTGTTTTTGGCCGAAAAATGTCAAATGTTTGGGCGTTTCCTTGTAGATCTGTCCGATATGTAGGAATATATCGACAATACAACGAAGCTGCTTCAGGTTCAAGAGCCAGTGTCAAGTTTCTTCCTTCAATACCAGCCTTAATATAAAAACAATAATTTAAACACCCAGCTGTTACACTAACATTGTGGTACTCGTAAAAATATTCTTATCAAATAAACTTTTCATCCAAAGATATTCACTTTTAAGGACAAGATCTAATAACTGAGTATAGGCTTTCCGTTTTGGGCTAATTATAAATCCATCATTATGTCATAATTGATTTGAATTGAATTTTCACCTTTTCTGCTGCTTTCCTCATGAAAAATTTAGCCTTGTCGTCCCAAATAGCCGGAACGGTGACAACCCACTGTACGTCTTCTGGAGCCAACTGGATTCTTGAATCCAAACTTTTCACTCGGTTTATCAAATGTTGTTTAAGATACCAAATGACTTTTGCAAACACATCGACGGCTAGCATTGTTTTACCAGAGATGTCATGTAGTTTAAAGTCTGTCGAAAGACCCTGGAAAGGACCTCGGATATATATAAAAACAGTGATTTTTACGTTAGTATTTAAGGACTAATTAAATCGAAGGAAATAAAAAAATATCTCAAATAACTTACACCTTGTTGATACAGATTCATTTTGAACTTGTTGAAGAAAAAGTAATCTACGTGCTGGTTATACTCTGCTAAATCACCAAATGTTTTGATAGCTTCATATCCAAAAGCTTTCACTTCTCCTTCGGGATCCAGCAATATTGATGTTGGTGCCTTCATGGACATTCCATTATTGTGCGGCCAGAGGTTAGTACTTATTCGCAGACGGTCGGAAAGGTACTCATGGCGAAATGAGAATGCGTATCCTGAAAATGTGGTCCCTAAATCAATGGCAGCTACTAAGAGTCGTGTTGGAGGCCCCTGTATAAAAATGTACATACAAAAATCAAGCAGGTATGTGTTTTTCTTCACTGTTAAAAAATTACAGATGCCATAATGTACTAGTATATATCACTTAAATTAAAAAAGTTACCAGTAGTGGTCATTAAAAGGATATAAATTATAATTGTGATAACATTTTAATTAACGACAGGGTGACAAAGATGGTGTTATAATACCTGGTTTTCTGTGTTTGTAGTTTGCTGTTCTCCCTGTGTTGTTGAACTTGATGGGTCAGATATCTGTGTGTAAGTCCTGCAAGGGACAGGTGGAGGAGGGATGGACACGGGGGTAAAGTTTACCTTACAGATTAAAAGAAATAATACTGCAAGTAAACTTTGGCAACTTTTAAATGAAACTGGGAGGAAAAAGGTAAAATATTTTTTTTTAAAAGATATTCTGCCCTGCCTATTAGCAAACATTATGTTTGCTGCAAATGTGTACTGAAATTATAAGCTTAAGATAACTGGTCCCGATAAAAGCGTTTTAAAGTACAAAACGTGGAATGTACCCCTTTTATTCACCGTGTTCTAACAAATATTCTTTTATACACAATATATTACTTTTAAGTTGTACTAGGATCTGTTACACTACACTTTGAAAAAAACCCCGATATCTGACGACAGCTGCATACCTGTGTTTGCATTTGCAGAAAAATTACGCAATATTGATAATGAAGCTTATCAGTTTGTGCGCAATTAAAACAACCTATTTGGTATTGCATTAACCTTGAGTATTAAAAAAGTCACTGCACACTGATCTGCTTTTAATTATTTTAAATGGGCCAGGGTGGCACCTAACATCTTTGTATTCCTCGCAAGTATTAATTTTTTTATGACGACAAAAAAACTTCTTTAAAATTCTACATAAGGTCAATGTACAACGTGATATAGTTGAATATAATTATTATCACAACGAAAACCTACAAAACGGTTACTTTAATAAAAATTAATATGAATTACGATTGAACAGCTACCTTGTAACAAGGCCGATGTCATAAAAATCAATAGCATGAAACGCGGGTAGGAAATCTTAAGTATCTCTTTTTTCAATGGCAAAAAGGCGTTACATCATTGGAATATAGTTATACTGATATGCTGATTACTGAATACTTACAGAATGTTGAGTAGTTCTCCCTCCTGAGTCTGAACGGCCCAAGCACTGTCCCATTGTGATCTATGTTAAGCACAATCTCCGTTCCAAACAGGTAAAATAGAAAACCGTTTTCGGAAAATATTTAAATTCCGCCAAAAATGTCATATATCTTCACGTTTCGCGGAAATCAAACGAAAACTAGCCACAGCTAAATCGGTTATCCTTATCAGTATTGTTATTCATTATTTAAAGTCACAGTACTTCGTAACAAGATAATGTGCATTATGTTTAAATGTGACCGTACTTTGTAATGAAGATTAATATCTAAAACCATCGGCGTGTAACGCCGTAGTTTGCGTGTCTACGAAAAATATACTTAATGTTTAAATGATTTTGCGCATATCTCACTCTAACATATTATTACCTACAAACATTATCTTTTTACAAATGGTTTTTAATATATCAATAGAGAAAATAAATCTTTAAAAAATCGCTACCCGTGAATACCGAATCTGGTATTTTTCTTTAACAGAAACAAATCAAGTTGCTGAAAGTTTGATGTGTAAAATAAACAAGCATTCGGTGTTTACCATGTAAACCAAATAAACTGAATTATTTTTGCATGTGGTGTGCTAGAGACAGGTCACGCGTAGGTATAAAACATAATGCGGGTGTGTGATATAATAATGACTTTGTGTTCGTATATAATACATAATATGAGAATTGCAGATCAGATATTATTTGGAATATGATCTATGGAACGCCATAGCTGCCCTATGTAATAAATATCCCAGTGGCGTAGCGTGACCCAAATATATGGATAGACAGAGGCTTCACTGACGCGCGAAGTGCGGAATGGGGGCTACCAGATAGTATGGGAGGGCGGGTGGACTCTACACCACTGTATTCTGATAAGATGGTTCATCATAAGGATAAGCCTTAGAGCTGCTTAAATAGTGACTGGGTATTAGAAGGGAAATTATGTCGGAAAAACATTTGTAATTAACTCTGTTTTTCTAGTTATGTGTCTAGAGCATTTTGACTTGTTGAATGAGTATTTACAAGCATGTTGCGTGTTATTAGTCATCCCTCATTTTTTTTTTAATTAATAGACCAATAACATGTAGAGTGCCCAAATATTAAACTTACCTATGTTGTATCAGTTGGCTTCATTAAAAAATCATTTTTTGTAGTTAATTCTCTTCGATTATTCACGATTTCATAATAGCTATTAACCACAGAAATTATTTCCAGTTTCATTTTATGATATATGTACATGTTCAATGTTTCATTTTATAACATTACAGTAAACATAACGACCTATTACAAAATCGTTTGCTAAACTAAATCTGCAGCGAGAAAAAATCGGAGCAGTTCCGCAAGAGTTGTGGTATGGATCCGTATCAGCCCTACAAATTGATATCAGCTCTGCAGGATTCGTATCAGCCTTGGAGTCTAATGCGGGGATTGTTCGCTGTCTCTGTTTGGTTGTGCACGGTCTCACTGAGCTCCAGCAAAACTATGTAATTTCTCCTGGAAAAACGTTTGTGTGTGCTTGTGGAATGGACTTCGAGTTCACTGAGGTAAAGAGACTATCTAGAAACAAAACATTTTGAAAAAAAATGTAGCAAAATAGTAGTTCTGGCAAACTTTCTGTTTATCCCGCTCTGACAACAACCCACCGGTCCATGACCTTGTTATATGATGAGCATTCGATGTACACAATCCAGTAAAACCTGACATGTACGTTCGTCATCTCTCATTTTATAGCTGAACTCACTTGGTTGCTCGACTTTGAATGCCTTTACTGATTGTGACCTATGTTGTGACTTACATTGTACCATATAACTTTAATCGCTTAACAACCCACTCCGTATGTCCGAGTCACAGAAAAGAGCGCGAGCTAGCACTACAAGATCTCTCTAAATCATTTATTGAAGTCGATCAATCACCCCAAAAAAATTAAAACAAGGTTCCCTTCATGAAAGTTATATGAACACAACACCTGGTGGTCAATCACCATCTCCATTGCCCATCTGATCTTGACTTCCAGTTAGATCCAGTTAGATCCGAGCATCCACTCCTTCCACCCTCAATATATCACCAACGCTCCTGTAACCATATCGGCAGATGATATAAAAAGAATAGCAAAGGCGGTCAAAGAGGCCTTCAGTCTCCCTCCGCGATGAAATTTTAAACATGATCGAGGAAAAGACTGAGCCATTACGAAATCTAGTCGAACAATTACAAATAGAAAACATGAATCCTCGTAAAGATCTAGACAAGCTAGAGCAGTATAGAATTCGCTTACTTATAAGGTTATCTGGCATACCTGGATCCAGTTCAGAAGATACCAAAGCAAAAAATACTAGAAGCGCCCTCAAACACAAGAATTAAACCTTCCACCAATTAGATTATAAACCCGCACCGCGTTGGAAACCCAAAGAGACAAAGAGCCTGACCCCGCCAAATTATCGCGAGACTCAACTCGGTCGACACCAAATTCCGTATTCTACGTAGTTCCAAACTATTCCAGAACAACGTCCAAACCAAGGGTATCTCGGTAAGCGAAGACCTCACAAAGTACAGAGACAGAGAGACAAACTCCTGTGTTTGTGCAGGCAGTTGTGTCGTCACGGCATGCTAAAGAAAGCATTGTCATCAAACGGGAAGACAACTCTCAGACTGACAAAGTACGCCACATACGCGCGCAATCGGACCTTGTCCCACTCGGCCGCCTACTGTCACCCGCTGAGTCGTTGTCTGCGCTATATTCGTCCGAATTAGTTCCAACATCGAACATCAAGATACCTTAAACTCAAGTTACTGAGTTGTGTATAATAACAATATGTGAACTCATCTCATTAATGCATCATATACATATATAATATTGTTAATAGCCCTAATGAATACAGCATATTCGCATTCAATTATGTGCAATATATAATCGTTCGATAATTTCCACATCCATACACACCCCTTTTTCATATTACTGTCAATGGTGCTTTTGTATATATTTTGTTTTTCTGCAACCTCCTATTAACTATTTGTAATTTGCACAATTCAAAGGATGTGTTGTTTTTATATGCTGATCACGTTTACTGTGTTTTTGTTAACCTGTCAATACCTACTCTGGCCTGTTCCACAATGTATGTACATCTACAATTCCACCCACCTATCACCTAGATAGGAGTTGGCATATCTTCTTCCCGAGCCAGAGTTTTTTTTACTGTGTTTGTATCCGTTCTAAGCTCAATTCAAGTATCAAATTTGATAGAGTGTGACACAGGGGCTTGCTGTACAAACTTGCAAAATCGGGAATATATAAGTCATTATGAAAATGGTTTGAAAGTTATCTGAACAACAGAAAACAACGAGTAGTTCTCAACTCAGAAAAGTCACACTTGGTTTTATAAAATCTGGTGTACCACAACGATCTATACTAGGTTTCTCGTACGTGCATATATTAATGACATTTTTTCAAATATTCATACCTCTGTAAGACTGTTTGCAGATGACACATACGTTATTGTTGATTAACCTAAATAAGCTGGACATGTTCTTAACAGCGACTTCGAAAAAATCAATATATGGGCAAAACAATTGCTTGTTACTTTTATTCCAACTAAAACCGAGTCTCTCCTCATTAATAACCAAAAAACACTGGAATCAACATCCAATGTTTTTCTTTAATGGAAACCAAATACAGGAAGTGTCTGAAAATATATCTTAATGAAGTTTTAATAAAAAATGCTTTAAACTTTTTTATAACAATTCCAAGGAGGCAATTGTATTGATACAAAAACTAGGGGCCTAGTGCTAAGAGAACCCACTCTTTGGGTATATAAAAAGCATATTCTGTTATGTCTACAAAACGTATCAATGCACCAGTTGCGGGTTGTCTTGAACTGGTTCCCAAATGCTATAAAATGACCAATAGACTATGTTGAATAAAACATAGGACATAGGAAATGCTATTCGGGCAAGTCGATCCACTTTTCTACCATTCTTGTTATCCAAATCGATTACATTGGTTGCATTTTTCTTCTGTGATCCCTGAAAAGAAATAATACCAGAGTAATAATGATATTTACAAATTAATAAGAAGAACAATGTACACATACAATTATGTATGCATGTGTATGTGTGCTACCTGTAAAGATTTAGTGTCCCCTTTTGGAATGGAATAAATACTGCCATTCAGAATGGGATTGTTGCCATTCTTGGAAAGGTTGCTGGTCGCTCTGGTTATAGACCTTCTAACGTATTTCCTCGTTTTGACATTTATATATGCATATTCAATCACACCTAGAAACACGAAAGCTAAGCTTGCAGCAGTCCAGACGTTCATAGCTGTTACATAAGAAACGTGTTGAACTCCTGTGAACTTATTCTGGGTTGTCATCGCTAACACGGTCAGAATTCCCAGGGATATCCTGGCAGCAGTGGCCTCGATGTCAAGCCAAAATGAAATCCAGGACAGCATGACTATCAGGATGGACGGCACATACATGTGGATAAAGTAGAACCCGTTCATTCGGGTCAGGTGGAAATTTACTCCTATGCAAGAGTAATTATCTGTAAAATCAATTTTGTACATAAATCTTGAAATGATTAATCAAAGCATGAATTTTAAGATGTTTGACCCACAAGTGCACATTTGTTTATTAGAAATTGATTTGCCGCACCGTTGTTATTTCTCCTAACAAAGTCTACAAAAAGATATCTTAGTGATATTGTGCACAGTTTATTGAATTTGCTTTGTTTAAATTTCAGCGGTTATTTTTTAAAATTTATTTCATATTTCAAAGAATTGAAAGCAGTGGCGTAGCTAGGATTTTTTTTAGTGTATTCAAAATCTGCAGGGAGTGCAGGGGCGAAGCCCCCGGAAGCTCCTCGATTTTAGGTTTTAGCTTTTGAATTTTCAGGTTTTTTGATGATGAGATATTGTCTCAAAATGTTACAATTTTACATAATGTATGTGTAAGGGAAATGTTGAATTTTTAAAGAGTGTGTATATGAAACACGGATGCCCAAGCGTATGACAGCATATGACTTTTGATATAAGGAGTTTTGAAACGGCTCTATTTTTCAGAAACAAAACGTACGAACCTTAGATGACAAACTTTTGATCAAGTTTATTATTGTGACTTTGTTAAAATTTGAATCATCCGCCGACTTTAAAGTAAGTATAGACAGAATACAATTACGGACAAACAGGCAGGCATACACTCAAAATTTATTGCGTTTCCAGATTTTAGTGTGAATATATAAACTGAAAAGGAGTTGAAAGTTGTTCATCTCATTTTAATAATTTTATTGTAGATCAATCTTTCTTTTGTGATGCCGTGATCGTCTTGCCTTCATTGTGTTTTGCTTTCAAAGACGGTTTTAGATTGTATTGACATACTTTTTAGAATGTTTTGTATTGACATACTTGCGTAGTAAACTCAAAACCGGATGTAGAAAAGAAGTATGAATTAATGTAATGTATGGAAAGACGGGTTTTCCCGGAATTATAGTTATTGCAAGGTTTACGATGAAAATTGGGTACTTAAATATGCAAACAATAGGAAAGTCTTAAGACCTATGCTTTGCAAAATTCTGTGTATTCATTTGCGTTTTTGTGTAAATGGCGCTACGTACGCCACTGGAAAGTAAATAATAGTTGTAGCGTTATCCCCTGGAAACAGGGTCTAACTGTAACTTTTCAGCGTACGATTGACTAACATTTTGCAAACACACATTTTTTTTCAGATTATGAGTCCCGGTGTCTGGCCCCGATAAGTCTTACCCCTCGAAATATTTGGCCTAGTAAAAAATTTCCACCATTTGCATCCTTTATATTTCACATTTAGAGGGCATGTTTATTGAATTAGTTAAGTTCCATTGGAATAACATAAACTTACATTCCATATATTGCTGATCACATATAAATGGCACTGTTTTCTCTATACTGAACTGGGTCATTTTGATGTTTTTGCTCAGTATCACAGGTGGGGAATTCCAGCGAATCTTTAAAGAGTTCGTGCTATGTCCATCTATAAAACAGTAAAATACATTTCCTGAGCCTAATACGAAACAATATTTACAATTTCATCGATATTCTTATTGCTTCAATTCCCGGGAGGTATCCAAAATTCGTACATTTTTCTCGAGAAGATTATCTTTTAACAATATTTTTCTTCAAATTTCGTGAAATTTTAATTTCAATTCCATCAACAAAGCCCGACGCAGAGTAAATTTATGGGTGCAAACAGGTACGTACAACTTTCTATTTTGATGTGGCATGTTTGTTTGTCCAGCGGATACTTCCGTAAGTCCATTTCACAGGTGTATGTTCCAGTAACTCTAAAGAAAAGGTAAAGTTGAACTTTTTAAAAGAAAAACGATAAAGTTTAAATAAAATACGTTGAAAAATTTAAATATATACAAATAAATGAAATTCATCTCTCAGGTCTGAATTTTGTATTTGTGGTGGGTCAGTGGTAGAGACATTTTAACAAGAGCTTGGACTTTTGATGGGATGTTATTACTAGTTTGGTCATCGAAACATCGAAATTTTGACCTACTTTATGATTTGCTAAAATAACAAGGTCATCATTATTCATAACTGGCGAAATCAAAAAGCTTTTTGTAAATCTCAAGCAGCCTATACATTTTCTGTTTTGAGAATTACAATAAAAACAACACGAACTCGTCACAAGTAAAGCACGATTTTTTTTAAAGTTATCATTTCTTTGGGGGAAGGCAGACAAAATGTTGTCGAGATGATAATTTATGATTACAAAAACTTATTCGTATTCGATTGGTGTATTATGATTGCTTACATTGCTGTGTCGGAAGCAACCAAATGGGTACTTGAGTGTTCAAATGACGGTTATTTTTAGCAAAATAGTGGGCAAAATCATTTACCTTCAATGAATTCCTACGATATCGTTGGTTCTGTGTGTAAAAGTTGAAGTTAGTAACATAAAACAAGATAGTCCTAAAAGTTCATTTCTTGATTTATCCAATACATGAAGTTAAATGTTAACATCACTTAAAACGGAGATTTGCCTCTTTAAAGTGTGAAAGAGTGGATACATGTAACTTGGAGGTTTCTTATTATTCTTTTTTTTTTCATTTTCAAGTTTTTATATGGTGATTCCAAGTATTAACCTTATCTATAAGTATTCAAAATTCACAAATACATTGAATACTATTGGAGCTTTTATAATCAATTTTGTCAAATATTATGCTTTGTCTCCGCTTTATATACCCTTCTGTCACGTGACAAAAGCCGCGGAAAACAGTACGGTGTATAATACATGAAGTCAAAAACACACTCTAGAGAACTGAAAGGGATAATTTATTCTCATTAACTACTTCCGCTTCAGTTCTAAAAGTGCACAGATATGTCATAAGTTTAAATTACCTTATGCTGTAAGACACATTTCCATCTGGAAAAACGTTGAACATTTTGTTCGGAACAGAAACATAGTGGAAATGGGCATTCTTCTCATTGACGAAGTAAATATCAGGTACCCAGACTTCTTCAAGGGCTTTACGGTGTAGTTCAAGGACGGGGACTCCACTAGAGTTGTGAGCAAGGCGGGCATCTCTCCATCTCTGACGCAGAAAAAAGTTCATCGTAAAGTCCTAAAATGTAATCCAAGTAATTTATCAGGCATTTTACTTAAAAATTAATTGAACCTATTTTTGATAATCAAATCTTTTAATGATCCGTTTCATATAAATTTGTTATGCGATCTTTGTGGTTTGGCACGATTAGTATTGGTTGAAACCTACAGAGACTTTTCATGAACAAAATTTTACGCACACCTCACCAACCCTCTTAAGAGGACTTCGGAATAAATTATCAGTCGTAGTCTCAAGTGACTCCTTGCGAGTCTGAACCACCTCAACGAAATAGCTAATTTTCAATTTTATTCAAGTCTACTTCAATTTAATTGGTGTTGTCCTTTTAAAATCATTAACTCCAGGAAAAAAGAAATATACAACCTAAATCATATGTTGTTACTTTACAAAGATTTACAATAACCCAAACACAACATATCACAAATTAAAAGTTTGCTTATATCAAATAGCCAAATCAAATGTATTAGGATAAAAAACTTTTTAAAAAGCATGTTGCCGTTTTTCTCTAGAAAACTTCTGCACGGAAAGATAGTTTACAGAAAAAATGAATCTTATTAGTTTATCAGTGTTGGATTGATTTTCTTTATGAATGATGTGCAATAAAAGAAAAAGTGGAGCAAGCTCACAAACCACACGCTCCCCAATTACTTGACAATGTTACACAAACACACAAAACAATTCAATACAGGGGCATAACTCGCAAAAATCCTCAGATCAAAACTTCCTGCAAATATGCACATCTATAGTTTTGTCTTTAACAACAATAAAATTCTTAATTCAAAAGTAAGAAATTCTCAAAAAAATTAATGGTGTGTCATTTTCTGGTAATATGCTATGAAATTCTGCAGTTAAAGAGGAGTTGCAATTACAAACTGTTCATTACTCTAATCAATATATGGGCAAAATTCTAAGATCAAAGGACCAAAATTCCCAGAAAAATAATGGAATTAGAATTTCCTAGTAATATGCGCATCTACACATAGTGTTGTAAATACCTATAAATTTCCACGAAATTCCGTGCAGCGGTTTATGAGGAATTCCGCTTACCAAAAAACCCCAAGGACTGACGAACTGACTGCCTGACGAACGGAGGGGTCAAAAACATTATAACCCTCCTAACTTGATGCGTGGGATATAATAAAGACAAAAAAATATATGAAAAATATCTTTGTAAGATATAATAAATACATTTTTTCTAAATTTTAAAAATAATGATCATATGCGCTTTGAACTGAAAACATGAAAAGTGAGAAGCCTAAAATAATAACAAAGGAGTACGTAACATAACACGTACATGTTTATCAATTTATAATGAAACTGGCAAAGAATAATAACATGAATACATGTTCTTCACAAGCATACGGAAACATCTTGAAAATTGAAAGACAACTTTACATTAAGTAAAAGAGAGTGAAATAGTAAATGATTACGAGTTTGTTTATGGAAGCTAGCTTGTGTGGTTGACTTCAAAGATGGTCAACATAAATTTTCTCTGATCAACTAAAAATAGACAGAACGGTATGTATGTTAATATAAGGTTTAGATGTAAGTTATTTGAAATGATAGAATTTTCAGAAAGTGCGCATGCATGACTACCAACTTTCTCTAATTCTTATGAGACTTCAAATTGTGCTTTCTATGAACAAAGCCAGGTTCTATTTATCATATTGGAAGCTTTTGAGCAAGTTCAGTTGTGGCATTTTATTTTTATCGGCGATATGGAGGGGACTGCGTTGCTACAAGCATTCTTTTCTGAGATCCATCTTCTCATTTCAGGAGAACAAAATCGTCTCAGCCATATAACCGTAAAATCATATTTTAAAGTAGTTTCAAACTACATGTGTCTGTATGAAAGCTTTCAGCAGCAGCAGAGCATTACAAGAACTCTACAAGTGACCGTCTCTCCATCGGTCAATTTACATTTCTTTGTTAGAACTACACGTTTAGATTTTTACCGTAAAATACTCGAAACGCTGTTTTTGTTTAGAATTTGCTCGCAGATGTTAGCAATATAAAGGTATCTTTTGTTACATGTAATAAGATCTGATCAAAATCCAAATATTGTCTGTTCAAAAAAATCTAAAACCTTGTTGTTTTAAATTATAATTTAGGTTAACCAAATCATGTTTTAAATATCGTACATAAATTGACTATACTGACAAACGGACAAAGCACATTTGATATCTCCAGAATTATGAATACTACATTAAAATACATCCGATATTCCAATTATAAATCCTTTACATAATTATTAATCGTATCTCTCTCCTCCAAATGAAATTGTTTGGCTCATATATACCTGTCTTTTATTGGCGAGAGTTGTTCTTTGTTTTATTGACACCCTCAAACCTACCCCCCCCCCCCCCCAAAAAAAAAATAAAAAATAAAAAAAGGTAAAATAAATACAAACAAAACAACAATAAGGATCATTAGAATTTCACGGTCATCATGACTTCAAAAACATGATATTCAACACATTAATTAGACAATTTTTGACATTATTAATTAGCTGTGCCCCAAAGGACATGAAAATTGAGGATAGGTCATTAGCTTGCCCTGGCTAACCTGTATATTAAATAACGACATTCGAGCTAAAACAATCCAAGTCATTAGTTGCGCAATGAAATAATATTATTAACATATCGACCTGAAAATCAATTGACATTTATTAAGGTACATCTACTTGTCAGCCTTTGCAAAAAGCTGTCAGGCTGTTGACTCGGTGTAGGGTGAACGCTGCTTACCGACTATCATACCACTAATTACACAGCAATTTTCTTACTCGAAGGGACATAAAATTATTTGTTCGTATATAAATACCAGTATTATAATACCCAAAACTATATATATGTCCTAAAGCTTTTAATCTCCAATTTTAGCGTATCATAGAAACGAAATAATGCAAATAAACATTTTGAACCTAAAATTAATTAAACAATACATAATTACAAGCACATCTGCACCAGTATTTATTCAGAATGTTAGAATCGAAACGGTAAACTTTTAAATACTGATAATACTGTCGTGTGCGTTCAAATGTACCGGTATAATCTACTTTACAGTTTATTGCATTATTGGACAAGTCATCGAAAAGACAAGTCGTGAGTGCTAGGATTCACGCTCTAGTAAGGAATAAAGTCACTACAATCACTGAAATGCTGATAATACTCTCCGCATCAGGGCCCTTTTGTAATGAATTATTAACGTTATACAAATAATGTACATCGCTTGTTTTTCTCAACAAATGAGCCAAAAAATATAAATGGAAATTTCGGTCGTGAATTAGATAAATCTTGCTTCTGAAATAGATTTTAACAAGTAGTTTTAAAATGTTGTAAAATTGATTTTGTTGTAAAACATTTCGACATTGTTGGATCGATTTTTTCCTTATTTAACAAGACACGAAACAAAGGACTTCTGAATAATCAATTTTATTTGGATATTAGCTAGTTAACAAATATGGCCTGGTTTAAAATTAGTATTAATTTTGGAAAATATAGCTTAATCAGATTGCGTGATTAGGGCATAATAAGGTATTTGAATATACACCTTTAAAAAAAACGTGTTTTCAATTGTCGTTTTAAATGCAAAAGAAAAAACCAAATGAAATAATTTTGGGATTTTTTTTCGATGACACACACAAAATAATCAGATAGCCGAAAGTCTCCGTAAACGTACAATAATATACCGTTGGCCTTATCTAATGTAAAGTTTTATGGTTAAAATTGGTCTTGTTTAACAAGTTTAATAGAATGCTTCATTTTTTGCATTATCAACTGAAAAAAAAGTATGAAACAGGGTCAATGTAAATTACTTATGAGGGCATTAAGATCTGAACCAATCTTAGCTCAGGTCCAGTGTTCATATCACATTAGAAACATTGATTTCCAACATAAATTCCCTTAACTTCAAGTAACTACAACTCATAATATAAATTATGAGAAAAACAACTTTTACGTCTTTTTTTCAGAATTGTTTTTTAGAATTGATGACAAATTTGACCAAAATGTCATTTTAATTAAAACAGTATTTAGGAGCGGTAAAATAACATTGATCCCAGTTTACCGGTATTTCATTTAGTGGTAATACCTGCTCAAACGTACGAGTCGGCGAAATATTAAGAAAGGGTACTGTGGCTTTTTGGGGCACATCCTCTGCTCTCGCTTACCCTTTAGAAGAATGCGAGTTTTTAAAAGGTCGTGCGTTGCTTATTGCCTTGGAAACAATTATTGGAAAAAGACTCTTATTTACACAATGCAAGCACAATTGCTGTGGTATAGGACTTTACCGTACTCTCGTCCGATGAATCTAAACTAAGAATGTACAGTTGCACTGTGTCCTCTACTGGTCCATCTTCTACAAAATAAAAAATCATCATTCGGCTTATATCACATTATTAATTAAACATCTAGATTACTTTCGAAGCATTCCTTACCCAAAGCATCCGTTGGAGAAACCCGCCCATCATATCTGCTCAAGATATCGTCGACAATTTTTTGTCTAAAAGTTTAAATGCAGTGAAGTGTGAAATATTCATAGCGACTGTGATGTAGTTATTTTCAAATTTTCAGTTTCCTCGTAACCATATATTGAGTTGAGAATATCTTGTATCAATAATTTTTAAAAGCGAAATTATCTTCTTTCAGTATTTGTAACGGTAAAAAAAATCAAGTAATGTTCTGCTCACCCTCTGCTCCCATTTGATGCACTAAACACATTTTTAAAAAATGTGGATGTAAATAAAATTTTGATAAAGAACATCGACATTTTCAGTGAAAAGAAAGCATAGACTTGATGATTCTTACCTGCTAGAATTTCCAGAAGATGACACGATGTGCGTCCAAGAACACAGCATCCAAAAGAAGATACCACATACAACTGTTATCCCCATTTACTTTGTTTCGTTTGTTAAACTTTGAATAATAAAGGGTAACATGTAGACACTAGTTACTTTCTATAAAGTCAAGATCCATATGAAGTATAAAAGAGCATTGTCAAGAGTGTTATAGTGTCGCTTACTTATTAATAATAAGTCAAATTTATTAAATAGAAGTGTTCGCTGCTAAACAAGATGACACCATTGATTTTGCAGATAACATTTTCATTGTTAAGCGATCGAAAACTTTGATTGGTTAATCGCGAATCCGATACTTAAGATAAATAAAATCACCCACAATAAAAAGAAGCACGCAGAAAGAGAATTTTCTATGAGTATTATTGCGTTGAGAGTGCCTCTCAAACGTTTTAGCTTAAATAAGACAAAACAAACAACGCAGAATTATGTAGGTTAAAACGCGATAGAATTGATCAAATCCTGTATTAAGAGGTAAATAATGAATTATTAACAGTTCCTTTTCTTTTTATTCGCAAAAATCCTTTTCTGTTGTTGAAAAAATGAAAAGAGAAGACAAAAGTTTAAAGAATTGGCGAAACTAATGCACCAAAAAATTTTCAGAAACTAATGTACCAAATTTTTTTCAAAATAAATTAAAATAACACTTCCTAACAGAAGTACATGTACCTAATCACCTGAGACAAGTAACATCGATGACATGGTGAGAATGGAATCAAGTGTGTTGTCAAAATAGTCATATTTTGAATTATTGTTAATCAAGTTAGACTGAAAGATAGATAGACAAGCACAGAGTTTTGATGTACAATTAATTACTTTTTTTTAAATGATTAATTTTCTCTTTTTCAGTTAAACCGGTACATTTTAAACCTGACTTGGTTTAAACTTGATTAACTTTGAACCTACATACCTGGTTTGAAAAGGCGTCTTTCAGTTTTAATGAACAAGTTATGTCCTCAGTAAGTTCATTTTGTATAATGATCCCCTTTCATTAATAACTCATTATGAACTGACATTTAAGGTAAATAAATTGATTTTTGTGATGTTTACTAAAACCCCATTCAATTACGGGCTACTAGATATTGCACAGTTGGTAGCGATACCTTTTGTGTTGCTCATATTGTAGTAAAACCGAACTAATATGAATATATGACCTAAATTTTTATAAGGATTGTCGATTTTGTTTTGTAAATCTAATACATTGAACGATTTATTTGGCATCCATTTTATTGCGCAAGATTCTATAACTTTTGTATTTTATACGGCAAATGAAAACTCAATAAATTTTATAAATAAGTGTACGTTTTACGGTCTAAAAATTGAAATCAAAACATCAAGCGTCCGCGGGTTAAAGAAATAAGGATTGAAAAGACAAGAACGCGTCACGAACTTTGATCCTCGTGGTAATAAAATGCACTGAACACGTATACATTGTAGTAAGCATTTCAAGAATAAAGAATTATTCTTTGATTTTTCTGGGAATCATGACAGTCGGGCACATGGTCAAATCTTATAAAGCTCGAAGAACTTTATGATAGATTTGATCTCGTACCGACTGTAATGATCACCTCCTTAATAGTCAAAATGTGATTCCTTATTATTTATATTGAAATCATTTTTCAATAATTGTACATACAATTAAAATTATTGATATTTTTTTGTACATGTACATTATTTTAATTACCGGGTGCAAAGCAAACACGGACATTTTTGGCAATGTGCCATTAATAGAATTTTTGAAAAATAAAAAAAAATTGACTCTTAGTTTTATCACTGACAATGATTCTGGCAAATGTAAATACCGGGTATATACCGATTAATATGTATATTTTTTGTTATTCGAGTAATATTAACTAGTTTTACAAATTGGTGGAGATGTTTTAAGTATTAATGCATTAATGATGAATCGTGCTATCCAGTTGGTATTACTGGGCGAAACGAGTTTCAGGTTTTTTCTTTTGACCCATTTCCCTACCTCTAAGCTTCAGCATCTGAACCTAATTTAAGTAGTGGTCTCGGCAAGTACCATGCAATAGGTGACATATACTCCAGATGACAGACAAAAATTTGAAAAATTAAAAAAAAATATTTTCATTAATGACTTACTTTGAAACCCAATCTATTTTGTATCTTGTAAACAAGTTGTTTAGCAAATTAAAGCATTTATATTTCCAAGGCAACCAAACTGATACCTTGTAGGTTTAATGAAAGAAAAGAACATAATTTACAAAATGAGGTTGAAATAAAATGTTATCAAAAATGCATTTATTATTTGACCGAATACTGACTACTTAATAATATGCAATGAATATCATGTAATTTCATATTGAGTCAACCATATGACACCAACGTGCATAAAGCGTGCTTGTTTAATTTAATGAATATTTCAAATGTTTTACCATTTCCAAAGAGTCTGTACTAAATTAATCTGATAGATGCCGAAATGTTATAAACATTAAAATAAACAAACAACAATTACCTTTTACACAAAATTGAAAGAGTCGGAAAAAATTATTATAATGATTGCTAAGCGACTGTCTGACCATTTTAACTTACTATTGGCAATTAAAATATGTATATAATCAATTAATTTTTTTAATAACATTCCACAAAATCTTTGTCATTTTATAATACAAATTTACAACCGAACTTGACATCATTTTCTATAGAAATATGAAATTATATTTTGTCAAGTAAAAAACATTTCTTTATATATCGGGGGTTAGCTTTTGTAATAAATAAATTTTGAGAGGTGTAATGATTTTTATGTAAGAACAATAACTCTGTGTGTAATGTATGTTGGGATTATTGCCCTTGATTAAAAGAGTCTGAAATGCATACTGTGTGTTCCATGTGATGGGCCATTGACAATCGATATTAATCATAGTAATCCAGTGCTAAAGGATACTACAAGAGGGGTGAAGTGTTTTATCTTATGTACACATAAATAGAAGGTCATTATACCTATACACACTGTGTAGCTGCAGGTCTGTAGCTCCCGGTCTGAAAAAAATTCGGATGGACGACCTGGGAGCTACAGTCCCATACGTGATAAAGTTGGAATTTATGGCACAAAAAATTGCGCTAGTGTTGGACTGATTAATCTTATTTTCTTTTCTTATAACACATTCTGTACAAACATTTGATTCCAAAAAATCCTTCCGACATTTTACTACAGATATCGTCACTTGCCTTTGATATACTTTTAAACACCATCACAAGCTCCGTAAATTGAAGTGGTGCAGTTTGTTTACATGTAAAAATGGCGACTTTCGATATGCACGTGAATTTAACAAACTTCATTTTCCGAGGTCGGTTAGAGTGTTTAAGAGAAAGTCTGAGGCAAGTAAAGTGATGATATCAGTAGTAAATTGCCTGAATAATTTAATGGTACTTATTTTTTCCACAGAATTTGTTCGGAAATAAGGTTTATCAGTAATTAAGGTCTTCCGTTTCCAACGTGGTAACAATTGGCCTCCTAGTTTTCAAGAAGTTAAAAATGAAACATTGTTACCGGATGACGCACAACGCCGGACAAAGACCAGTATCAATAAGTGACTCAGGTAACCTAAAAAAAAACCCACATCAAGTACATACACATTTTACACAGTATAGCTGTACAACGTTAAGAAATGTAGACTTAATCTAAATGAATTAAAACATATCACATCTAAAAACGTTTATATGTTATTTGAAATTTGAGTCTTGCACATTTTACAGAAAGCTAAATAAAAAACAATTTATTTCGCCTATATTTTTTTATTTGTTCAATTGGACTACAGGTATGATAAATAAAAGGGAAACAAAATGAAACAGTAACATCTATTTTATTATAATAATTTGAACACAATTAAACAGTTTTTAAATCTATAAATACAATAATGCATTTTGTTTAATTTCACAATTTGTTTACGTTTATTCAGGGTTTGAAATTTCAAAATATATTTTTACAAAGTTCCTTACCTGAAGTCAAAATTTGTTTTAAAATTAAAAAATAACAATGTTACCTAGATATTTATGCACTTGTACATGTTACAGTGTAAGGTGCAAATTTTGAAAAAAAATCTGGTAAACATACTTGACTCTGGATGTCGAAACGCTAGGAAACAAGTGCATACTAGTATTTCGTTCTACGTAAAATATGTCTATCACGTCTAAAATGATCTGATATAAGGTTCAAATACGTAGGTTACTGATTAATTTTAACAAGAGGCCCATGAGCCACATCGCTCACCTGAACAACAGGGCATTGTATTATTTTATTTTTGTTTTTAAATGTTTTCCCAATATTTAAAAGTTAAACATTTAACCCTTTTGGGGCCCCATTATTAGTCTGATTTCACTATTCTAACAATTTAGACTCTACATTATATGAGGATGCTTGCATAGTAATCTAACAAATTGTTGCAGTGTAGTTCTTGAGAAAAAGATTTTAAAACTTTTTCCCTACATACATGTATTTCTATGTTAAACTTCGAACCCCTCTTGGGGCCCCAGTTTAAGTCCAGGGGTCACTATTAAATCAATTATTTGAGGATGCTTGCATAGTTATCTCACAAGTTGTAGCTTTGTAGTTCTTGAGAAGAAGATTTTTAAAACTTTCCCCCTATATATTTCTATGTTAAACTTTGAACCCCTCTTGGGGCCCGAGTATTGGTCTGGGGGTCACGATTTTTACAATTCAGAATCTGCATTATAGGAGGATGCTTGCATTGTAATCTTACAAATTGTAGCATTCTAGTTCTTGAGAAGAAGATTTTTGAACATTTTCCCTTAATATTTTTATGTTAAACTTCGAACCCCTCTTGGGGCCCAAGTTTTTGTCCGGGGGTCACGATTTTAACAATTTAGAATCTTCACTATATATACAAGCTTTAGTGTAAATATTGGCATTTCTGGTGCAGAATATTTTTAAAGACACGCACCCTATTTTTACTGTTTCGCAATTATCTCCCCTTTAAAAAGGGTTGTGCCCTTTATATTAACAATTTAGAATCCCCTTTCCTTATGGATGCTTTGTACTAAGTTCGGTTAAATTTAGTCCAGTGGTTTTAGAGAAGAAGGCAAAAATGTGAAAATATTACAGACGGACAGACAGACAGACAGACGGACGAAGGACAACGGATGATCAAAAAAGCTCATTTGAACCTTCGGTTCAGGCGAGCTAAATACGAATGAAATGATTAACTTGGTGTTTTGGCATGTTATGTTAGTTTGAATTAATTTCCGATAGTGTGTCTGGGAGTGAAATAAACTTATCTCCAATCCCTTTATCCCAGAAAGTCAAAGTATGTTTTCGTTTTCTGGTTAGTTTTTGGGTTAAACGCAGACACTCCCAATTCAGTTCCACTGTAGTACAAACATACGACAATTTTATCATTTTCGTGTGTACCAGGAGGCACTTCCAAAACCAGCGAGCCCAATCTAGTACAGGAGTTTTCTGTCACGTATTTAGGATGTGGAACGGAGGAAGCGTACACTTCTAGCAAAGAGTGTGACTGACCACTGTGTAAACTGTATTCTCTCCCTGCTCTCTTATCGGAAAGGGACACTCGTTCACCAATACTCAAGTGAACATCAAACACATCATCACACATGGCTTCTCCATTAATGATATGTTTTTTCCTTGGATCGCTTAAACCTTCCTTAAATGGTGTCATCATCGCTATTCCATAAGTGTATTTACACACTCTGGCAACAATGCTCTTGGGTTCATGTCCAAATAGAACCGACCCTTTCACGACAGTGGAAGCAGAGTCGGGCGGATGAATGATTTGAAGATTTGGAAAGTGAGATACAATAGAATCTCTGACCACACGACTTTCGGCATACCCACCTACCAAAAGTAGGATACTAACATCAGAAACCTCGCTTTCTTTCAACAAAGACTGAATATGCTTCACGATACTCGAAGTTGACTTGTCAAATAATCGAATAAAAGTCTGAGGGGAGATCCGCAATTTGTCTTTAATTAATGTAATTTCTTCGTTAAATTTGGTTTTCAAAACTTCCTGGATATTGCGATCACCACTATGAATTTCGTAATGCTCTACTAAAGAGATCGGTATTTTTATTGACAAAGGTGAGTCTTTTTCTGGTTGAAAAGTGCGTTTCTTAAATTCAAATGTCTGTAGGAGATCAATCATATCCCCTATAAATCTTTTTTGAAAATCTTGAAATACCTCAGGGCCGCAAATACTGTCAAGAAGTGCACAAAATTCGTCTTCGACTGCGGAACCTCCCCAGGGCCCACCCGTTGGTTGATACACTTCCTCTAAAGCACCATTTTCGAGAACAGTGTGAACAGTAATGTCAACAGTGCCACCTTGTGAAAAAAACAAATATCATTTTTGAATAACATCATTTTCTGTGTTTCAGTTATTTTTTTCACTTAAAGAATATCGACAAGTCTTACCACCAAGGTCGACAACCATAAATTTATTTTTTGATTTAAAAATGTCAAAAGTTTCAGTAGGATCATGGACTTTCGGTTGATATGTTGGATGATGTCGACAATACAACGAAGCTGCTTCAGGTTCAAGTGCCAGTGTCAAGTTTCTTCCTTCAATACCAGCCTTTAATCATAAAAACACTACATGTACTTAATCATGTAAGTTGTTAGTACACATAGAAACTGTAATTCGTCAATTAACTTGCCTTATTATTTGCAAACTAGAATAAATGTCTTTGGAGAAGTAAGGCACGCTTGAAAGACACGTTTTTTTTCAATGTCACAAATGTAACCTCTATTCCAATGACCATATAACTAGGTTTCTTGATATAAACATAATATCTTAAAGCGTCCTTTATTGAGAACGCTCCCGAGCTTTAAGAAAACGGGTTATGAGAGAGGTATGTGAGCAAGTTTACAAAATCCCGCTATAAATAATACAACAACTCAGTTGTTCTCTAATGGAAAGTAATGGATGCACCATTTTACTAATAGTGACCTTGAACTTGCAGATATGACCAAAGCTCAAGTTCAATGCATATTTACAGGTAACAAGCAATTTTTGTGTCAAATCTTCTAATTATTTTTAATTAGATATGACATCGACAGGAATAATGGGAATTATGCATTTGTTGTCAAATGACCTTGCCCAAATGACCTTGGGTCAAAATCATGACAAACACTCAGGCATAAGAACTTCCAAAAAAATATAAGAAAGATATAAACCGGACACGAAGTTTTCACTTTTCCTTCAAGTGACTTAGAACTTGCCCATATGACCTTGGGTCAAAATCATGACTTACCCTAAGGTCATAAGCAATCTTTGTGTGAAGTATGAACTTCCAATGTTTCTCCATAAAAAAGATATACTTAGACCAGACACGAAATATGCGCTTTTCTTTTCAGTGAACTTAAACTTACCCGAATGACCTTGGGTAAAAATCTTGACACACCCTAAGATCATAAGATATCTTAATGTGTTAGTAAGAACTTCAAATGTTCCTTCATATGAAAATATGGACCGGAACCGATTGCACGGACAGACAGACAAGTTGATTTCTATATATCTCCCAAACTTTATTTGTGGAGGGTA
>WFKH01011581.1:58111344-58123015 GCA_016163765.1 Magallana hongkongensis | reverse complement strand
ATATATATATATATTAAATATCGTATAAATAAAACAAATATCAATATTTTTAGAAGCTATTCACAGAAAAATCTTTATTAATTCATTTTTTTAGTGTATTTTCTGTTTACCTTTTCAGCCGCTTTTCTCATAAAAAATTTAGCTTTATCATCCCAAATAGCCGGAACAGTCACAACCCACTGCACGTCGTCCACAGGTAACTGTTTTTTTGAACCCAAGCATTCCCTAACTTGTTTCTCAAGATGTTGTTTAAGATACCAAATGACTTTTGCAAAGACATCAACAGCCGGCATTGTTTTTCCATTTATGTCGGTAAGTTTAAAGTCTGTTGAAAGACTCTGAAAGATAGATAAAAACATGTTCAACTTTCGACGGTATTGCTCAAACTCGATGGCATGCGTCATGTCAGCGTACGATTATTAGTTACGCCAAATTCCAGTGGTCTACATTTAGAAAAGAGATAAGACGCATTATACACCCATTCCCTGGTTTCAAATAAAATTAAAAAGTTTGTATTTTTTCCAGTCAGCTACAACATAAAGATTTAAGGCCATGTTAAATTGTTAATGTATATATAATCAATTTCGGTTTAAATTTTCATGCCTGCCTGCTCTAAATATCCAGTCATGCAGTAGCCTTTTGATTTCAATTTTATAGAATGGGTTAAAAAAGCAATTAAGAAAATTTCGGACACAGTTCATACAAAAATGAACAAAAAAATCTTGTTCAACATATTAAGTATTGTATCTTATTAATGTGAATTAGTGTTAATTCCTGCGCTTGCACGGGATATCATCTAGTTTATACTCTTTCCGAATGGGTTTGTCAATGTTTGTAACATCACCTCATGTCGACTTCATTGGACATATCGTTGCTCGTGATACAAAAAACAATTTTTCGGCTTTAAGCCAGCACAACAAAGGTTACACCTCCGAAAAAGTTATGCAAAAAACCATGTTTTGCCTGAAGATTTTTACGCCCACATTCTCTTTAACTTAGCCAATAATGATAGAATCTAGGCTTTCCAATGATAAAATCTTCAAAAATTGGCGCTTGTTGTTTAACTAGACGTCGTTGAGATCATGGTAACCATCTCCAAGGGCCCCGCCAAATAATGGACATAAGGGAAAAAAAGGGTTTTGCAATGACCTTAGCCCATGACATATACATTTTCTGGTTGGTATAAAACTTTAATTTATTTTCATTTCTCATCCCTTACCCACAGGCATTCCTTTGGTTTACCCTGAGCAAAATTAAGCCAATGGTAAATAATTTATATTAACTGGAATTTTAAAAATCTGCTATGACCTCCACATTTGACCTAGAACGTGGTTCAATGCTACTGCACATTCTCTTGCTCTGTTTACATGAACTATGAGGCAGATAGGGCTAAAAGTGGAGTTTTTTTCTAAACAAAGTCTTCAGTCTGATATTGTCTTGATATAGAAACATCATTCAAGGTCACCCCACACCTTTTATTCAAAGGCACTCTGTGGGTAACGTATGAGCCAAATTGGACCAAGAGGAGAGAATATATGAAACGGACAAGGATTTTTCACATAGTCCTGCTATGACCTTAACCTTCTATTCAAAAACTTGTTTCAAGTTCACTGCACACCCCTTACAAAAAGCCATTTTGTGTGTATAGAATGTGCCAGATTGAGCCAAAGGGAAGATACGCTGCGGACAAGTGATCTCAGATGTCGAAGGAAAGACTAGGTCACCCGCAGTGCGAGGCCCCAATAAAAGAATATGCGATGGCAATAGGGATTCATTTTTCTTATTTATATCCGATTCATTTTTGCTTGTACTTTGCGCCAGTACAATTGGGGACTATTGATCGTACCATTGCTTAAGATAAACAATTATATTTTTTCGACATTGCGCTATCGCGGAGCAAATTAAACTTTCGGGGAATTACGCTGACCCTCGGACTTTGGCGTGACCTTCGAACTTTGGTGTCCTACTTATATATGAACAATGATATTTACAGCATAAATATCCCTTACACCTTTATACAAATCCATTTTAAACTTGTTGAAATAATAATGATCTAAATGCTGATTCTTTTCTGCTAAATCAGCAAATTTGTCTTTAGCTTCGTATCCAAATTCTTTCAGTTCGCCATCAGGACCAAGTAGAATAGATGTTGGTGCTTTCATGGACATGCCACTGGAATGGGGCCAGTTATAAGTACTTATTCGCATACGGTCGGTGAGGTGCTCATGACGAAACGAGAATGCATAACCAGAAAATGTTGTTCCTATATCAATGGCCGCAACCAACAATCGTTCTGATGTTCCCTGTAAAAATATTATATATATATATATATATATATATATATATATATTCTTTATATCTGTATAAGGGATTTTGTATATTTATGTGATTACTGCCTATACAATTAATTTTGTGTTTTTCCCCCAATCAATATAAAAAATAGATTTTTTTGCCTTCAGAGACCAACTGTTTGAAAAATAATATGCATGTTGTTTTATAATACCAGGACACAAAAGATCTCTTGTTCAGTTTTTAGGTCACCTGAATCTCTACTTATTAAATCTTAGAAATCGTTTTCTCTATTACCATATACATATTTGAGAAAAACTAAATTCATAATTATGGTGTTCATGAAATCCTCTACCAAAAATGTGAAGTTCATGACCCCTGGGTCAGATACTCAGGCTATAGGACAAGGTCAATATGACCATGTAGAAAAAAGTATTAAATCTTAGAAAATCGTGTACTCTACTTCCATATTTTTTTTTTAGATAAACAGAAGACATAATTATGACAACAGAAGACATAATTATGACGTCCAGGAGGCCCTGTTTGTAAGTTAAATTTATGGTCCCTGGGTAATGAGGCGGAGTCAATATGGCCATATAGTAAAAGTGTATTAAATCTTTAAAACAATCTTTTTCCCTACTTCCAAAGTAATAGGAGTTAAACTAACTGCGCTGCATGCATGACTATGATGTTTACGAAGACCTCAAAGTAAATTGAGAAATTCATTGTCCCTGTGTCAGGAGAAATATCATAAGGTGAGACCATATAGTAAATAATTTGTTTAATCTTTGAAAACCTTCTTTTCTACTCCCATATATATTTGAAATAATAAAAAATTTAAAATAAAAAAAAAACTAAATAAATGATAATAATGTCCATGAAGCTATCTACCTAAAAGGGTTAAAGGTATATGTGGCGTATCTGGGGTAAAATTTTTAACATGAGCTTGAGTTAAAATATACATCATGCTTCTTATAATTAGACGTTCTGTCTTTAGTTATTTGTCTCTGTAAACTTTGCTACACGTCTGATGAATATTAATGTGATCCGCAATTTTTAACGCCACTGCGCATGAGTGCGGGAAAACCCAGCATTGAAAACACGATGGAAGAACAAGTTTGTTTACAATTTAGAATCATGTTTTTCGTGTCTTAAATCAAATAATTTTTATATCAGATGATACTCGAAGCATTATTTCGATATTGATTAATATAGAACGATATAAATTGTTTATTATGTGTATAAATAAAGGCGAAACACGATTTTAGCGTCATCGACTTGGCTTTAATTCCTATAATTCTATTTCTCTACATGGTCTCCGATAAAGATCTTCCCTTTGTTTCTATTTTTGTCAGTTTGTCTCTATCTCTCTTTCTTTGCCGAATCTGTCAAACTTAACGGCCTACCCCTCTTATTCGTCGTTGTTGATAGACCAAGATGGATGTCACGTGACCCTTTTAAAGCGGGGTTATTCAAATCTTTTGTATTTTTTTTACGGCACGTAAAAAAATAGAATAATACTTTTTTATTTCTCGTATCTTTGTTATGCGATTGACTTTGACAGCGTAATTTATGTGAAAATCCTATCTTTAAATAAAGTAATGAAACCAATAATCAGATCTTACTAACGTTATTCACTAAAAAATACACCACATATACCTTTAAGCCTTAAGGCTTGGCCATTAACTGTAGATTCCTTTTTTTACGTGAGTACTTAATTCCGCGATTCGACCGTTTGCATCAAATTGAGAGAGTATAAAATGGCGATCGCAGAATTTTTATCATAGTTTAAATCGCTTTATACCTGTCTGAAAGAATAAAGCGAAATTTTAATATCCGCGAGATGTCCTTGACGCGATTTTACGCGGATATAAATTCCTCGCATTTATTTAGGAATCTACAGTAGTGAAATAATATCTGTTGTAAAAAAAAATCTTCTTTTCCTCTTTCACAGCAGGGGAAAATAAACTAAATGCATGATTATGATGTCCATAAAGTCTTAATTGTGAAATTCATGACACCTGGGGTTCAGGCTTTTGGTTGGAACCAATATGGCCAAATTATGAAAACACATACGTATAAAACTTTATAATATTTTAGTCTCTGTACTTTGACAGTCGTCGGACATAAAGAAAATACATGTACATCGTTATTATTGAAATTTGGTAAGGGTTCGGGTTTTAAATTAGGAGTGGAGGTGGTGGAGGTGAGGGTTGACAAATGTGGCCATAAAATGAACACGTACTTTTTTATGTCACTTGAGTTATTTGGGTAACCTATCGCTGTTGGTTTTATGGTACTCATGTGACCGTATAGGTCTGTTGGTCTCTTGTTTAAAGTTTAGATTTAATGGAATTTTTTGTAGACTCCAGACCTGGAACAACTTGGTATTGATAAATATTTCACACATTTCACTTCTCTTTATTGATATATTGTATTATTAAAAGCTTGATGCAATAAAATAGGTAATGCCACTACCTTATCCCATACATAATGATTTTGCCTTTATAATATCTCTAAAATTTGCCTTTATAATATTTTTAAATTTAATGCCTCGGAAAAAGACCATAGGTAGAAACATGTAACTTGTAACTGTATCTGGTTTAAATCTGACGTTTTACCTGGTCCTCCAGTGTTATTGGTTGAGCCGGATCAGAAATAGGTTGAGACAAACAAAGTTCATTGAAGCGTACCTTACAAAATCAAATAAAACATTGCAATAAGTAATATTAAGTATTTTTTCATTATAAAATTGGCATAGAAAGGATAAAAGAAAAATATTTCTTAAAAAGAATATGTCTGCCTAAAGCAAAGAGGCAGTGCTTGCTTCGCAATATTCATAATATATAGACAATGGAATGTGAAACTAGCTGGAGACGTATAGGTCAAAATTCAACCTAAACTGTTATATTCACGACGACCTACACGATATCAGACTGTTACCTGTGTAAACGGTAAGCAGACCAAAATACATGATCGATAATCTATTGACCCAATCTGTGGATTTGTACACGGTTACGTCAATCGAAGCATTGGTTGATAGTTCATTTTACATCAAATGTACGTTTTTATAAACTAGTTGATTGTAATGTTTAATGTAACAATTACTTATTAGGCCTATGGAATGTCAATTCACAATTTGTTTTTATTTTTTTTTTTTTTGGTAATAAATCACAGATAAACTACAAATATAACAACATTTGAAGGTAAAAAAAAAAACTAAAGGCAATTGTCATTATAACAAAATTCATCAACAATTATGTTAATCTCGAAATTTCAGAATACTGCATGTTCTTGTTCGTTAATCTATTTCAAAACATCTAAAATTCTGAATACTTACAATTACTTCATGTTGAGGTGGTTGTCTTCTGCATTTAGGGCAGCACACACACTGTCCCATTGTATTCTAGATGTGGAGTCTTCGTTTAAAAACAAACGCTAAACGCTAAATAGAGCAAACGTTCTCTATGCATCCACACTTTCTCTTTCAGAAATAACCTCAAACGGGAAGTAGTATAGAGCCCACCTCAAAAAAGGGTTACCGTATTTGTGACGATGCTTTACATTCTAAAAACTCTGAAACAAATTTTAATGGTATCTACACGTATTTAAAAGAAAGACCGAAACTTGGGCATCATGCATCTATTACTAAATAATTAGTGTATCTATAATGCGTTAGAGCATAAGATGATTTCACAAGAAAGCGCATACCTTTTCGTATTTATTTCCTTTAATAATGATAGGCTGACTATATTAGTTATTTGATACATGCAGTACGAACGGGGTGAGGGAATGTTGGCGTAGAGGGTACAAGAAATCAGGTTGAGGCGCGCTGTAGACCGTAACGTAAAAACGAAAGTTAGGTATGCCGTATTCCCGAAGGTCCACCAATATGCAATTCCAGAGAAATAGAACCAAGTGATGAAGGATTCCGTATTTATTATCAATCGAGTTTAAAAGATGAACAATAACAAACAAATAAGGGACACAGGCGGAAGTGGCCGGTAATGCGTCTGGCCTCCGAACTGAAGATTGACAAATACAATTCAGTATATATAAGAACCTAAACAATGAGTTAAAGTGACAAATTGATGACATCAAATGAATTGAGTGAAAGATTCACAGGTATTAGGTAATTAGATAAACTCAATGAGTCTTTGATGGCCAGGACATGAAAGGCATATAATTACGCAATGTTGTTTCAAGAGATTAGCAGTTCTTGGGAGAAACATCTGTCTGATTTGTAATTACAATTAAATATAGAGACTGCCAGGTGTCAATGGCTAATTCACTTTGTAAACATTAAATTCTTAGAATATATGACAAAATAAATGTTGTATTTGAAAAGTAAAGTCCGAAATAAAGTTAATTATAGAACAGTCAATTTTGCACTGTGATACTTATATAACATGGTGTCCTACTGACAATTCTAAAACTCCGCTCGGAATTCATTGTGAGGATTGTGATGAAGTTGGTGGTGGCAGACGAAGTGCGCCTACTTTTTTGGATGGTGACCTAAACTCTTAAAAGGAAAAAATGACAAACACCCTGTATTAGATAGATTATTGACAGGTATGGGTCTTATCAGACAACCTTGAGTACTCGGTGTAATGGTACATTTTGAAAACAAAAATTACGACCACCTAGAAGTTAAGGGCTAAGATCATGAACATTAAGATATAAGTTTCAGTAAACAACTTTTGTCAAAATTGGTCTATAAATTTAGAAAACTGAAATACACGCTGCAGAAAATTTTCTTACTAAAAATGTCATGGTGCAGCTTTCAAGGAGCAGGAAATGTAGATTATGCTTTTTATCAAATTTTAAGAAAGATTGTTTCTGAGTATGTTTGTTCTGTCATGTTGATCCTCATCACTCTTTTGTTTTTCGATAATCTTTGTTTTCCCTCAGAGCACAACATTGAAATAATACAACATTGTAAGGAGTGCAACAGTATAGATTGACCAATAGATTATGTTAACAAAGACATAAAAGATTGGAAATGCGATTCGGGCAAGACGGTCCACTTTCCTTCCATTCCTTTTTCCGAATCAACGATACTGGCAATTTTTTTCTGTGATTCCCTAAATAAAAACATGTTAGAATTATGGAGTAAGAATTCGAATGCATTCTATTATAATAAAAAGGTGTTCGAATTACTTTTAGATGCAAAGCTTACTTGTGAAGCTTGGGCTTTCCCATTCGATTGAGAGTATTCACTATCAATTTCATTAGAGTTTTGGATGTTTGAGGAAATGTTGCTGGATGCTTTTTCGTTTATCGTTTTTCTAACCTGTTTCCTTGTGTTTACATGAATGTAAGCGTATTCGATTACGCCTAGAAACACAAATGCTAGGCCAAGCCAGACGTTCATAGCCGTAACATATGAAACATATTGAACTCCTGTGAACTTATTCTGGGTTGTCATTGCTAACACAGTGAGAATCCCAAGGGATATTCTGGCAGCAGTAGCCTCGATGTCAAGCCAGAATGAAATCCAGGACAGCACGACTATCAGGATGGACGGCACATACATGTGGATAAAGTAGAAGCCGTTCATTCGGGACAAGTGGAAATTTACTCCTATGCAAGAGTAATTATCTGTAAAATTTGCAATTTATTATACTTATAAAACTTCTATTTGTATTACCTGAAATTATTAATTAGAGCATAATTAAAGTTGCATAATTTTATTTTCATTTGTACGTGTTTTTTTTTCAATTTATAATTTAGTTGTGATAATTATTTACTATTCAACAATTGCTTCAAAGACACCTGTTAAAAATCCATTTACACTGTAATAGTATGAATTGACTGAAATGAAACTAAGCGAAACTACCGTTTGCGAATCTGCAGTAGTACAAACCTAATTATGAATTGTTTGTCCTAATACTATTGTAAATGAAAATTCAATGCAATACTGAAACAATGCTTATTGTTTTCATAATTAAATCATAACAACCACAAAGCTTAACAAGCTTGATAAGTTCAAACTACCTTCAGAACATACTGAGAAAAATAAATAATTTGACAAACCAGTAAAGAGACCCCAATCCAAACTAAAAGACGCCCCTCCGAAAAAACAAAAAACAAAACAAAACAACACCCCCCCCCCAAAAAAAAATCGATATCTTAGAAGCTATAATTTGCATCAATTTTGAATGACAGTGAAAACGCATGTGTTTTTTTACTTCTAAAAGTTATCATTATCGGCCGCAGGAGCGGCCGATCTATTTGTGGTTGTGTTAGAATGTGCACATGGGGAAATGAGACGTTATATTCCTACTTCTAAAGAAATATTTTATTTGATTACAATCGTAAAATTCCGATTTATATTATTTTTTTAAAATGGTTTTAATTGAGTTTGACTTGATTTCTAAAAAAAATATTTTCTTACTTACTTTTATTGTATATAAATTTGTAAATTTATTTAAGTTTTTATAGAGAGGAGTGTATAAGATATAAAAGCAACTCGTTATGAATACGAGATTCCGGATAGTACTTCATTAAAAACGATAAAAAAGAATGAAAAGACGGAGTAAAAAAATGCAGATGTTTTACATTCAATTCACGTTTTGTTCTTCATTATTCTGCATGCTTAAAAACAACCATATTATATTGTATTTTGTATTTTTGAGTATGCAACAGCATGCAGCATCTTTTGCCAAAAAAAAAAAAAAATAAATAAAAAATCGGCATCGTCACGTTCTTTAACAGTGTAAATTATGAAAAACAAATGAGCATTTAAAAATCACATAGTTTGATTAAAGCAAACGATTTCATATGCTTACATTTAAATGACATTTTTTTTTCAAAAATATGTCCACACATTGCGTACATTGGGAGGATGTCAAAGAGTTAGTGCCCTTTCCTTAAACTTCTATCTTGCAGCTTTGAATTAAAAAAATGCATCGGTTGAGAATTAGGACAATATTTTTTTTCTTTCAATCTTATGAAAATAGACAAGCACTTTTTTACATTTTACAAGTTTTGTTTATTGTTTACAAATGTTGTTTAAAAAATAAACTTCAGCAAAAAATACATGTAGATGTGTATTTCTTTTACTCGTATGCACATCATTTAAAGTGTTTAAAGGAGGCTCATTACACCCATTTCAATTTCATTATAGCACTACTTTATGTACATTTCAAATGGAGACTACAATGCTATAAATATTTTTGTTTAATGCAGTTTGCTAAAAATAACAATGTTTCATGATATTAAATATTATTATTTTTTTTTTTTAGAAATACATGTAGTAGTTTTCTCTTTCAAAGAAAGTAATGTTGTATTACTTCATTAAAACGTACTGCAATTTGCCTCCTTTAACAGTTTGCGGCCGATTTGATGCTTTGCATCAATACTTATCTTGTTTTAATTGTTTATTTTCCTGACATGAAAGGAATGTTGATGTAGGAGGAGCGAAAATGGCCTCATTGCGCATGTCCGCGGGAAATCAGGTGGTCGTTATTATTTGCCTAATCAGTACATCCATCTCGATTTAGTATATGTTTAACAGTTGTTGATTTGAGATATATACATGTATTATGAGTTTAATACCTTTGTCATTCACAGAACATGTACCATTACTTTTGAATGTTTAAATAGGATAACACTCACACGAACTAAAAATAGCCCTGATGGGGAAACACATAAGTCTACGTCATTGTTCAAGGGAAGTACATCATGCTCACACGCTTATGTTTTTGCTTTCTTTTGTTCGTAATCGTAAAAAGGACATTTATGTTTCACTGAAAAAAAATATTTATGTTCTACTGAAAAAAATTATACCCCTTCCTTCGTGAAACCACAACAATTATGAAGGTGTTGACCCTCCTCCAAGTTTTGTATGATAGTCTAAAATTAGCTGTCGATATCACGTGATATATTGACATTCATGAGGAGGCATTACTTTCCTGGCTGGAAAATGAATATTTTTATTGTTTAAAAGTTGGCATCTTTATTACGTGATCTAATTGGGCATTATAATTAACAACATAAAAGTAACTTTTGTAAGTAATCAAACATATGCATTTTCCCCGTCATTCAAAATTGACGCAAATTACAGCGTGTATGGCTTTAAATGATGTCATCTTATGGACGTGGGGTGGCTCTATACATTATTTATATTTACTTACATTCCATATACTGCTGATCACATATAGAAGGCACAGTCTTTTCTATGCTGAATTGTGTCATTTTAATGTTCTTGCTCAATACCACTGGTGGAGAATTCCAGCGAATCGTCAAAGAAATTGTGCTGTGGCCATCTACAATTAAACTCCAGTCTGAAAGGAAATCTTTGTTAAAACTCACTTCTTAGTTATTCAATTCATAATGATTTAAGGTAAGGTTTGCGGTTACAGGGAATTCTACTGCAGTCATTGCCGAGATCAAAGAGATGCCGCGGACATTATTCTCCAATATACCACGAACGTCATCAGTAAATTATCAGATCAGAAATACCTATTTGTCTCGCACTGTTTATGAAAGTACAACTTCAAACCGTAAAAAGTTTTAAAACCATGTCAATTTCACGTGTTAGTTCCAGTCAAAACGATGTGTATTGCCTCAAATGTTTATTTTTAAGAGATCAATACGGGTGTTCCTATGACCTCCCTAGCACATTTTCACTGCGTGTTTTTACATAAAATATATAACGTGTAATAGTAATAATCGTATTAAATAGCACTTAAAATATTAGGAATATGATTCAAAGATATTTTACAAGTTTAGCTTTTTAAAAAAGCTTACCGTCTTTAGAGCAAACCCTACACAGCAATAAGATATCAAAGACAATTTAATTCTTTTTTATATAAATGTCGCCTTCCTCTACATACCATGGCGTGTGGAACTTTTTTATTTCAGTATGTGCCTTTTAAGCCTGCGTGTCTAAAATTGAGAAATGCGTACCACATGCTTGTAAGTTGAGATCGACTATAGTAGGGAAAAAGAGATCTTAGGAAGGGTCGTATTATTTTGATAAATTCAAAGTTATACCACTGCATTCAGCATCTTGTTTTACTGATTTTAGTTTTACCTATCTAATATGCAATCTTCTTTAGGTAGCTAAACACACTTTCGTATAAAATCCAGGGTTTTTCTCTGGGGAAAAAGCATGATGGGTAGGGATTTTCCTGCTATTTTTATGCGGTATACATGAAAATTAATTTTTTTAAATTCTCAATTGCATAATATAGTAGTTTATCTTTCGAATACATGAAAAAAGTATGTAGAAAAATTTTAAAAATTAATTTTGTGAGACTCTAAAATAAAGGGAGGTAACTCCAAAAACATCCGGATTTTACACGTGCAAAATTTCATGAATTTTTTAGCGGGTAATATAGCTCTTTAAAAAGCTGGCGAATGTACCCTGAAAATA
>WFKH01011581.1:58083621-58101454 GCA_016163765.1 Magallana hongkongensis | reverse complement strand
TTTCACATAATCAGAGCTCTTTGGTAAAGGATGTGCAATGACAATGAACCAAGTTTCAAGGTCAAATGTGAAGGTCCTAGCAGATCTCTTTTATAATCCAGTTTTTAGACGATTAGGTCAAAGCCAAATTGTCTGAAAGGCTTTTCATCCTATTGTCTATTACTTGAGCGGGGCCCTTTGAGGTTGTCACCATCTCATTGATGTCTAGTTCATGCTTATGGCCTTTTGCTTCATATTATTTTGGCATTTCTAATTGAATTTCGAACACTTTTTATATTTATTATCGTGATGTTAAATTTGTTTCTTATTTTTGAACATATATTATTCAATGACACTGCTATGTAGGGGGAGACGTGTCTTTGGTGTTTTCTCATATACATGTAATTATGAGGTATACATAAGTCCCTTGCTACCTGAATAACTGTGCAAATTATGGATAGACGTACAAATACCAGAATGATAAAATCCAATGTCTGTGTACATAATGTCTTTTTTCTACAACTGGCAAGGTATGGATATCGATGACTTGCAATGATTATATTGTTCAAAAATTGATCAACGTGAAGATTCATGGAGTACCGAACTTGAGCGAGAAGTCCTAATTTAATTTTCTAAAGAGATAAGGGGTACAATAATCTACATGGATGTAGTATCAACAAATTCGAAATTGTGTAGAGTCCGGTATGGTGTTAGATCTTAATGTATAAGAAGCACTATTGTCAATCATTCTGGAGATAACCTTTAGTTTTGGGCATACAATACTTGATATTTCAATTGTTGTTAGATAAATAGACGGAAGATTAAAATAAGATTTTACTTATCAACATGATTTATTATCAAAATCATTATTGATTGCATAAAATTGTTCCAAGATGAAATATTTTAATAAAATTACATTGGCTTTCTTAAGGTCACGTGGGACATCTGTCGATATTAATGTGAATTAAAGTACATTATTATTAAAATACTTTCACCGGTTTAGAATTTTCAAATTTTACAATATTTAACCAAAAAAATACGTTTTAAAAGTGTTTGGAAAGGTAAAAATTTTAAAATCCCCAGCGGGATTCGAACTCATGACTTACAGATCCGTAGTGAACTCTGTAACCCACTGCGCTACGCTGTTAGATGACCATTTTGGGAAAGAAACTATTTATAAAATTATACTTGATTTTATTATTTATTTCGATAAATAATACGTCACAGCATGGAGGTGTCCCATACCACCTTAATGGTATTTAGGCGTCGTTTCAAATTGGTCAGCCAATATATTTTGAAATTTAAAACGTTTTGAATAGAAATGAAATAGTCAACAACAGGTTTAAGCTATGCTCAATCCGTTATCGAAAAAAGACTCTAAATAATTCTGAACACATTTCTTAAAGTGGACAGTGAAAATTATTACTATAAATTAAAATATTTGTCATATTTGTAAATGTATGACTATTTGAGTGTTTAATTAAAAGTTTCCACACTAATGACTGAAAAAATAAAAACGTTTTGAAAACAATTGTTCAATTACAGTTCTATAAGAAATTGCAAGACGAATCGCCTACTTCTTGTATAGTGTTCACAACATTTAAACGCAGAAGTGCCATGCTATCTCAAGCAAATCAGACCATTAATTTGTTTTTTTACATAGAAAGGACCAATACCAAATAAGTGATTAACTATGATGATCGCCTCATAAATCGTCTGATACAGCACTTGACCTTATCTTGGCTAGGCATAATTGGCCATCCTGGCCTATTCAAGATTCATATAATGTCTTTAAATATCTCATGATCTCATGAATTGTTATCCACATCCAACCAAGTCAAAATTGCATTTTGCCAATATTAATTACTTTTAAATGTACTCATGATGTTAACCCTTGCTCTAAGCATGCAAATTGAAAATGCGTAGCACATGTTAATAGCAAATAATATGCAAAAATAAATTACATCATTTTTTACCAAAATTTAAAGGTAAAGGTTTAGGATGATGAATTTTCACAATTTATGTTTTCCTCCACCTACATATGCTACACACAAAAGAAGTTGGGTGGATAAAATGCCTATACAAGGACGAATACGATACTGAAGATTTAAAATGTCAACAAGTATGATAATTTTATTTTTCTTAAATCATTCAAAACAATGTATATTTTACATAATCATAAATATGTTTAAATACTTGGAATATGTTGATTTAAACTGACGTAAGCGTATTGAAACCTCTAAATAGTGTCCTTTATTTTTTTTTTTAGAACTTTAATGCTTTTTCTTTTTTAGAATTGGTCTATGCTCCATATTTTTGTGTAGCTAAATAAAGTAAAATGGAAAACAAACCGACTTTACTCAACAAAAACGTGGAGAGATGACCCACTATACATTAAAATTATCATTTTGAATCCCAACACTTGAACGTTTTAGAAAAATAATATCCGTCCGTAAATTCGTGGCAAAGGTCGCATATTGCATTAAAGGCATCCCACTCCTCAATGTTCTTGTATCAAGAATTTCTTGAGAAGTATATCATTGAAATCTGTAGACAAAACATGCTTGAAAAATACAAAGATAATAGGAGGTCAGTGTTCATCCCTCTGAGTTATGGCCAATTTAATTTGACCTTTTTGCACCTAAAATGCGATTTCAGCCTGATTAGGATTTGTTGTCAGTATTTTTGATTAAGTAAACTTTTTTCTTGAAATATCGTTTTAAATTATGCACAATGGTCACACTGAATAGAGGGATTACGAAAAAAATTTGTACGAAGCTGCATATTTTTTTTGAACTTTTTGCACTTAAAATAGACAATTTCTATAATAATTACAATTGGATTTGAAATAAAAACATTTTGAATATCAAGAATTTTATAACATCAATCCAGTTTGCCTAGATATGTACAGTGTATTCAGTATCATTTTGACATAATAAAACATGGGGGTCAGTGATGACAAATTTTAGACAAATGGCTTCAAAGGTAAAATTCTCGCAAAATTTGGCTTCAAAAAATTTAGACATTTTCTATATATTTGCATGGTTTTATGCTAAACGTCTATTATTCTCTCAAAATTTAGTTTTGTACAAGTCACACAGGACCTATAGAACATGTCACAAACCGACCAAATGTTAAAAATGTGAATAATGAATAAAGTATAATAAAAATAAAAGTATATTGAAAATTCATTAAATTGCTTGTTTCTGTCATTTTTGTCTAAAAAACCTTCCGCACGAGAAAATAGTTTCCCCCAAAAACTTGTTTGTCTCTTGAATTCAAATGGATTTTCTTTATGAATGTTGTGTAATTATGAAATGATGATCTTTCTGTGAGGATTAAATTAATAAAATCATATTTAGTTAAAATATAATGAACATCTGCGCAATGAAATCAAAACGTGAGGAGTAAGAAACGCACTTTGTTGTGACTGAAATGGCTCAGCCATTAAAGAACCAGACATTAGGTTACCTTATATAACTAGTCTTTTTAAGGTTGTGGGTTTGATACCACCAAAGTTTGCGGCATAGTTTTTCTTGTCATTTGTTAAAATATTCAAAACTGAATATAGTTAAAAAGTGTGCCTTTTGCAAAGTTGTATCATAACACTATCGAATAGATTGAATTGGGAAAAAAATAAATTTGAAAGTGTATTTTCCCAAATGGGCATTTGTGCTATCTAATCCCCATCTCCTTTGGTCATGATTACCTTAGTTGTTTTATAGAAGAAGCTGAAAATTTTCAAATGTAAACAGACGACAAAGGACGAAACAGACAGCAATAGGTCACCTTAATCAGACCTAATAAAGTTAAAAAAGAGAGCTAGATATAATTAAGATCAACATTGTTCCTTAGTTTGTACTTTGACGCCGGAGACAGAGACCCGTGCCTGACAACATCCTGAAGCCAATATTCAGAAATGAAGGATATGCAAGTTGTTTCCTCGTATAATTGTGTTATGGTAAATCTTTGAATTGGACGAAACAAAAATAGAGTGTTTAACGTTGCGGATAAGGTTACTTGGTATTGTTTGACAATGTTCAGTGTTATCCTTATCATAACCCGCTTTCTATTAATAGTCATGCATTTGGAAAATTAAGTTTAACTAATTTTTGTATATGCACTGCATTATTATTTTGCAATTTTCTAGTAAATGTTGTATTTCTACATGTATGGTTATAACATTCTTCGAAAATGACGAATGACATAATTATAAACATTCCATGTTTTTAACGAAACGCGGTTAGAGGTTAAACTTTTATACAGATATCTGTATTTAAAAAAAGAATTTTATATAAATTTATTTAGTAACGCTCATTTAACTAATACAGGGTACATTTTAAGCTTAAAAAAGCTCATATCCAAATTGAACATAATAGGCACATAATAAGCAGAACTGTGTTAATAAATATGGAAGGTGATAAAGCTTAACAGAATGTAAATAGAAATTAAGTGTATTATCAATCATGCAACTGACTCTCTGGAGTCCAGAGGATATAAACAGTCCAGTATATAATATTAAAACCAAAGAAAGCAGTGGGGAAAAGAATTCTAGAAATTTTGTCAACCCTTCTTGCATCGTCTCGACTTTTCTTTGTTATTTCAGGATTTTCTACGTTAGCCTCTTCCTGAAAAAAAATTGACGTTTACAATATTTAATACCGAAGAAGAATGAATTATAACACCTTTTTATCAGTGATACTAATGAGCGAGTTTTGTCAAATAAATGAAATTGTAAAATTTGGTTTTCAATCTACCAGAATAGAAATAAAAATCGGTTAAACTTAGATAAAATTTTACGAATCTTTTTTTTCTGATCTACGTACAAAAGGTTAAAGAATTAATAACATACCTTATTGTGTATGAGTAAAGGAAGTTTATTCAAAGATAATCTTCTGCGTTGTTGAACCCTCGCTTTGACATTAACAATAGAAAATTCGATCAAAGCAGTAAACACAAATAGAAGACATGTTGCCATCCATACGTCTATTGCTTTTATGTAGGACACACGAGGAAGAGTGGCACGTGCCCCTGAACTCTGGGTAGTCATGGTGAGAACCGTCAACAATCCTAAGGAAATTCGAGCTGGAACAGCGTCTATGTTCAACCAGAATGAAACCCAAGACAGGCAGACAATAAGAAAACTTGGAACATACACTTGGATTATGTAGTATCCATAGCTACGGCTCATTTCAATGTCGATACCCAAACATGTAAATGTGACTACAAATATAGAAAACGCATGTTTGAATATAAAAACGCATGTTGGAATACGTTGTTTATTAAGTTAAAAATTTGTGAAACAATATTGCAAATGAAAGAAAGAATTGATAGTAAGTAGAAAGAAGTGAGTTATATTTACCAGTAGAATTACCATTTGAGTATGTGATATCACAAGTGTGATTGGTAACGTGCCCTATGCTGAACTGCGGCAAGGTAAGGTTTGGTTTAGTTAAAAGTGGCACATCGTTCCATTGAAATGTTAGCGTATCGGTACTATACCCAACTAGAAAGAGACACTAAATATAATAATACAGTATCTTGTCGAAAGAGCTTAAAGATTACATCTCGTTACCAGCCGCGGATCATCAGATCAAACGTCTAGTTTCACAAGATAACTCGAGTGCTTGCAACGAAACGTAATTTAGTTCTTCCCATATAATTGCTGATTTGTTGAAAAAAATATACATGTAATTTACCCGTCAAAGTTTAGGTAAAAACAAGACAATTTAAGGATAAAATTATACAACGTCTACTAACTGAAGAAAAATACCTTGAAGAATTTTACACGCTCGTAAATTCAAACGTTGTTTACTGCTTTCAGTTTAAGGGAAGAGGTTATACATGACAATGAATGAGAATAAGCAAAAGATAACACAAATTCAAATAACACTAATTTTATCATATGAAAGAGAAATCTAAAATATTGGACATTTATAAATTGCATTTACTTACAACTTTCCATCTGCATAGAACATGTCTGTTGATCTAATGGGTACTTTTGTAGATACATTTGACAGGAAAAAGTTCCCGTTACCCTACAAATAAAAAACATATATAGGTTCACCTAGATTTTTTTAAAAGGAAAATAATGAAATTTAAGAGAAATGTAACAATCTCTTTCAATTGAAATGTTTCATCATTCAAAACATTGATCACCTTTTTCTATAGCTACACCCATTCAAACTTTAAGAGAAATTATAAAATTTTGCCGCGGCTTAATATATGTTGTAATTATTTGTTCAAATGACGCCATTATTTGTATTGCCGTATTTTACAAATATATTCACTTTATATTAACGATCTAATGAATATGATCGTAAGCATACATTGTAGTTCCTTCTAGCTACAAATCTTTCTTTAAATAAAGTTGCAAGACTGCATAAGCAATTTAAATTTCCATTCAAACACTGGCATGAATGAATGTATAATCCCCTAAGAGTACGTCCCTGTGCTATTTTTACACATTGTCCAAAAAAACCCTTTTGAGAATCCTTTAAAAAGGGTCTTTTTTTAAAAGGATACTGCGCACTAACTTTCAGGTCAATATCTTATGTCCAATGTTGACTTCTTTTCTCAATTCGAAAGTCACTCGGAATGCCTAGCACAATTTTCCAACGTAATAATCCTTGTACTTTCATCTCGCTTGCAATGCAAAATCCCCATATACTTTTTATTTTTAGTCATGTTTTCAAACCTGGCGATCTAGAGCGACAGACAATTCCTGGGATTTTTCATACTATCAAACAAACATCGTTTGAACCCATTTAAGGTATTTAAAAATATCGAATAATTAAAGAAAATGTGCTGCATAAATATCTTGAGACAAAGTATAGATCTTGACCTTAACGTTAGTGTGCAAAAATGTTATGTGGAATTTCGGGTTCCACTTGAAAACGTATGAAAAATATTCGTTTGATGTATTAAGTACTAGTACCTCATACTGTATACGACCAGACCATCAGGATAAAGATGCATTAGTTTATTGGGCACCGTCACTGCGTGAACCTCGGACTTTTTCTCGTTCTTGATGTACAGGTCTGGGATCCACACCTTGGACATTACTCTGTTATCTAACTCAACCTTAGAGAAGTTAAACCGTCCTGCATACGCCAGTCTGTCGTCATACCATCTTTGTCGGAGGAAGAAACTCATCTTAAAATCCTGTGTTGAAATAAATAATTTTAGTGCTTATATATATATATATAAAGCACTAGATAATTGAAATTTTCGGGACAACCAGTCCCTTCTTCAGGACACAAGAATAAATAACATGAGATAAAAACAAAGGAAACAAAATCTAGCACTACAACTATTACTACTAAAGAAGCTACATGTATAAAATGAACAACATACATTTTAAACAGTTTTGATTAACAGTGTTAGAGAAGGTGTTGGCAATGTAACCGATCGCTCTGGAGTAATCAATAGACTGCTAACTTCACACCTGATTGAGTTAAAAAGCTAACTATATTGACTAAGGAAACTATAAATGAAACAACAACTATATTTTATGAAGTTTTGAATATCAAACTTGTATTTCATTTTCACATTCTGTCCTTCTATTTCAGGCCACTATTACTGAATGTCCACAAAGTATTCTGTATAATTAAATGAGCCCGACTCCTAATAGCCAATATTTTTGTAGAATGGTATTTCAGTAATATTCGATTGATTCCCAATCAATAGATTAATCAAGTTTATTTGAGAAAAAAAAGTCGTGACCATGTATACATAACAAATTAACAGATATACATGTATGCCATTTTCCTTTAGGTCTAAGAATAGCAGTCCATTTTATTTTTGGATCTTTCTTAAATTAATTTTTTTCTGGGATTAAAACTGAAGCTAGCGCAATTTTTGTGCACCGTAAATTGCAGTTTTTTAATATAGTAGGCACTGTAGCTCCCAGGTCGTCCATCCGAATTTTTTTTAGACCGGGAGGTACAGACCTGCAGCTAATGCAGACCGGGAGTCGCCATTTGTACATGTTAACAAACTATACTCCTTCCCTTTAGTGGGCTGGTGATGGTGTCGATAGTGTCGATATCAGTGGTAAAATGTCCGATGAATTTTTGGAATCGAATGGAATTTGTACAGCAAGATAAATATTTTAATCTGCTCACAAAAGCGCAAGTTTTTGTGTGCCGTAAATTGCCATTAAACTTTTATTACCTTTGGGGTATAATTGTTATGGGTTTCATTGTTACAGATCTGAGTATTGAATTGTGTCTGCCAATTGCTGGATCTTTTTAATTATTTGGTCATATCTTGCTTATTTGTTATTGACTTCCCATCATCAGAATGTATATTTTAAACGCTCAGTAGCTCAGTATAATTACCATCGTACTGTCACTGATTGAGTCAATTCCAAGTATGTACAACTGTATGGTGTTCAAAACTGGTTTTTCTACGGATAAAAGAACAAGAAATCAGTTCTCTGAAATAATAAACTATAAACATTGTTCTCTTCACTCAAATCAATTCTCTTAAAAATTGCTTTGCATTGAGCATTTATTACTTCATTTAAAATCAGAAAAATCATATAAGACAAGGAGGTTGTGTTTTGTTTTATGAATTTTTAACGTTTGTAATATTATACCATCAATCTAATAAATGCAAATTAATGCAAACAATGTTGAATAAATAATAAATGAATGATTTATTAAACTTTCTAGAGCTGACTTATCGGCGCTATTTATGACTAGGCCCAAGGGGTGGGGGGTGGGGGGCAAAATCAAAAGTCCAAAGGAAAGGTACAAAACAGGAGCAGAGCAAACACGGACCTCTAAAAAAATTAGAGGTAGGATCAGGTGCCATGAAGGAGTGAGCATCCTCTGTTGACCGGTCACACCCGCCGTGTGCTCTTTGTCGTAATCGGGAAAAACGGAAAAATCCGTAGGCAATTGGGTGATTAATTATGGTCTAACAGTGTAAGATTGTATTTGCTGACAAGGTCGTTGTATCGACCATAGAACTTTCAGTCGAGACTGTTGATAGTCCTGTTTTATCAACTTGTTTGTCAGGAGCTTGCCTCGCCTTAGAAACTGTTCATACGAAGAGCATGCCATTGCATATCGAATTAACTGAGAGATTAAAACTCCATATGCAGGTGATGAAGGTATATTGCTGCATAAGTAAGGAAAGTTGACTATAGAAAAATTGAAGTCATCACGTTTATCATAAAGTAATAAAATAAGTTAACTGGATTAAGAAGAGTCTTAAATTGGTCAGTTGTAGGCAACAAAGTTTTTCAATGTTTATTTTTATAATTGTGTTCTTATTTCAAAAATTATTACCGTCTTTTTTTAAACATTTAATAATGATTTGCAGAGCTGACTTTACTTGAAAAACAAATGCATATGAGAATAATCTTTCTAATAATTATCAATCGGGGTTGTGTACAAACATAAAACAAACCAATAGCCATACTTAACTCTACATAATCTACTGTAAGTAGCAATAATGCGTTGTGCGCCCAAATAAACGGGTCCGGTCTTATTGCCTTTATTTGTTGTCATCATTTGTCACCTTCCGTTTATTAAATACCTTTTTCGAGAAGCTCAGTGTTCAAATATTTATAGCAATTAATAAGGAAATTGCTTTTATGCAAACAGCAATTTTTGCCGTTACAAATAGTAAAATGTTTCAGTTTATCAGAAAGAAACCTATTGAATTAACTTTCCCCGTTTTAGTCATTGAAAACTATCGGTAATCTAAAGGCCTTTGGGACACAAACCGACTACAACGTAAAACGAATTTTAATGCCTTCTCTGGATGCTTTTAGCACTACGAGTTAGTTTGATAAACTCAAATTTCTCAGTAGCTTTTACATCAATATGCTAAAGCATGTAAAATTTACCATTCATATATTAGGGGGGGGGGGGGGGGGGTTACAAGCTTTGTTGTATACAGAGTATCGTTTATTTTTATTTCAAATATTTTCATTACCGTCGTGCATTGGAGGGATTCTAGGATCGTAGTCTTCATTTAGGATGACGTCAAAAAACTCATGTCTGAAAAAGTAGGAATAGATAGAGTACAGTTTAACCGTTCCTATTTTGTTAAAAAATAGAATATCTGAGCGTTTCCGTGCACCCGTTTTTCGTCATCAAAGTTCTTCGGGCCACTTAGTTATTGCTATACCCGTATACCAATGCTAGGTACAATGTATACAGCATCGATATATTTGTGAAGTTATATTTAAAGAAATTAATTTCGGGTTCTAACTCCCATGACCTTAGAATCCCATTCAATTGGTACTAAACAAAATATTTAGAATATCTGAACAAAGAGAATTCTTTTTTTTATTAAAAACTGAGTGAAAATTTTGATCATAGTATTTGATATTTCCATCAAGAAAATAAGTGAGTTAAGGTCTCGCAATTTATAATTTAATATTAATAAGCAGTTATCTGCTTTACGTACGGTTTTCTTATTTTTATTTCATCAATAAAGATAAAAGTATTTCTGTGGTATTTTTGCAAATATTGTCCGACATTATTGGTATCATTAAGATGGTCTAGAGATAGTTTAATGAACAACACACCTACAAAAGTATTTTTAAGAACCGTCTGAAACATACGACTGTGTTGGTTTCTTCCTCTCGGTAAGAAAGAAAAGTCCGCAAAATCTTTGGAGCGGATTATAAAACCTTTGATGTGGAAAGGTTGGTGTGGAAAGAGGCGTACTAATTTACACGCCAAATTCCTTTGCTATAGGTTACTGCTCTGAAGAAAATAATTCGTCACGTGCTTCAGAATAACAATGCAAGTTCTTAGCCAAAGTAAAGAAAACATGGGATATTTTGCCATCTCGTGTTGTTCAGCGGTTTTATCGTTTTACACGATTGTGGGTAACAATTAGTTCATTGAATGAAAATAATATACGCGCAAGTCTTGTGTATCATCTTCATATTTTACAAACTAATATAAAATTAATTCAAAATTAATGATCGATATGAGTTAAAGTAATATACAGGTAGTATTTGAGGTGGCTCATTTCAGTAATATGAAAACACAAAGAAAATCCTTTAATGGTAACTAGAGATCCTTCCATACTTCAGTGTACACCGTTTCCTGGGTATCGTCCATGAAAACATTTTTTAATCGGTGATATTGAAAGGGTATTAAACAAATGTGTATGAAAAATTTCTTGATTCTTCAGCTAAGCAGTGCAATAGGATTTTAGGTTAAAGAAAGTTTAAATGGCTGGTCCCCTAAATTTTATGTACCTATACATGCGACTTTTGGCTATCTAGAATGACATTGTTTTTCAGAGGACATAATCAGAATATTAGCAAAAACTTTTATTATTATATTTTATAATTCCAATTATATTGTTTACAAAAAAAGAGAAAGAAATACATTGAATTCTTGAATCAAATCCGTGTTCCTTTCATTGTAAAATTCTTTTATAAATCCGAACATCCAACAGGGAACGGGGTTTATAAATACACATAATGTCTTCGAGCTACCATAATAATTGTTGTTCACTTCCACGGTAACAAACACATCTTGCAAGAAAATAATATTTCGCGACATTGTACTTGTATAAATTAAATCCTCCATTGATAGAATGAATTTGAAATTTAGTTTACAGTGCTTAAATGGAAGAAAACTAAATATAATTTGTTTAAAATTTTGGTTGTATCATTTTAAGATTACATATACTTCATTATTATTATTATTATATATAGTTCATTTTCTGCACTGTTAATACTCACCGCATGCTGAAATTTGAAGCTTTTGACTCTAGAAGAATACAAAAGAGCACCAAGATGCAACCGGTCCTTTGCACGATGGCAGCCATCTATATCGAAAGAAAACTAGTAAGAAAACGTTGTAAAACGGCACTTGAATAAAAATGATGTTTCTTTTACATATGGATCAGTTCAGTCCACGATCACCGCAATGTGGAAGTTGCTGTTTATTGGAACCTTGTTCAAAACATCATTGCTTCTATCCTAAGCTATATCGATCGTTTCACATGGGAGCAATAAATACGATAAATGATTAATTTGTTAAATCTTCCAATAAATATTGGTATATATTCCCCAACTCGGAATTCTGGTATCTGCCCAAAAAGCAGAATTTGGACGGAATGATTGGTAAGGTTATTAGAGAAAATAAATGGCTCTGTCACAAGAATTTCGCTTTGAATAAATTATCTGCACTCGGAGCAGCTAATTGTGTCGTTTTGCGATAGAGGAAAATCGACCAGTTTTCATATTTCTCTCAAAAGTATGAATATATTTAGAAAATATGAATACCCAATCTGTTTTCTGCTTCATGTGAATCAAAGGTAAAACAATACGTATTGTTTTACTTTAAATTTAGTTTCAAACAGCAATGTTTTCAAAAGCATAAAAATGGTTAAATTGAAAACATTGCTGTTTGAACTCATTACCTATATAGAATTTTTCAATTTGAGTAATTGAAAAATTCTATATAGGTAATGAGTTCGAATTCCTCTTTAGTTAAGGTTCAAACATGATACAATATGATGTTGGTCGATAGAAAATCCATTTCAATTTTTTCATGGCAAAGAAAACATTGACCGTTTTTCTAACCAACTTTAGTGCTTTTAAAAATATTCATTGTTTATAATATAGGGAAATAGACAAGAGTTTTGTAAAAGAATATTGACCGATTGGGTTGTAAAGTAAAAGTACAGTTAAGTGTGTTATACTGAGGGCATCGAGGTATAGATTTCTAATAACCGAAGTACTTCAAAAACACGCTCACTTTAATACATGCATGTCGGATAAGTGTGATAAGACTTCCTTCTTCACGATTAGAAAAAAAAAATCACTTATCCTTAGAAGCAACACAGTCCCTTGAACAGTGTAATTTTTTATTTATGATTGATAAAATCAATACCATAATAAGATATTCACTTTCAGCTCTGTTGCACATCTCTAAAGAATATCTTAAACTTATTTTTCTGCTCACAGCTGTTTCAGCATTTTATAGGAAATAAGAAAATGTGCAATTGATGACTTTTCCTTTTTCGTCCGTCAAATACATGCCATTCTTTTATTTTGCATCGGATGAAGTACAGATAGATGATACAACTGTTCTGAAATTTATTAAAGTTTACGTAATCATTTGACCATCTGTCTTAAAGCTATTTTTTGATTAAATCGTGAAAGGGGAAATATTATTTTCGAGCCAAACATAAACAGCAGTATTCTTTATATTCCTTATCTTAATGAAATTTTCTGTTTTAGATATCGAAAGGTAACTTGAACTTACCTGTTCCATAAAACCCTTGCAGATTAATCTGTGATGATCGAAAGAACAAATGCGAGCTGTATTAACCTCGTCAAAACCTCTCCACAATGTTATTGATCGAGTGCAAGATGCGAGGCTGATCCTTTGAACAAACAGTACACAAATTCATGAACCGTGGTGGGATAATTATTTCCTCTTGCGTGCCACCTGACAAGCGGATGAGTATCTGAGTATCTTCGATAAAAGCATCTCTTCGGACGTCATTTAAAAGATTGTGGCTCTTCTTTCCCTCCAAAAGGGACAGAATCGTCACCTCTGGCTTTCTAAAGCTTTTCAGCACATTAATGATACAATACTTTCAACACCTTCTCATGGCTCGTATTCCGCATCTCAACAAAATGTGGCAATAATCAGATTTGGGACTAATTATCGTACGACCATGGTGTCAGACATGCAAACCTGCAATATGTTTTCTGAACTGAGACTTGACCTCGGATAAACCTTTCTTCACACTGTAACTGTTCGGCCATTTTACAGAAAGCTATTTCTTACTTTATCTATGATCCACCGTACCATTATGTTACACAATTAAACAACAGCTTCGTTTCTTATGTACAGTTCTTTTCTTATAAAGAAACAAGCACAGCATTGGTTTTTCCGATAATCAATGGTTACACAATTCTCTCTTGGGGAGGGCTTTAAATAAATATAGTAAAAAAAGTACACAATTTCTTGATGAAACTGAGGCAAGAAAAGACGCGTATCCCTAGAGGGCAGAGAGGCAGCTGAGTGACGTATTTGCACTGACCGCCAAAGTTTCGTGAATCATTATTCGTACGAGTCCACGATAATATACAATGAATACCTGCTACAATGACATGTAAATACAATCATAATGGCATAGATTTGTATAGATTATCTTGAAAGCAATTCTAATAAGTTAATTAACTAATTATTAATCGAGTAAAATGCACATGTACAATTGTTTTATATGGTTTGAACTGAAATATGTCGGATCTGTGATATACCATAAACATATATTAGCTATATTTATTAAATATGTAATGTAGGAATGTGAAATTTTAAGTAATAGCAGTGCGATTAATATACAAATATCTACATAAGCGCAGACCGCTTATGTAGTTCAATCAGACTAACGTAATAGTTATATCATATTGAGTAACATTTTAATGATTAGGAGCGCAGCGACCGACCCCTTCTTAATCGCTAAAATTTTACTTACTATGATCTAACAAAACCTATATTTTTATTGGCTGATCCAAAGTTCTGCGCCAATCAAATATTTTTCTTTTGCTTACGGCTTAGAGAGTTACATGTAAGCTGTCAATTGAAAGTTTGACGTCGCTGGAAACTTGAGAAATTCTGAACGATTGAGAGCATCACTTAGAATATTTAGCGACTGCTGATTGAATAAAAAAAAGTGATATGTTCTAATAACTTTTTCATCCGTTCTTGAACGGAAAAAACCAAACGCTGTTCATTACTTTGCGATGTAAAGATCTCTCCATTTGCAAACATTAAACAGCGCGTTTATAGAAAAAAAATGGGCGGCGCAAGATTCAGAAATACATGTGCATGAAAGTCAGAATTATTTTATGGACAAAGCACGAAATATAGTTGCTGCTTATCTGTAGCTCTGAAGAAAATTAGTTCAAATGCCGCATGTCATCCCGAATTTTCCCGTGGAGCTACATATCTGCAGTTAGCAATGCTTTTTTGGTGCAAAAACACCATGTATTATTTGATATTCTATATACTCTCTAAGTGCAACCATATTCCTTTAAGTGGTTTATTCTATATAATTCTTTGAAGTTTCAAATATTACTCTATATCATGTCATTTTCGCATTTATTTGGAGTAAAATATCGTTCATCATTTTTAAAAGTCCCAGTAGATTTTTGACGCCTAAGTTTTCAATCATTTATAATATATACATGTTAAAATTTTCATTGTCTTTGATAAATCATTTGTTTGCACGTAGAGAAAATTTACAACACACTGCAAGAGTTGTTACGACACAACAGAACACAATTTAATCAAACTGAGAATGTATATTTAATAAACTTTTGCTCATTTTTAAACAGCTACATGTAGTGCTCTTTGATTTTTATAGATAAAAGAATCGCGACAATTTTAAAACAGTTAGTGCTCTTTGATTTCTATAGATAAAAGAATTCGCGACAAATCGTGACTTTGCGTTTATTGCAACCCAAAACTTCGTCTATCATTTTATTGTTAAGTATGTAGATTTGAATTCATATAGACAGATATAAGTAACATTTACATGTAGCTAGAAATCAATATAGTTAATTGTCCGTTAAAACAATGAAGGTGTGAAATATGTGGCCCGGTCGCTGACGAGCCTTTAATTATGAACATATGCTGAGGTATGGTAAAAGGGAGAGGATAGGTCCCGGTGTGTTGTTTTACTTGATCGGAATGCCCAGTTAATAGCGTTGCCTCTCTCTCTCTCTCTCTCTCTCTCTCTCAGTGACTCTCTTGTCAGGAGTATGAATTTATCGTTTTAGAAGGCATGTTCCTAGGCCTCCCCAAGGAAAAATGTGATTTTGAACATCTATTGATTTTCAGATGAAGATTCTGAGAAATTTATCATGTTTTAAAAAGAATAATGATTTCATTATTTTGTCGTATTTCTAAGATGTAGTCAAAAAAGATGAAAAATGGCACATTTTGTCATAGTTTTTTGGAGAGGAAAATGTGTCGGCAGCCGTCGCCTACAACGAAATTGATATATTGATACACGATACATTGATATTGATACACGATACAGTTATAATATAGATATCATTGTGGGCGACGGCTGCGGACATAGTTTTCTATTCAAAAATCTAGTAAAGAATTGGTGTCTTCTGTCAGTTTTAAGAAAAATACTGGAAAATGCACTGCTTTTGCTGTCACAATTACCCTTGTGAAAGTCTAATCAGGTAACTATTTATAGATTATTAATATTTAGGCAATCTTGTGTAAATAATGTTAATAAATTTCATTTTTTTGTGATTTTTTAAAAATCACTTTTAAACAGGGCAAAATATGAAATTGTACCGAGTTCTTTTACACATGAAAAACTACTAGCTATTTGCTTCATAAGAATTTCTTCTAAATATATAATCCTATAATTCAATACCATCCCTTGCTTTATTCTGATCCGAAGGGTAAAAAATACTTATCTTAGAAATAATCTGTATAAGAGCTTTCTTCCTCTCTTTTCACAAATAATAATCCTTTATTTGGCTCTTCAGAAGAATTATTTACTCTTATTTCTATTAAGAATTTTAAACCCCTGTTAGGGCCCTTCCTGGCCCCTTGAGTCATGATTTGAACAAATTTAAATCTACCATATGACATAAAGCCTTTTTTGTTTAATATTAATTCAGATTTTAATTTACAATACAACAAAACATTCTGGACAATAATGCTATAAATATATATTTAATATTATATATAATTAGAGTAAAAATAAAAATACCTGTAGTGATAACAGTTTACGTATATCTGATATATAAAAAATACAACAAAAACATTTCATTGTAAAAAAATTTTGAGGGTCGAAATTCACAAAAAAATGATGGAATCGGAATTTCCTGTTGATGTGATTATTACATTGTGTCCTTAATACCTACAAAGTTTCTTGAAATTCCGTGCAATGAAGCAGTACCTCCTTCTTATTATAAGTTGAAGCAAGTATGAGGGTGGTTCAAATCTTCAAGTCTTACTTTCTTCTCAATACTGAAGTCAAATTAAATCAAGTTGGAAACAAGATCCTTAAATGTATATGAGAACAAAAGACATTGATAACGAGTGCAAGCGCTCTGTAATCAGTGACAGCGAACTAGTCTATTATTTCTTTATATTTGTGAAGAATTTGCATTATTATGTTGCAAGTATATATAAATTGAAAAATACCTTAATTTTCCATGTTCAAAATGGGGCGGATTTGGATCACTTTTATAGTATATGTGAAGTGTTCGTGGTTACAAATGGCCATAATATTTAATGAACATCGCACACGCTCCTAGACACTCTTGACGTACGAACAAAGGAGTTTTCATAGCGTCCCCCGTGGTATTGTATGGCAGAGGAATCTCAACCTGACTTATTGCCGAAATGGAATGACTTCTTATGGTGGGACGACATACATGTAACAGCGGTTCAACGTGGTATCTTCACTTTGTTTACATTCTGTATCATCAAAAGTATGACCGAAGAAGGTACTCGAATTTGTGATTGTTGTCTTGAATGTTTTGCAGTTTGCAGACCACAGTTCCGCAGAATCTTTAGAACAAGTCATTTCAAAGTTTCAAGAGGTCCTGAAAACTTTAATGAGAATATACCAGTTAATCAATTATTTACCATCCTCGTCGATACCAATTAAAATACCATAGTCACAACAGCTACATGTATATATAATCTAAGTAGCTAGTGCACCAGCGATGTAATCGAAACTAAATCCAGAAATTTTAGAATTCAAACTAAATAAATGTTTCAACACAGTGGCTTTCAGCGTGAGGGTTCTTTATCGTGCCAGCAACGACAAGGAGCGTGCCCAAGATATATATATATATATATATATATATATA
>WFKH01011581.1:58064617-58083521 GCA_016163765.1 Magallana hongkongensis | reverse complement strand
ATATATATATATATATATAACACGATTCATTTTCTCACAAAACAATGTGCGTTTGAACAAGTTTCGTCGATTACCAGTTTTTAAAGCATCGCATGAGAATAATGTTATAATTGTCAAACAATAAATGAGTTATCTCAACTGAATAGAATATAAGGGAAGAAAAATGTTTAGGGTTTCACGCAAGATTTTGTACAAGCCAGATTGAATACCATTCAGAATTAAGGTTTGGGCATAGATGAGTACCATCCGGGTATAATTTTGGGGTGCATATTTGTAAATCTGTAAGATATAACCTCCAATTCTAGCAATGAAAAAATTTGACATGAAACTTTTGATCCTAACACAGGCTTTTCCGCAGCACATGCGAGAACATATGACGGTGATATGCTCTTGGTAAGATTTGAGACAAAATAATGATACCATTGGGTCTGTAGGCCTCTTCTTTTTGCTATGACAGCGGATAAAATAGCATCTACGTGGATTAAAAGGGGCATAGTCACGATTTTGGTCAACAAATCATTTTTCCGATTTTAATGTTTACAATGCTTTAGTAAGGCAATTTTAATAGGAAACCAAAATTTGAGTGTCATTCGTTGAGTTATAAGCAAGTTACAGAGCTTACAATTCTTATGTCAAACAAAGCTTTTGTTTAAACTTTGAATGTTGAAGCAAAAATTCCAGTTTTATACCTAAAATAAATGTGTTAAAAGTTAGGAACAGTTTATTTATGCTTAAAATGAATACGAAGATAGACAAATCAGCTTGAAAAAGTTTTTTTTACAGGTAAATTGAACCTATGTAAACAAAAACAGGGCACGAGCCTTGTTTACATGACAAAGAATTGTTAGACCCTGTACCTTGCTTAGAACTCTACAAGTGACTCAAATTTCATTTGATTATTAGAAATGCATTCCTTAAGCGTTGTAAATGATTAAAACAGAAAAATAGAATTTGACCAAAATCGTGACCATGCCCCTTTAAAGAGATTGAATAATTCCAGTGGGATCTGGGTGGGCTGAGTCTCTGCATTCGGAGCAAGCGTTCTGAACTTTGCCCACTGAAAACGAGAGATCTGCTATATGTAACGTGTTTGGATATTTTATCTTCAGTCTTATTTTTAGTTTACGTACGACTTGTCTTGCACGTACTACTTTCGTTATGTGAACTTCCGGTTTAATAAATGTTGTTCTAAATTTGATTGTCTGTTTATATCGTGCATCATCAGCCTAGAAAAGGCACACTTTGAAACATGGTGGCAGCGGTATAATCTACAGAACGTCACGTTTACCTATACCAAGGATGGATAAGTTGAAAGCACCGGATACGTTGAATTTTGATGCGACTGATTTAGCGCACACATGGAAAAAATGGAAGGAGAAGTTTTCCCTCTATGTCAAACTAGTAATGGTGGAATCGGATGAGAAACTAAAAGGTAACAATGCTGAAATACCTTATCGGAACTCGTGGTAGAGAAGTGTATGAAACGTTATCGTTTACAGATGATGAAGAAAAAAAAACTTTGAAATCTATCCTAGAAAAGTTTGATGCCTATTGTAACCCTTTGAAAAACGAAAGTGTCGAACGATACAAGTTTAATTCTCGGAATCAACAGAGTGGTGAAACCATTTACAACTATGTGACAGAACTTAAACTTTTAGCTGCTCATTGTGGCTTTAGTGACCTATAGAAGAGTCGATAGTTCGAGACCGCATTGTGTGTGGCATAAGAGACTTGCATTTACGAGAAAGACTGTAAAGAGAAACTAGTTTAACTCTGAAAAGCTGTCTTGACATATGCAGAGCGTCAAAATTGTCTAAGGAGAGGATGAAGGAAATCGAGACTCCAATAGCACCCGCAGAAGTGCATGCTGTGAAAGGAAATGGCGCAAAAACAAAGACTAACTCGCACAGTTCTCAAGCAACACCAAAAATGTTAACCAAAACTGTATGTATTGTGGCTATAAACATGAAGCCAGCAAAATCAAGTGTCCAGCATATAGAAAAACGTGCTTCAAGTATAAGGAAAATGACCACTTTCAATCAGTGTGTGGACAACAGACACGGCCAGTGCAGAATTAGAGAAGGAAACCGAGAAAATTCAACAAGAAATTGCATCAAGTTGAGAACTCTGAATCGGACTCTAGTGAAAACTACTATGACACAATCCGAACTGTCACGATCGAATTAAAGAAACATATATACGCAAGTATGAATGTCGGCAAAACACCCATTACGTTTCAAGTAGACAGTGGCGCAAGCTGCAATGTTATTCCAGTGAGCAAGTTGGACGAATGTGGAATTCACTACAAACTTTCTACGACATCCACAGTACTCACCACGTATGACAAAACAAAGATGCGGCCAAGAGGGAAAACAAGTCTGAAACTTGTTAATCCAAAAACCAAGAAGTTATACAATACAGAATTCGTGTTAGTGGAACAAGAGAACATACCAATTTTGGGAAGAGAGACTATTCAAGAGATGAAACTAGTGACTATTCACTATGACAACATTCTAGCTATGACGGATGATGTACTTACAGAACAGAGTGTCTTCAGCCAATATAAAGACGTATTCGAGGGAACAGGATGCTTAGAAGGAACTTAAACCCTACAAACTGACCCGTCTGTAAAACCCATACATGTAGTTCACCCACCGCGTAAAATTCCAGTGGCACTACGGGAGAAGCTCAAGACTGAACTGGACTGTCTCGCGGAGAAGAAGATGATCAGATCATTGCACCAGTTACGGAACCAACCCCATGGGTGAATAACCTAGTTATTGTGGAGAAGCCGAACAAGTTACGAAAATGTCTCGACCCTCGTGATCTAAGTGGAGCCATTCAGCACAGTCACTACCCTATGCCTGCAGTAGAGGAACTATTCCCAGACCTACACAGAGCTAAGGTATTCTCTTTTGCCGATGCCAAAAATGGATTCTGGCATGTTAAGCTCGATAATGCCAGTTCCATGTTGACCACCTTCAACATGCCACATATTCGCTATAGGTGGTTACGAATGCCGTTTGGACTGAATTCTGCGCCTGAAGAGTTTCAGCGGAGACAAAACCAGACGGTAGAAGGATTTCGTGGAGTACGCTGTGTGCATGACGACATTCTCATATTGGGGGAAGGCTCGACTGAAGAGGAAGCCCAGTCTTCACGACAATTTTTTTTCAGCACATGCCCTTCGGGCATGTAGACCCATAATAAAACCCAGCCCATTCAAATTTTTACATGCCCAACTCAAAATTCTTATATTTACCGGTACATGTATGGTGCAACCAAAATAAATAAATAAATAAATAAATAAAGGTTTTATATCAATTTTATTGTATTAGGGACAAGGTTTAAAATTCTTTCCAGCTCCCTCTCAATTTCAAGCTCTGTCAACTCCATATCGCTTTCTTCACTTTCTGTTTCACTTTCCTCTAATTCTGTCTCTGCATCTGCCTCTGCATTTACATCTTCTGTCAAGCTGTTTACCTGTAAGATCATATTGACAAAAGAATAAACAATACATAGATAAAGATTTTTTATATTAATGTTTCACTGCAATTTTCAATGGCACACTTGCCATTTAAAGAATTTTCAGATACCTTATTCAAAGCAGAATCAGATTCTGTGTTTGCCTGTGCCGTTGTGACAGTCATTGACTGTACGGAATCTTCATCCACTACCTCCATAATGTCAACCTATTAAATAATTGTATTTTAAACATTTTGATCTATTGATTAAGAAATGTTTGTGTTTAATGCAGAGAAATGTTGTACGAGTACTTACCTCATTTTCAGCAGTTAAGGGTTGTGTCACAGTACTTGTTGATTTTGTGGAAATCTGTGCTGAACTGCAAGTTTTCTTTAAGGTATTGATCAGTCGTCTCTTCTGACCAGAAGGAGTTTTCTGAAAGAAAAAGTTCCGTGAAAAAATTTGAAATGCAAGTAGCTACAACAGAAATCATATAACATTAACAACTATAACAGAAAACTACTTACCATCCAGTGTTTAATTGCTTGGTCTGGGTCGAAGTTCTCTACACTCTCAGATTGTATCTGAATCGTGAGGAGGTCATTTAGAGTACTGACCTTCATCCTTCCCCTCCGTTTTCCTTTGCAAAGCTTCATGGCCGAGAAGGTGCACTCATTGTTCACAGATGTTGGTGGAAGACAAAGGATTATGTCAATAAGCTTGAAGATGTTTTCCAGGCCATGATTGCAGAATCTTACCATTACTTCCTTCCAGGAGAGCAAAGGAATTTCTCTGTCATACCTTGAGAAAATATTATTAAAATAAGCTATAGTTCTGTGAATTTGTAATTTTATAGCAAACTTCACCTTAAATCAATAGAATGCATACTTTTCATATATAACAGCTTTTAATAGTGCCCATTCTTGAAGCATATCCTCCTCACTACATTCATAATAAGCATGGAATTGGTCGGCCAGGAATTTAACTTCCTTATTTCTAAATTCTATAAAGAAATCACAAACAATTTTTTTTATCTTATTAATAAATATAATTACAGGAAAATAATAATTTCAATTGTTTTCAGTTTACAATGAAATTAATTTCAAAATGAATTAAGTAATTTATAAATCTACACCTTATTAAGTTATGTGCTGTGTCAGGAATTAATAACTTCTCCAAATAAAAACAAGCAAACTGCAAACCAATTTGAAAACAAAATCTGAAAAAACAAACAAACTGAAAGTGTCTGAAAAATAAATTATAAAAAATAAACAATAATAAGTAACCAGGTATGTTCTCTGATCCTTTTTCTGGCCAGTTTACGAAAGATGCAAGGACAGTGGATTCCACAATATCTGTGGATGGAAATCTCTTTTCCAAAGATGATTTCAAACTGGTGACAAAATTTTGTACTCTTGCATTTGGTTTTCCACCTTGAAAACTCAGTTGTCCCTTAATATGATTCGCTTTTAATAATTTCTTTTACTGACAAAACATCTCTTCAAATTAAATGATCTTACCATATTGTCTTGTTTCTAATTAATAATCAACTTTCAATCTCATTAATTGAATACAAATGCATGCGTGTACTTCCACAGATTCCATATGAGTAAGTAGAGTTTTTGTAACACCAAGTCTGTGAAATCCGTCTGCAAGACATAGCCCTTGAGTTTGCAGAAACAAGGACAGCTTCATCAAGTGGTTATGATTTCCTATTCAAATTTATTACAACATATTTTTAAATAATGAATTCTCATTACCTACATGATTGTCATTTTGTGAATGCGATATTTGTAATTGTTTTACCTTCAATATTAAGATGTATGCAATTACATGACCATCACTGATCAGGCGAGCATATCCCTCTGCTTTTGCATTGTTATGACTACTGGTTTCAAGTTGTTGTCGAATAGCTTTGTATCCTGAAATGATTTTAGTTTCTGTGACTTTCGATGACTAAACTATTATAATAAATTTGACTATTATTTATAAAACATTTAAAATATATATATTTGCACGAATTTACCCTTTATGAGTACTGTGATGGCCCTGTATGTGTGTGGCAACCACCTCGTTCCTCCTACCCTCGTAGGCAAAACCTGTTTCATTTCTAACGAGGCAAAACTTCGCTGGAGGGCCTTCTTTTGTGTTTGACTTTTGTGGTAAAGGTAAAATAGTCCTATAAGTAATGTCATGCATTTCGTATACAGACTTGGTTGGCACGATTTTATTGCATCTTTGAAACTCAATTCAAGACGATGGGCTAGACAATGCACAACAACTAAATGGGACCTTGTCTCCTTCAGCAGTGCACCAAGTCCTGATTTACAGCCTATAAAAAATAATAACACCATTTATTTTTCATTTAACTTTAATTAAAAGTCATGATCATGGAAACAAATAAGGCAATACTTTTATTACATTTATCATTTAATGTTGCTTATCAGTTTTAAAATTACTAATAGGTATGACATACCTTGCATGTTAGATGCCTTGTCTTTGAACACATCATGAATCTCAAGGTTTTGGAAGGTTTCCTGGAACATCAGATGTAGATCACTTGCTCAAGTGGAGTTTGGACTCCCAATGTGCAAATACATATCTTCAACGACCCCTTTGTTACAAATTCTCACATAAATGTTTTTTAACTCATCCCCTGTAAAGTCAGTCACTCCATCACATGTAAGGGAAAAAAAACAAACTGTGACGTAACTTTTCACATACTTCTGATCTTGTAACTGCAGCAATGTGGTGCATCATTGTAGCTGCAGACTTGTCATTGAGGTACTGTTCTCCCACATCAAGACCCTTCATTTTGTCCAACTGACAAATAAATGTGTAGTCCAAAAAACTTTTGTTGTGCTTCGCTATAGCATGGGCCGTTCTAAATTTTATAGCCATTTTGTCATTATCGGCTCTTTTAAGTTGCAGTAGACATTTTGATGCCAAATTTTCTGAGTGAGTTTTTAAAGATTACTTCGATGTAAAGTGTTTGTGCCACTTTGATTCCTCGTGGTCTTTTACAGCGTCGATTCGGAAATGATTAGAGCCTGATGTAAACTTACTTTGTACACCTTCTTTTTTACACCATGCACAAGACATCAGATTGTTTTCCGAGTCATACACCAGCCATGGCCTGTCTTTCTGCCATTGATGCTGAAACTTTCTGACACGTTTTTGTTCATAATTCACTTTAGAGTCACTTGCTGGTCGTTTGACCGGTTTAGCTGATTTCAAAAATGGTATCATGACCGCCCAATCATAACTACACGTGGCATCGATGTACGTCTCGTAATTTAGCAAACATATATACAATAGGTTTAACTAAACACTTCAATGATTACGATTGACGCTTATTTGACAAGTCGTACCGAGAATGTAGACTGCACAAAGTAAGTTACGCGAATAACTGGGTACGATGGAAGAAATGGCAAGTAAACATATTGTACGTTGAATGAAAATTTACACATGCCCTCCGGGCGTGTAATTTGGCAATTTTTACATGCCCGCCTGCAAATTTTCCAGGCATCGGACTCCCGGGTTATTTCGAAGACTGGAAGCCTATCGGGACCATGACAGAAATTTCCGAGCACTCATGGAACGCTGTCGTGAAAGAAACCTGAAGCTGAACAAGGAGAAGTTAAAGTTTCGGCGCAAAGAAGTTCGATTTGTGGGACATCTATTGACAAGCGAAGGAGTTCTTGCTGACCCCGACAAGGTCGAAGCTGTACAGAACATGCCGACACTAACAGATGTCTCAGGTGTTAGAAGATCTGTGGGATTCGTTACGTACCTTAGCAAATTTCCACCAGACTTAGTGATTTGTGCGAACCCCTTAGAAAACTTACCGTTCAAAATGCTGATTGGTGTTGGCTCAAGACTCATGAGAAAGCCCTACAAGAGATCAAGACACTTGTTTGTAAAAGTCCGGTATTGAAGTACTATGATCCGAAAGAGGAGTTGACACTTCAATGTGATGCCTCACTAACGGGACTAGGAGCAAGTCTGTTACAGAACGGACAACCAATAGCCTCCGCGAGCAGAGCTCTTGCAGATGCGGAAACTCGCTGTGCTCAGATCGAGAAGGAGATGTTAGCAATCGTATTTGGCTTGGAACGTTTTCACCAGTACACATGGACGTTCAGTAAATGTGGACAGTGATCACAAGCCTCTAGTATCTATCGGGAAGAAATCGCTACTAGCCGCACCTAGACGACTTCAACGAATGCTGCTCCGGCTACAGCAGTACGACTATAAGATCTGCTACAAACCAGGAAGAACTTTGTATCTAGCTGATACGTTAAGCAGAGCTTACCTGAATGAAACGGGCACCACAAGCTTTGAAAGGGACCTAGAAATTGTCAACATGGTTCAGTTCTTACCCATGACAGATGTTAGACTGTCAGAGATTCGCAAGCACAGCTATGAGGATGAGTCATTACAAGTACTCATGGACGTCATACTTCATGGATGGCCAACCAAGCGTGACGATGTCTCTCCCCTGGCAAAACCATACGTCGACTTCCGGGATGAGCTGAGTGTTCAGGATGGTATTTTGTTCCGAAGTGAGCGTGCCATTATTCCGAAAGCAATTCGCTTTGACATGATGCAGCGTATACATTCATCACATCTCGGTATTGGAGGATGTCTTCGCCGAGCAAAGGAGTACGTTTTCTGGCCTGGAGTGCACTCCGAAATTACTCAATACATATCAAGCTGCGAAACTTGCCAGATGTTTGTAACCAAACAACAGAAGGAAACCTTAATACCTCATGATGTTCCAGACAGCCTTGGGCCAAAATTGGAACTGATCTGTGCTCGTTTGATGGAAATGACTATTTAGTGACTGTTGATTATTTCTCAATTTTTTGGGAAATTGATTTCTTGAAAAACCCAAAACCTACAACGGTAATAAGAAAACGGAGGAGTCAGTTTGCTCGCTATGGAATCCCAGACATTGTCTTGTCAGACAATGGTCCACACTTCAGCTGCAAGGAATTCGCCAAGTTTGCCATTGAATATGAATTTCAACATACCATGTCATCACCAAACTATCCGCAAAGTAACGGAAAGGTGGAACAGACTGTGAAATCTGCAAACGAATCGTGAAAAGAGCTCGCAGCTCTAAACAGGATGTGTATCTTAGCCTACTTGACTGCAGAAACACACCGACTGAAGGAATGCTGAGTAGTCCTGCGCAAAGATTGATGTGCCGTCGAACAAAGTCGCGACTCCAACAACTCAAGCTCTTCTTGAACCAAAAGTCCCAATATCTGCACATGTGGAAATCAAACACAACAAGAATCGGCAATGCGAATACTACAACAGAACCGCCAAGGACTTACCGGAGCTGGAACAAGGACAGCGCATTTGGATATCCCAAAAACGGAACGATCCTATGAAAGCTTGGACAAAAGGGACTGTCACAAGTAAAGTGAATGTTCGTTCGTACAACGTGAACACAGATGAAGGACAAGCCTTTCGCCGGAACAGGAGAGATATCCGTATCAACAGAGGAACCAGTGAACAGCCGAAACAGCCTGTAGACTTGGACCTACCCGACTCGAAGGGAGACGCCGATAACGGAAATACATGTTCCGACAAAACCGACCAATCAAATAAGTACAGTCAAGCGCATGAACCAGATATATCTGATGATGTTTGCGACCATCCCCAAATAACAGGGGATCGCATATTCCGCGACAGACCAGATCGGGAATAGTTTTGAAAGTGCCATCAAAACACAATGACTTTGTGCGACTTGACAATGATATGGTTCTATGTGTACATATGAACTTTTGTAATGCATGTTACTTGAACATTTAGTTTAGAGACACAATTAGTGTAAGCAAACATTCTAGTCATAATATCAATTTAGCTTTTGGTCAATATATTATTTTCTAGTCAAATATAAATTTTCTTTGCTTAAAGAAAGGGGGATGTAACGTGTTAATAAATGTTGTTCTAAGTTTGATTGTCTGTTTATATCGTGCATCATCAGCCTAGAAAAGGCACACTTTAAAACACTATAAAATTATAATACGCAGAAATGTGAACGGATTTTATTTGAATGTTACGACTCGTACAAATCAACACTAAAAGCCTCAGTAGGCGCATGACACGCTGGAATTTACTTGTTTGGGAATTCATTCATATGGACTAAAGCCATGTTATCCGTATTTATGATAACATTTTTGCTTACAAAATATTCTTGCCTTAACCAAATTGCGGCAACTGTTGGTATAAGCTCCAGGAACGTAAGGAATTTAATGTCTCTACAGACGTCAAGAGACCATGAGTTAGGTCACTGAATTACTGTTCAGTGGTTGTTAAAAATGCACCCCACCACAAGAACCACAACTGTCAGTTAAAGGTCGAGTGCATCATTACTGGATCAGACAAACTCAGGGAAAGGGATTTTACAATTGTAGTTTTCAAGAAACTGGATCCATATCCTAGCATCCTCCTCAATAGCGTTTGTCCCTTTATTAGACAATGTGATTTCTAAAATGCCAATAGTAGCATAATAAAAGCGAGGACAAAATGCTCTGCTTCCAGAAGTGCCAAAGCGAAAAAATTGAGTGAGCCGCAGAGTGATTGCATTTGTTTCAACGAAAACATTTTTGATTGGAGAAATGATGTTAGTGACTTAATGTAGTCTGAAGCTCAGAGCATTCATGAGTTGGGATGAAGATGGTTTGTGTAACAGTGTCTATACCCAGACCCAGAAACGTTATAGTGATAGGACCCTCCGTTTTGTTAGAATTAATAGGTATACCAAACTGTTGACACAATGTTTGAAAAAAACTTTGCCAACTGAGTACAATGAGATGTGTCACTACTACCCGCAAATAAGAAGTCATCAAGGTAATGAATAATATTTGGACTATTGCACCTCTTAGCTTATACCAAGTGTAGGAATGACAAGAATTTTTCAAATATGGAGCATCCAAAGGGCATACACTTATCGAAATAGTATTTACCTTCGATACACATGCCTAATAGAAATCTGAAGGTTGAATTGGTAGTAAGCGAAAAGCATTTGACAAGTCCATATTACATAACAATGTACCTTCACCGAAGGAACTGATCATAGTTATTGCTTGATCGAATGATGCATACGAAACTGAACATAACGCAGGGTCTGTGAAATCGTTGACACTGTTACCAGTAAGGGCAGACAGGTTTGTAATTAATCTCCAACCCCCATCTTTTTTAGGAAGAACGCCTACAGGCTGACATCTAATATTGAACATAGGTGGATTGTTGAAAGGTCCCGCCATGCGACCAAGATCCATTTTCTTATTGATAATTGCAAGTAATTCGGCGGTACCTGGGCTGATTTCGGGTTCTTGGGTTTCAAAGTAAGCCTTCAGCTAGTGTAATTTAAATGAAAACCAGTACGGAAACCACACAATAGGTATTCTGTTGTATTGTTGTCAGAGTAGATAGCCAGATAATTTTAATCTTAATTGGAGTTGAGCCTTGGTCCCATAATCCTTTGTCTGGCTTTAAATGTTTTGCTTGGACGGAGGGAGAGCTGGTGCAAGTTGGGACGAAAAGGAATGTTGTTTGATTGGTTTATTAGAGTTTATTTATTGAAGTGGGGTTTTTACGGGTGTTGGTTGATTGTGTCGATTGTTGTGGCATACTAGTGTGTGCAAGTGCTGAAGGGACTTCGGTCATCCCAAGATTTTCATACTGCATTGAAGTATGTAGCATATCAACAGTATAGGAATAACTAACACTTACTCTGAAAAAAACATGTATCTGAATAGATTTTACGCAATATTAATGAAAATATTACGATCTTTTTTTAAAAAATAAACCTCATAATCTTTCGATATAAGTACATGCCCAGCTTTGCATGAGCATTGACTCTAAGAAGTCGAAGTTGTGATAGTTATGGTCATATTTATTTTGTGATCAACTTTTATGCATAGAGCGAAAACATTTGGAGGCAATATCTAACGATTAATCACTAGATCTGTTCAATTTTAACGCGTAAATATAACTATTCATGAATTATGATAATATCCTCTTTCTTTCGCTCTCTTTGAAGTCGAGGTATCTCTGAAGTAACCTAGAGGAATGTCGGAAGGGATTGACGATAAGTTGATTTCGCCCGCCATGTTTACTTCAGGATAGGATGTCCGACCCGGTAGCGTCGTTATGATGTTACTAAGGTAGGCGGAGCTAATCAATGCAAAATGGATCGGTGTATTGACCCGTTGGACAAGTTTTACGGACAACGAGTTGATGGCCATGCAGATACCGATTCCCAAGACAAATGGTATTAGAATTAACCGATTTGATCAGAAATGCCAAACAACACCCTACCACTGGTTTTTGTTTTAATCCTGCACATACTCGGATCAACCTCAACTTCTCGGGCCTTTCCGACAGAGCTCGGAAAAACACCCCGAATGTATAACATAGGCGTCCATGACAACCTTCTTTTTAAAAAATTTGATATAAATACAACACATTTTACGATTTGTTGAGATGTGAGCTAGACTTCATTAAAGTCAATGATGTACCCTAAAATATACCACAGAAGCGACATACAAGGTTGTCTAGCCGAAATTTATTTTTATGGGAAGCGACTCCATTTTATATAAAATTCTTACATCCGGTAATGTTAATACATTCGAGGTATTTTTCAGAGCTCTGCTGGAAAGGCCCGAGAAGCTGCGAATGATACTCAGGTAAGTTCAATTCTTTCTACTCGGCCATTTCCGCTCGCGAAAAATAATATTGTTTTTGGTAGCGGAAATGGCGGAGAAGTTACGATGGAAACAAAAGGGAAACTCGCACCTTTTTCTAACTCACTTTTTTAAAAATATTTTTTTAATATAGATACAAACATTTTAATAATATAATTGAAATAATTTTTTGGTTCATCCACTCACATTTTTATTCTCACATTCACCCAAATTGGCAGTGGTTGCTTGGTTAATAATGGCAACAAAAGGAAAAACGAAAGAAAAAAAAGAAAATAATAATAATAACAATAATAATAATAATGGCAACAAAAAAAAGAAGAAAAAATAATAATAATTACTAAATTGTGTCAAAAATATGTTTCCATACATGCCAGTTGTTGGTAAATTTTTGAGTTTCAAATTTTTGACATGAAATATATTTTTCAACTTTGTATTTGTTATATAAATAACATATCAGCCCTGATAGACTAGGCAGTATATCTTTTTTAAGACAACAAAATAAATATTGCTTTGTATACAAAATGATAAAGTTTACAACTTTATTATCTTTTGACAATGGGAGTTCACCCAAAAAAATATTAATAACATTGAAACCAATTCGTAGAGAAGTTGATTGGTAAATATGCATGCTTAGGTTACTCCAAATTGTGTATGTTTTTTTCACAGCTTACAAAAACATATTGGATTGACTCAACTTCACGTTCACAATAGGAACAGCAATCAAGATACAACATTGATTTTTTTTAAAATAGTAATTTACAGGAAGAATTCGGTGAAGTAATCTGTATTGTAACCATTGAATAGATGAGTCATTGGTTGTCTTAAAACATACGTTGAAAGCATCATAAACACAAATTTCCACCCCATATTGTACCAATTCTGAATTGAAAAGATTTGTAATATAATGGAATATATGGAGTGAAAGTTCTCTTAAATAAACATTTATGTACCGGTAAAAAAGATTTAAGATATCTTGATATAGCACTAATTACACTGTTGTATTGCATTGTACAAATATTCAAATCAAATTTTTGTTGAAAACTTACATGTGACAAAAGATTTCCATTATCATCATTGGAAGTTCCTACTTCACACAAAGATTGCTTACTACCTGAGGATGTGTCATTAACTTGACCCAGGGTCAGTTGTGCAAGTTTAAGGTCATTGTTTAAAAAAGTGCATAATTCCTGTCTAGGCCATATCTTGTACATAATGGAAAATGATTAGAAGCTAAAATTTGACACAAAGATTGCTTGTGACCAGGGAATATGTCCTGACCTTGACTTTTGGTCATTTGTGCAAGTTCAAGGTCACTATAAGAAAAAAGGTGCATCCATTACTTTCTAATAGAGAAATACTTGAGTTATTATATTTTCTAAGCCGGGGGTATCATTTGTGAGCTTACTCACAGTACCTCTAGTTTAAACTACAATATGCATTAAAATGTCGAATATTCTCATGTTTTTGTGTGCACAGTAGAATCCAATACAATACATTCAGCATCCTTCTCTATACGAATTGGTTTGTGTTGTTCTTGTTGATACAATAATCATCGGGTACACAAGTGGCCGTCCTTTGTGGACACGGAGCGATTGTCGCTGAAACTTTAAATTTCTACTTTTGTTGATATGTATATGTAAGTTCCATCAAGGACAAGTATTGCCTGCAAGAAGACTGTATCTACAAGAACATTTGTGTGTTCTTGAATGATCCGTCTCTGGTGACATGTCCAAATCCAAGATTCTCTGTTACGAATCCGCCATTCATATGTAATGTCCGAATGGATTTTATACCTCTGTGTACATTGGATTTCGGTATGTTGAACAAAGTGAACAATTCGATTCTATTCCCATTCTTCTAATTTTATTTTTTTTAAATTACCAAGGTAGTTTGAACTATTTTCCCCTAAGTTAACTTGACATTCATATTAACATAAGTAAGTAAGTTCTTTGATATTCCCACTAGACTTTGGTAATCACTTAAAGCTAGGCCCCCGCTGTCGTCGAAGTCCTCTCTAGTTTTCTCTTTCTTAGGAACTTCAGTCCGCAAAATTCTTATAAACTGTATAACCCCTGACTTGTTGAACAAAGGGGTATCAAATAAATGATCGAGAACATCAGTGGTTTGTTGCAGGTTATTTGCAGGACAGCGAGCCTCAGCATGGACGATGACCTTTTTGAAAATAGAGATGTGATTTGACTACGACTGGCTTTGTACCTGGGTGTTTGCAGATACAGCTCAAAGCGTATTCTCTTAAAGTGCACGGGGAAAGGAAGATACTGAATAAGGAGGTGTAGATTCAGTTGATGATGCTGTAACCTGTTGAAAATTCTCCTATTGGCCCAATCTTTCTCAGATTACACTGAAAGTAATGGGTTTGGAGTGATATTTAATTAAAGGTCTATGTCAAATAGAAAATGTTTAAGTCAAAGGTGAAAGCAAAGTCCTCTGTAATGCGTTTCATCCAAATTACCTTTATTTCAGCGGGGCCCTTTGAGATAGTTCCCTAGTTTTTTTATCGACTTGGTCACATTTGTTTACGGCTTAACAAGTATAATGTAAAAGGCCAGTCTGATGCTTTATTTTACCCCCGCTCAGAAGGAGAGAGGGGTATATGTTTTACCCTTCTATGTCTGTCTGTCCGTCCGTAACAAAAATTTCTCGCATTTTTCTCAGCAATTATTCATCGCAGATGCTGGAAATTTTAACATACTCTTTGTTAAGGCATGCCATATGGTGGGATTCATTTTTGTACCAATCGGACGTCAACTTCCTGATAATGACGACTTTTGTTTATTTTTAGCCTAAATTTTCAAATAAATTTTCGTCAAAGATATCTCAGCAACCATTCATCGCAGATGCTTGAAATTTTAACACTCTTTGTTTAAGCATGCCATATGGTGGGATCTATTTTGGTACCAATCGGATGTCAACTTCCTGTTAAATGACGTCTTTGTTTACTTTTAGCCTAAATTTTCACACAAATTTTCGTCAAAGATTTCTCAGCAGCTATTATTCACAGATGTTTGATATTTTAACACACAAATGGTGGGATTCATTTTTGTTAAATGTCAACTTTGCTTATTTTGTATATTCACATCAGAGCGGGGTATCACTAGGGAGCATTGGCTCACAGCTCACAGATATCTTGTTTTTATTTTTTGTAATAAAATTTAGCTGTAACTAATGTAAAAGGTGAATTTTTACGATTGAAGTGGATTTTTTTTCGAAAAATGTTGACCCGGGTAAGGTTTGTGTAATTAGTGTTAATTTTTAAACATCCGATGGAAGGGAACTAGTGCGCACATTTATTGTAAAAAAAAATATTTCTGTTGAATTATTTTAAGTCCTTGTGTATTTTTTTCTTAATTATAGTACATTAAGGGCGGAGTTCTTTGTTTTGTTGCTATATAAATTTAAAACGATTCTATTTACATTGTAATATTACTATCATTTTGCCACGCAGCCCTTCTGGAAAGGCTACACTTGTGTATGATGTTTGTTATGGTGTATGGATAATAAATGAATGAAATTCTCAGACATTAACTGCAAATTTAATCCCCTTCATGTCTTCTTTTGCATCGTGTACAAGTTACCGTAACAGCTACCATCCATCGTAATGATTAAGAGTCGAGTTAACTGAAAATGGCGTGTTCAGTGAAACGAAACTTTTCCTTTTGGAAGTGTTTTAACGCTTGTGTGGAGAAAGCTCCGTGGTAACCTCTATGGTGTCCCCAAAACGTTCTATAAGGGTGATTTTAGTGAAAGAGATCAACGATAAAATGGAGGAAAAGTCTGATATAAAAGTAAGTTTTTCGACAATATTATCAGACCTAAAGGGCGAAATTGAGATGGAAAATTCTCGGATATTAATGGAGAAATTGTAAATAAATGTTTAGAAAAACTAGACGAATAATTCCATACACTCTGAAAATCAATCCAAAGAAATAGCCGACGGGTTGAATTGAGATTTTGAGACGTTACGAGAAGAACCTTCCGCCCAATCCAGTGGAATAAGACAAAAGTTTTAATTCAATTAATGTTCACTAACCACCGAATCTGCATTACTCTCCAGCAAAAGTACTCACAAAAGAATAACCACAAAAATTGTAGAGGGAACAAATTAATTGGAAAAAAATTGAGAAGACCTTATCAAAATCTTGAAATCAACGGTGGGTCTTGAATCCACATAATGCTGTTGAAATTCATAGAATACTTGCAGGTGGAGCACAAAAAGGACATCGACTTGTCATCGACAAACTAATGAACTCTGAACCGAATAAAGGTAGTCAAAAAAAAAAAACCCAGTAGGCACAACTAAAAAGTTGTCATTGATGTGAGAAACAAAATGTACTGTTATGTGTTATCTGACTTGATTTCTTTCACTACTGGTTCAGATGGTTTACTTAAAATTTAGATATTTTAATCAAAAGAGTAAATTACAACTCATTGCTATTCTTTCCCTCTCTCTCTCTCTCTCTATCTATCTATCTATCTATCTATCTATTGATAGATAAATCTATTGATCGATCGAAAGATAGATATAGAGAGATAGATAGATAAAGAGATATTTAATGAAATAAGATAGTTACATGTAATTAGATAATATTTTGTCAATACATTTTGTGGTATTAGTTATTGAATTATATTTCATTTTTTTGTTAGAGGTTCAATAAAAAGGATTAAAATGCTTGTATATTTTATTCTTTTATTCTATTCAACTTCAAAAGTAAATATTTACATTTATTTTATTGTCTTTTTCTATGACTACAAATTGATTGTGTAATGTATAATATAATACATTGCATCGATGACGATTTTGGTATTTATTCGTACAATTGCTGTAAACTATATAAATATAAGTAATAAGGAATCATTCTTGAATATTATGAGGTAATCAAATACGGTCAAGGTGATCAAGTCTCTCATAAAGCCCATCGAGCTTTATTGGATTTGATAACTCCGACCATATTTTGGGGGTGATCAAATCTATCATAAAGCCATTCTGTCTTTATTTGATTTGATCACCGCCGACCGTATTTTATCACCTCATAATAGTCAAAGAATGATTCCTTATTCCTTAAACAAATATATTTTTTTTACCAATTCAAATGTTCTAGCTCTTAACTAACTTTAATTCTTCCAGAAATTTCAAATATTTTGTTAAAATATGTTCTAAATCCATTTTCAATTTCATATTTTACTTATTATTTGTTAGATTTAAATAGAGTAATATTTGAAATGCCATAAAATATCAAATATAACATAAGCAATCGTATACCGGGTATATGGATTAACCCTAAAAGTAATACATTTGTTAAATTAAATTATATGTGTCACGTAAGACATAACAAAAACCAAAGTAATGCTTAATTTTTAACGAAACAAAAGAATATACATAAAATGTTTGAATGACAATATCTAGTGATGTAGACCAGAGCACCATGTAAATTTCGGTCCATACAAGAAAAATATTCTAAAGCAAAATATAAATAAAAATAATCAAGTTTATGAAAGTTATAAATAAGAAATTAATTCTTCAGTGCTGGAAATGGTTATAATTTGTAAAATAAGCTTTGATGCAAGGTGGTCTGGAAAATTTTCAAGTCATTATAATATTGTATTCCTGTGAATCATATAGAGGGAGGGTGATGGTAAATTTCAGTTAAAAATTGAAGTGCATTTAAAAAAAATTAAGGAAAGTGAGGTTGTAATATGTGAAAATAATATAGATGCAAGTGTATTTGAAATTTATTTGGGTTCAGTTATAACTTTATTCAGTTTTTCAGAGAAAGAGAATAGTCAGAAGGAGACAGGTTTTACATATAAATAGATATACATGGAACGAAAGTAATATAGCCTGTCATTTGTGATATAGAGGCAAGCTAGTGTGTAGATCTTTCTTTAGGTTTATTAATATCATTTAAGTCGAACGGACCATTATTTTATGGTAAGGGAACCAATTTTTAACACAGAATAAATAGTTCTATTTATAGTTTGAAGGTGTTTAATCTAGCCCAAATGTCAAAAAACGGAAGCATGGATAAGAGTACAAAACGCAAAACCACTGTACCTTTTATGTGCACATTGACCCCAAGTCATTATTCAGTGAACATGGAAGTTGTGTGGTGTATAATTTGCATATAACAAATCAACAATCCTAACACTAAATGTCTAATTAGATACCTAAAAGATGTAACATCCTTTTCCAAAACAGACCATACAAATAATTCCAAAGAACGTGGGGGAATAAGCCGACACATTTAAAAACTTAAGTCGGTTTGAAAAACCTTCAATTTTTTTTCTTACAAATATCACTTTTGTTACAATTATTAAACATATGTAATCATTTGCATTCAGTATTGCCAAAACCTTCAAAAATTGACTTCAAATTTAATTGATATTAAGACATCAAAATATGTATATGCTAATTGAGCAACAAAATGCTAATGAAATCGGATGATCAGACCATAGTTTTTTATAGAGTGGGTCATCATACCACTTTTTTTAAGAACGTATACTGATACAACATGTAAATGTCTATCTTTTTTAATTTTCAAAAAAATGGTACCAAGACCCACTCTATGGTTAAAAGAAAGTTTTCTTCCTTCAATTTTCAAGATGATCATCAAATGGCAGGCACGTAGCATCGTTTTTGAAAGGGGGGGCAGACTCATCCAAAAAATCTTGACAAGCAAAAAAAAAAAAAAAAA
>WFKH01011581.1:57960086-58028055 GCA_016163765.1 Magallana hongkongensis | reverse complement strand
AACTTTAAACTTTACGTCTTGAATACTACTTCTTGACTCATTCACAATTTATCTGAACGTTTGTAGATGAATCGTTATATACCCAAAACTGTATCGGCTTGGTATCTTTGACCTTCATATCATTTTTTTTTCGTCTCTAACGCTTCCTTTGGGTTATTGTGCTATTGAATCGACTACGAACCGCCAAGGTTGTGTATTGTACGGCATGGCCACGTCCTTTTTTCCCCATTTTGCAATACCAATAAATGGCTTTCTCGTGATGTTTAATAATTTAAAGGCATTGTAGTGATCACAGCTCTTCTGGGTTGCGACCCGAGACTGCCTTCCCAGCCAAACAGCAATAAACGATGTCAGTTGATACACCAGGGTCTCCCTGGGGTGTGAATTATACTTTATACTTTATGGTCTCTGGTAGATCCCTCCATTTGGAATGAGTTTTACTTCATAAGTTATGTTCTTTAATGTCGGGGCATACGTTTCATGGTCTATGTATAGTTTTTTCGATATTGGACACAATTTTCAAAATGATTTTTTGCAATTTATTAGTTTCAGTCTGTTCCTTCAAAATATCTTTGATCGACATTGTTCGGGCCTTTAATTTCGTCATATATTATACATCAGTACATACATCACAGGTAAACGAGGGGGATTGGAAAAAATTTTCCACGAAATCCCCTGTGACATAGTATTTAATGCAACATGAATTATTCTTGATTTTATTAGAGTGATTGATTATCAGAATAACAAATAGGCAGTTCATTTAAACCCTAAAATACTTTCTGTTTTTTTCATGCGGATATGAAGTTAGTCAGCGTTTAGATTTTTTTTTTTTGGCTATAGTTAGCTACCTTAAAGTCTTGGTTCGTATGAAACGCTCAATGAAACATTTTAATGTTTTAAAATAATAATTACATATTTCATCGCATCGTGTTTTTTTTTTCATTTGTATTATGCGTAGACGTTTAATTATTGTTCCTTGTTACATAGAAGAAACAGCCAATTCTTCCATATTTAAGTGAAATGTTACTATCACTACGTGCAGTCCGTGCTATCAATGTATTTAAAGTTTCGATAGACAACGAAATACGATGTAAATATTATTTATTTAACAGGTATTGAAATTCAAGTTGATATTTTGTTGGTTAAAACAATGCATTTCAAAGCAGTTATCAAAAGTTAAAAGAATGCTTATAATTATACGCGGACAGATAGCTTTCAAACTGGTTAGAACCTAATCATGTAGATTTTAGTTTTGTCAATTTCTATATGAACCACAATCGTTTTGATTTTTTAACAAAAAGACGGAAAAATACTTAATGAATGTAAATTATATATTAATTAACCTGGAAAGCTACTCCAGAACACAAATTACAATGCATTTTACAACCTTACATTGTGTGAACTGGCCCGAATAGCCCTGTGAATATTTCTCTGTACATATCTTTTATGAAATTTGATTGAATAGTTGCTTTATCTCTTTTTACATTTAAAATGTATTTAATCTTTTTGAATCATACAATGAATATATTTCTACTACTTTAGAATGTTTAGTGACCTAGTTTGTGGTTTCTGGTATGTCGTTTTGTTTTATTTCATGGTCTAAAGAGAGTATGTATCCTCTGATACATCAACTGCAAATTAATGCAAGTTTTGTCACAGTGAAGCAAATCTTTTTCAAATGAACAGATTCTAAAAGCATTCACTAAAACATCCGTCTGTAGAGTATTTGTCTCTCATCTTAGAACCATTTTAAGAAGACCTTGGACTTTCAGTAGGGCGTAGCTATCTTTCCTTGCGTCAAAACAAGTTAAAAATGACGCGGTTTCAAGCGAAATATGCACCGATTGCGTAGTCTTAGCTCAAAAGCCAGACAAATCTTGTTGATTTCAAAGAGCCATGGCTGAGAGGCTAGCAATGAAATAGACAGGCCTACGTCACATTGCTGTTTGACACAACTACCCAAAGTCCAAGCTCTTGTTAAAATGGTTCTAAGAGGATAGGTCACTTGCAAATTACAACTTTATATGAACAAAGCATATATGTGCCAATGTTATGATTAATAAAATATACCTGCATCAACACAAATAAATGTAAGCCAGATATTGACGAAGATAATTCCTAGTTTATTTACTCCTTCAGAATACAATGCACAATCATGTATCACCTATTAGATTTTTAAGTAGAACTAAATCTATACAAACAGTATTTACAATTGCCCAGAAAAACCAGACACAATAAAACAATTCAATATTAAAATCTGCATTACGAAATATCAGTAAAATATGACCAAAAAAAAAGATTATAAAAAAATTAAATACATGTAAAAACAAATTACTACTGTGTAGTATATTACATTTTGACATATCTAAAATCTCGTGCAATTTTAAATAGCATGACAGAGAGATAGGGAGAAGGAAAGGAGAGGCTAGATGGAAAAAATATACATGACACAAAATCATGTGATTAGGAGTTGATGCTATTCTGACTATGACTGGGTTGTAGCTGTACAAATGAGGTGTCTGGATGATAAACAACCGCTAAATAAATATATACATGTCAAATGTCTACAGATTATTAATACTACCAGTAGCCATTTATTCTAGAGGTCCAAAAAAGCTAGTACTGTTGTTCCTGGCACTTGTACTGAACAGCTTCCTCCTCTTCTTCACTCCACCTTCCAAGAGAGCTGCACTTTCCTCAGATTCAGTTCGTTTTGATTTGGTGGCAGATGGAATAACAAACTCATCTGAGCTACGATGTCCCTCATTGAAACTTAACAAATCTTTCAGGGGATTTTTAGGAACAGTTTCCTTTGGATTTGACTCCTCCAGGTTGTAGGTGCTGTTCAGTGTGGCTTGTGGATCACCATCTTCATTCTGAATGAAAACAAAAACCAATAGATATTACCACATTATAAAAAACATATTTTTTCTAAAGTTGAGGTCTGTAAGAGTTCATAAAATTGGGAAATCATATGATGTAGCTAAAATTCTACCATCCTTCATTCAAACACTAAAATCTCTGACAACATGTACCACTTACATTTTCTTGATCAGAGGTAGTCTCCCTGTTTTTACACTTTTTGATGTCACATCCACATTCACTGCCACACACACTGTCCTTCTTCTTACAGGAACAGAGGCGACTGCTGCAGTTTGTCTTACATTTACAGAACAGTGCAGATGTACTCACTTTCTGCTGTAAAGACAGATCCTTTACTTATTATGAGACCCAACGTTATACCAAATATTATTGTGGAATTATAAAATAATACATTATTTTACAGCATGAGCAGCACATTGATATCAATATTTGTAGCTATTAAGTACAAGGGGTTTCTAATTTCTAGGACTATCAAGCCTGTTTAGTGCATGGTTCTGCACTCTTTCAATTGAGAATTATTTGCTATGAAGTTCTTTTATTGGGAAAAGTAGCTACAATATGAGCTACATTTGATACTTACTCGGGTCAGTTGTGAGGTCTCATTTGTTGACTTGTCAACTGTGGACTTGTCGTTGATGGAGGCATTGTCCACACTGCCAGTCTTGCGTTTGGTGGCTTTCCTTTTGTACATGGGTGTGGCTCTCCAGTCCTCATCACTGGAGTCATCATTATCAGTGAGGAAGCTTTCCTCTTCAGTGTCCTCCCAGTTTTCTACCTCATCTTCCTCACTGGTCTTCTTCTTCCTCTTCATCTACCAATAATCAAACAGCATATTTATTGTCATTAAAGTTCTGTAAAGTTTAAAAATTTATCAGATTAATGCTACAGACTACAATTCTACAAATTGAAAAAGATCAGTTTTGGTCTATTCTCACTTTCACAAAACAAAACCCCACTAAAACACAAGTACATAGGGGGAAATAAGACTTGCAGGTAGATTGAAGATAAAAAGTAACCTTCCAATTTTCATGGCTCAATAACCATATTGATCTTTGATCAGAGTATACTGAGTAAGTGGTTACTTTACCTTAGGTTTTAGAGTGGGTGACAAGAATGGAGAACCTTTTGGATCATCAATACTTGGCAGTAACGCCATTCTCTTATTCTGATACATAGCACGTGTCATTTGCTGAAAACAGAAAGGCATTCAGGTCAGTTTGATCCTTTTTACAAAAAAATGAAATTATCTGGTACAATTTTAAACAAAACAAAAGACAAATAAAGCTTTAGAACCTTTTTCAAATCTTCACACTCCTCAGACTTTTTTTGTAATTCCTCCTCTAGGGAACTCAACCTCTCAATTTCCGACTCCTGTAAAAAAGTGGAAGCATTTATCAATTTACAAATATACACAATTCAGAGTTTTTAAAATCATTCTTCTGTCTTTTAACAGACAAGCTAACTTGATTTATGGGTGAAAAACACCCCCTTGTATTCACAAGTACGTATGTACTTCAATATTTTTATTAATGATATTCACTCTGAGAAAATGGTGAGACACAAACACCAACTATCATTGTTGAGTAAATCACGTTACACTTGTTTGTTACATTGATAATATCAAATTTGAATCTAGATATGAAAGGAATTATCTTTCTTTAAAATTCTTAGCATTTAAAACACATACAAATGTACCTGGAATTTAAGTCGTTCTTTTAAATCTTCATCTGCAGATTGAACATTAGAACTTCCTTTCATTTTGTTCAACAAGAAAAGCACCTACAAATATGCAAATGCAATGAATGTTATTCAGTACATCTAATTAACCATTAAAACACAGTCTATTTTAAAGTGCACAATATTTATTATACATATATTACATGGCTTCGAGGGCAACATACCAGAATATTTGCCCCATGGTGACAGGATAGCCCTGAAATTTTATGTCCCCTCTGTCTTCGGCATCGGGCGACATAACACTCCAGGGCTTTCCTGTCACCGAGGGACAAATATTCTGGTATTGTAAGAAGACGGTTAGCGTGTTTAAGAGAAAGTTTGAGGCAAGTAAACTACCGATTTCAGTAATAAATTGACTTAAGAATTTAATGGTACTATTTTTTTCCACAGATTTTGTGTGAAAGTAAGGTTAATCAGTTCAAAACTAGCACAATTTTTCGTGCGCCGTAAATTGCAGATTTTTACTATGGAAGGCACTGTAGCTCCCAGGTCGTCCATCCAAATTTTTTCAGACCGGGAGCTACAGACCTGCAGCTACATGTACATATTATATGCATACCCAAAACTACCATTTTATTATTAAATTATTATAAATATTTATAGAAATGTAATTATGGATCTATATGGTTGTGAATTATGACATCTTGTGACAAGTATAAAGCTTTTTAGATCTTTTTAGAAAATCAATATTACATAGATTTTATCTTTTAATTTGTTTTCCTATGATTCAATTTATTTAAAAAAAAAAAAGAGCAAGAGAAGAGGTCAAATTTGCTGTATTGTAATATTATTCAATCCAAAAACATGATTGTTATTGCATCTACATGTACTTGGCTTGTTGATTGGCATATGAACATAATATCTAAGTAGACATATGTAGTTTGTGTTAATTTCGGGAACAGAAAATGGCTAAAGGTATTAAATGTAAAGATTGTGATTTACAGTCAAGATTATCATTCCAAATCATTCTTCTTTTGTTTCAAATAATTAGTAATTGAACTGTGACATTTAAGCTAAATTTAAATGTAAAAATTCCAATTTTGCTACATAATTCTATTTATAGACTACCCTTACGATGCCAGAATTTTAAGTCTAAACACCTTATCGAAAAAACTTACATAACAATTCAAATTAAGTAATTTTGATCAACCATATATCATATCTTAAACCAGTTACACTTTTTCAAATATTTATTTTATGCAGTTTTTTGTTGTCCGTATCCACATTCTTTGTGAAATGACGATCACATTGTAAGCTCAGTTGATGAAAGCATTAGATATGTCCGTGGTTAATTACAAATCCATTTAGCTGTAATAAGGTGTGAAAATCATCTATCAGCTACAGACTGTCGCATGGAAGAGATTATGTAATCAAAACAAAAGGCATGGTGATTTTCAATGAAATCTGGGTGTCGCATTTTACAAAAACTGTCGCATTTAATTCTGAAAAATCGCAAAAAGCAACAAATGCGATGGGCAGCGTGAGCCCTGAATTCAAGGAACATATTAGGAGGCAGAATGTTTCCAAGTTCAATGTACCTTTTCCTCATGTTGTTTCTGTAAAGCTGTGATCTTTTTCTCATTTTTGCGTGACTGGACAGACAGTTCTTTCTCTAGCTTCTCAATCTCTTCCTTGTAATCATGGTCATTATACTCTGTGTCCTTCAATTTGCCCTGTGTCCTGGTCAAATCCGTTTTAGCACACACTGCCTGCTCCATCAGCCATTTCAAGGCACACTTAGCCTCCACCATGGTATGTAGAGTATCCCAGGAGATCTTGCCTTTTATATCTGCCATTTTCATTCAAATGTATTAACAAAATTCTAATTAATGATAGCTCTGCATAATGTAAAATTGCATACAAATCAGTTAAAATGAAATAATATCTACCTTGATCAGCATCCACGATCTTTTGCTGAAGCTCTGAGATCTGGGCATTTCTCAGCACCATCTCTCCTTCCAAGGTGGCTATCTCCTTGTTCATTTTGTCCACCTCAAAACTGACCTCTGTCTTGTCCCCGTTCTCTGCCAGCCAGGCCAGCTTTTTGATTGGTGGGCCATCTGTTTCGTCCTCTACCTTCTCCTTAAGGTCTTTGATTTGTTTTGCAATGTCTTTTCTGTCACTGAGGAGTCGCTCCAAGTGATATTTTGCCTCTCGAATACTGATCCTGACCTCTAATTCATGGCTCAGCCAAGACTGTGAAACCCAAAATATACATCATGTACAGCTTTGCTATCACGACGCTTACTTACTACCAATCTATATTTAATATTTACATTCATATGCATTTCTGATACACCTACCCTGACTCGGTTTCCAATGGTTGATGAATTGTAGGACTCTAGTTTGTTAGCTCTCTCCTCCTGTATTTGCTTCTGTTTTGCTAATGCATCCTTTAATCTTCTGTTGGCTGCTGCAGCCTAAAATTTTAAGTATTTTTTTATGAGCTGAATGGTTTAAAGGTTCTTAACGAAACACAAGTTGTTGAGGCAAGACTTACAAAAAAAAAAACAACAAGCAAACAAAAACAGTAGTCAAAATCCTCTTAAACAATGCAATATTCAAATTCCATTATTTTTCTATGGATATTTTTTCCCCATAAAAAATATAAATCTACTGGTATTTTTGGTGACACAAATTGTTTATTGAGTTGTACCTCTTCACTTTTCCTTTTCAGCACTGTTTGCTGACGTTCATTCTGTCGCTGAAGTTTAGCAATCTCACACTGCCGCTTCCTGTCCTTCTGCATCAGCTGGGCTACTTCCTTATCCTTCTGCTGCTTCCATTTCCTGAATTCATCTGAATCTTCTTTCATCTGCTTCATCAATCTTACTCTCTGCTGCTTTAATCCCTGCAATCCAAAATCATCTCAGTTTTACCAGTCAATTCACAAATCATACAACAGTACAAGATAAATGACCAGCTTCTTGTTCAGCGACACTGAAGAGAGTATAAATGCATTATTTACCTGAATATCCCCCTGAAGCTTAGTAACATTCTTGTCTGTCTGATCTTTCATTTTTAGCATTTTCTCCTGCTCTGTCATTTTTTTCCGTAGCTGAGAAATTTGCTGTTCCAGCTCTTTTAGTCTCTTTCTTCTCTGTTCAGCAACTCTTTTAACATACAATATATATACAGCTTATAAAAAATCTCTCCTCAAACTTGCTGTTATTGATCAATTATCCAAAAAGAATTTAAAACTGAAAAGTTAAAACAAATATTGAGATATACCACCTCAAGTTGGTATCTGACACACCATTAAACATTACATGCTAGTATACAGTAAATGAACAATTTGTGTGATCAAAATTGAAGATTTGGTTTAATCATTTAAATATTGTTCGAACAATTGCATAATAAAAACAGTGTATACCTGTTAGCATTGGCATTACTCTTGGCATCCTCTAGAGCCTGTTGCATTTCATCTTTCTGTTTTTGTGCCAAGCTTAATTGAGTTTCCAATTCTTTCATTTGAGCCTACAAGTCAATTCATATTTAATGAAAATTTTGACTTGTACATGTAAATAAAATTAGTGATGATAAAACTTAAGCTTAAAAACACTTAAAGAATGCTGAATTTCTTTTTTAAAGAGAAATAAATCATATTTTTAACAGTAAAAACATGCTTTCATTTATAAAATCTAATAATCAAACAATGATCAATGCAATTAGGTATGAAGGGTTTCTTTTTTGGACTTGTCAAAAACTGGCTCATTCATGTCACTGAATGGAATCATGATAAGAACCTCATGTTGATCCCGAAGGGACTTCATTTGATCGTCATTCAGTGTCATCTGTGTGGCTAGGGTCTCTTTTTTCTCCAACAATCTGTTCAACTCCTGCAGTTCTCTGTTCATCTTGGCCTGACGGAGGGTGAACTCTTTTGAAAATGCTCGACTGTCTGGGGTTTCTGGCGACAAGTCATTCTCATTTTCCTGAAAGAGATTTGAAACTTTTTCTTTCAACAATGTTGAACTTATTGCCATGTAAATGTTATTCATTTAAACATTGATATATCACGATCAAATTATTTAAGATAAAAAGACAACTGTACCTCTTCCTCTTCCTCAACAACAGAAAGGGGTCCCTCATCTTGCTGTAAAAATAAAACAGACTTTTATTAGGAATTTTCAATGAAAAAAAAATAAAGGAAATGATTCCAGTATTACATTTTCAATATCTACATGTACATCTCAGTATCTTTAAGCAGGAAAATCTGCTAGACATTATAAATACATCTCAATGCAGTAGAACTCTAGGACTTCAGTACCTCCTCTTGGTGTATGCTGACTGTCAACGTTCGTATTTTTTCAATTTGCTCTTTTGCCTCTGGGTTCTGTTCAGCATTGACACTTGTACCAAGTACATCAAAGTCTATTCTGTAAAGTAACCATAACATCTACATCCAATTTCAATACAATCTTCCTAATGGGGTCAATGCATTTATTTGCATGCCATAAAAGCAGCAATATTTGTTAAGGATTGCATTTTGTGTGTTTTGTCAAAGTACAAGAATTTTCACATTTATTCATTGTCTAGGGAAAATTATGAACAAGTTAAAGGTATTCAATTACACATTTAATCTATAAATGGCATACTCTCTTACTTCAGTCCTCCTTACCTATGATATAACTGTACTTGTACAAACGAATTTTACAATAAAGCACATGATTTCTAAATTTTATCATAAGATAGTGTATTGATACATTTAGTGTCACTTTTGAGAGCAAGGATTACTGTTGAATAACTCACTTGGTGTCTGTCTTGAGCTTGTCCAGTCGAGTCTTGAGTTTCTCACACCTGAGTTCCAGTTTGATGGCTTTCTCACACATATTGGTGCTCTGGTCCACTGCTCGCTGAAGCTCACATGACAGTTTGTTATTCTCTTCCTTTAAAAGTACATTGTAAATGCATGTACATTACATACAATTTATATTACACTGTCAAGTATTTAAAGGTACAAAATATAATGTATTTCTGTGTCTTACATTGTATAAATATGCATTCTATTTTTCTCTTTATTAAATTTTCTTAATGTGAAATAGCAAAACACAGGTACATGTACATGTATTTGGAAATGAATTAAATACCTCCAAAACTTTGTTTTTCTCTATCAAATTCTTCAGATCTTCTGACGATGTTGATGAGGAAGTTGTGTCAATGCTCCTATGAAATAAACATCAAAATACATAAACTGAAAATAGCACCTATGAACATTTATGTAGAGACTTCTCATTTGATGGCAAATGTCAGGACTACCTACATTGATGACACTCCTCCACCATTAACCAGCTGTACCTGCAGTTGTTGTACCTACAATATGGAGTAGCACGAATCAAATAATGTTAAAAAAAATTCTTACATTTCTAATTAAATTATATATAATCTTACAATCAAAAATTTCCAGTAATTCATAACATTTCTACCAGAATTCAGGCTATTCTTTCACTATCATTTTCTGGAAAGAAGCATTAAAGAAATCTAAATCAGAATTACCAGTTGTTTGAGGCGATAGATTTCTGCAGCCTGGGGATCTCTGTTGATAACAGGCTTGTTCTTAATTTTCCTTGCCCTGTCCGCATACCTCAGTGTATTCAGAGTTTCCTCCATGTTAGAATCAGCTGGACTCACACAGGCAATCATCAAAGTGTAACTATTCCCACCCAAAGAATCTATCAAAATATACGTAACACATAAGTTTATACTCAATTTCTTAAATATCATGCCATCTGCAGCCACCAATATCTTTAGTAATTTTGAAATATATATGTAAAAGTCTCATAAATACTTGGAATCACTATCAATTATGGAAGATCAACTTTAATGGATATCTCTTATCCATGAATTGACATCTCCAACAAATTATGACATACAGTCTTCTTTCATTAAAGCATTTTCACCAAATTATCATAACGTTAAAAAATTGACAATCATTGAATTCAAATGCTTTTATAGTAATCCTTGTTCGTCCATTATAAACAAACCTTGCAGTAGCCTAGTCAGCTTGCTGTCCCTGTAGGGAATATGATTCCTGGCCTGACTCTCCTCCCCCAGGGCACTGATTACATTCCCAAGAGACAGCAGGCCTTTGTTTATGTTGACACCCTCCTTAAACCTGTCCCCCACCGCCTGGGTCCTTTTGGCCCTCTCCGAACCAGCCAGATCAACCAGGTGAAACTTACACTTACAGACATCATCCCTGTCACAATATAACCAGGCAGATATTATTTAGCATATATAATATCAGGTATCAGTAAATGATTCATTAAATAACATCTTAAAAATCTGAATTAAAATTTTAACTATGAGATAAAAGGATGAACTCTTATTCTAAACTGCAACTTACATATCCTGTTTCTTTTTTTGTTCAATATGTATTGTAAAAATCGCATGGGATCGGCTGGAATGTGTGTTCATGGCTGTTGAACCTGTTGTACGTCCACTGGAACCACTCTGAAGGCAGTTCATGGTGTCTTCGAAGCTCTGAACGGCAACCTCTGACAAACCTGGTAACTGTCACAAGAAATTTTGATAAAAACAATCACTGTGAAATGTGTGTATAAATTATGTCAGTCAAAACTGATATATTCAACCAGAACTACTTAATCTATGATACAGCATAGCTGTCAGGATAGTATGGAGTAAATTTTGGTTTCTGAGTGGAAATAATAATGCAAAAATCTACACTACAAGATTAGCAAATCTTAATCAAAGTCAGTGAATCAAATAAAAGTTTCACTTCAAGTTCATTTCTGAATTTCATAAAATTAAAGTTTGGAATATATATACACATATAAAATTAAATAATGACAGAGCAACTATTCTGACATCCATAGGTACTGTATGATATGAAGTCCCACACTGGTTTTTTATTCTTTTATCTGAATCAAAAGAAGTTACTGAACTTACTGTACCTGAAAACCTTTGGTACTGTGCCAGTTCCAGCAATAATTTAAGGTCTCAAGATATATTTACCTTAATTTGTCCATTAACATCTTCTCTAATAGCTAGTGGCTCACGCTTTGCAGCTGGACACAACAAATCATTGATGTCCTCATTATGGATCTAAAAGAATATTCATTTTGCTTGGATATCACAAAATTTAAAGATGCACAAACATCACTTTTTAAATAATAAGAATTTTAACAGTATAGATTGAATGTTGTGAGGAACTGTTGTTAGTTCCTCACAAAAGCATATCAAAATATTATTATTGCAAAGGATCTTAATCTATTTAGACTGTTTTACAATATCTTAAGTTTATCTGATACTATCATATCCTTTACTATATGTATGTATAAGTATGCTCTGTGCAAGAAGTTGCAATCACAAAATTGATATTCAGCTGACAAGGTGAAATAAACCTAGTTTTCAATTAGTTAGTCTAAAAATACAGTTTATACAAAAATTTTAGTATTGGTTTTGATTGTGACAGATTTACCTCCAAGTAAGAAACTTTAACAGTGAAGTCAGAGTTTTTCCTTTCATTAATGCCATTAAAGAGCTCTCGAATCACTCGTGGAATAATTCCCATTTCTGTTTCATCTTCATTGAGTGATGCTTCGTAACATCCCCCCATGGTAAAGGTTTTACCACTTCCTGTTTGGCCATATGCCAAAACTGTGGCATTGTATCCTACAACAAAGAATTTTGAAATTATACGCTCAAGTGAAAATATATACAAGATACAGCCGTTTGACCAGTTCTGAATAGGGTACAGATTTGGTGGTGCTGTAAATGTTCCTGGGTGTTATTTTGATATATAATTTTTTCTATACTATATACACTATATCCTTGCTGATATTTATGCAAAATTGCTGTATTAAATGTTTTAAAATAAAATTTTATTCTAACAAATTACATGGGAAGCCATTTTACCAGTTGCGGATAAGCCGATGAGTTCCAAATAGCATAGCTGAAACCATTCAAATCGAATGCAGATAAAAAAGTTTCGGCCCTAAACACCATCGATTGAACATGTTGAATAACAGGTTTGATGCATATTGGTAATTTTTTAACCTATACAGTTTTATTTGCACGGAAATAAAAGACAGAATCACCGTAACAATAATTTATACTAGTTCGTAACATCCTGTCTGAATACAGTCGCAGCGCCTCCACTTATCATTATTGTGGTACAATAAGATTTAAGAGATTTAATGAATTCCAGAAGTATTTTTCATTCATTCATTTAATCCTAAAACAGAGGAAAATGAATTGGGGTATTCGGAACTCGTAAAATGACAGCTCCATAAAATTCTACATCTACTTGCGGTTTTTTTAATCTATATCCTGCATGCTTTTTGGGTATGTCAGAATACATACCAAACTTACTTTTAATAAAAGAAATATTGTTACAAGTGGAAATTTAAGGTGCTGACAGACGATTTTATGCGCATATTAGCATTGCAATGACCTGGATTTAATGTAAAACGAAAGTAGGTTGACGAATCTAAGACCGATATCGAATACATGTATGACCCCAAAAATGAAACCACTGCAGAATTTAAACAAGCATTAATAAGTGTTTAAACTAAAGGTATTAATTTTTTTCACCATCTTTTATTTCATTAATTATTTTCTATTTAACTTATGAACTATTCGGAACTGGTCAAAATTCGGAACTGGTCAAACGACTTTACCCATTTGGGCAATTGGTCCTAACCCATCGGCTCATGTAACAGGGTAAAATAAATATCATGACTGTTTAATACAGATGAGTACCTTTGAAAATGTGTTTGATGAGCGGAAAAACAGATTCCTGGTACACAAAAGGCTGGCTTTCTGATGGGTTGAAGACATAGTCGTAAGTAAATGCTTTGTCCTTCCCCAAGATGATCTGTGGTTCATCAGGCGTGAAGCTTACACAAACTTGACATCCCTCGTTCGTTTCTTTTGGAATAAGAGGTCTGGCACGCACTGCAACCCTTACAGGGATAACTTTCCCCTCTGACATATCGGAAATACCTTACCTCCTTACCTCTGTAGACTTATCCTTGAACCTGCAGATAAACCAGTGATACATGCAAGTAACTGAGCCACTGTTATAGTCAGCACGATGTCATCCATATGCAAAGTGATGAGCTGATCTCTAATTATGTAAATTAAATACAAATAATTGGATACTTAAAATGAAATTTTATTTCGAACAAAAATAACATGTCGTTTTTGTTTTACCTCTTCGAAGTTACCGCGACTCTCCATATAAACTATCCAATGAAAATACGAATTGATATCGAGGCTGAGGTTCGGAGTTTTTGGATTCCTGATCCCGATCTCAATTCAATGGGGGGGGGGGGGGGGGGGGGGGGGATTCAGTTAATTGTGAAAACAAAAGGTTGATCTAACAAAGACAGTAACGAATTTTTGAACATAAGATTTATTCATTTTCTTATCTTGTTATCCTTAGTACTGTAACGAATTAATTTTTCTCCAGAAGTTTCTATCGATACAGTTTTACTTTAGAATGGCATCTTTGTGATCATGAGTAATCGAGTTTTTTCCTAAGAACATTTATAATTCATTTTAAGTATCAACTTTAAAAAAGAATAGGAATACACTATTTTGAAGTCAATGGGCTGAATGGTCAGATATGTAAAAGAGATTATACACACAGAATAAAATATTGACAATTTTTCATACACTAGGGGCAAAAAAGTGATACTGTTCAGTGGCGGATCCAGCGCCGGCGCGCCGGGCGCGCGCCCCCCCCGTTTGATTTTATTATTTTTTTTTTTTTTTTGTGGATGATTTTTTTCTGATCATATAAAGTCGGCCCCCAGACCCCCTGCCTTTAACTGCGCCCCCCGTTTTCAAATTCCTGGATCCGCCACTGCTGTTAAGTGGTAAGTTGATATAAACTGTAATATAAAAATAATGTTACATACCCATGCGTAGCATCGTTTTTTGAAAGGGGGGGGGTGGCGGCAGATTGACAAGCCAAGAAAACCCCAAAACAAAACAAAAAACCAAAATTGTCAATCTTCAAAAACCCAATCCGTGAATAAGTAGAGGGGGTTAGTACGTAGTACCTATTAATTTCGTTAATTTTACTTCAATTTTTTATATGCTCTCAAAAAACTCCTTCTTGCTGCAAGAAAAAAGGGCGGGGGCACTTTTTCTCTAAACAAGAAGGATTTGTCTCCTTTTTTGATGCTACCTGCCTGCCATGTATGTTTTGCTGGCTCTGCTAGACAGTCATGGATATCAATTAAATCATTCATTTTTATATAAGTACTTGTATTTTTTTGCGCGGATCAGATAATTTTTCCGGGGGGGGGGGGGGATGGGAGATATACATTTACCCGGGGTATTTCGAGGCATTTTTTTGGTAATTTTACTATGAAATTTTAAAAAAATTATTTTTTCAGGGGGGGCCCGCCCCCCCCCCCCCCCCTCCTAGACCCGCGCACGCGGATTTACTTCACATATGCAATATATTGTTATATAAAAACACACCAAAAAGTTAAATCTGGGAGGAAGTGGGTGTTCCGAAGAAACAAAATTGGAAAAAAAAATTGACCCGGGTTAGATTTGAGAGATGCCCTCCCCCGATAAATTTTGAAAAATGTTGATTGTAATTCATTTCTAAAAAGCTGTCAATTTCATGTATGATCATCAATGGCACGGCAATATATTATGACGTCAAATCTGGATGCATCGATTGGCTATGATGTGAGCTGTAAATATTATACCCCAAAAGAATGAGTACCATTGAAATAGTTACCTACGGTATCACGGGAATAGGGAGGGTTGAGACTTTGTATGACAGTGTAATGGGGAAGGGGGATGTAAAAATGTTGCTGTATATATTCCGAGGTACCAGTTCTATTATTATTATTGTTTCTTTTCTTTCTTGTAGATTTCACTTGATATGCAAATACCAACCATTTCCTTAATTTCAAAATCTGTTGCTGACATATAAAAAAAACTCCGTACCACTTTTTTAAAATATCAAAGGGGACCATAGAATATAAGAGTTAAATTTAATATTTTTGCAGATTCGAGAAATCAGTTTTACCAGGCCTCCTTATTCTTTGGAAAAAGGGTCAGGCTTTTTTGTTAATAGCACAAAAGATGCGCCTAACTCGGACATTCTTATACTCAGACTGTCGGAACAGAAAGAAAGCAAAGTTGTTTTCTTCTAGAAATTCTCAGTTTAGGCTTTCCTTCTGATTTTTGAAAGTTCGACACCAGGTTAATACACTGTAAAAGGAAGACAAGGAGCTCTTGTTTTGCGTCTAACCCCAAACACAAATATAGTCAACCACCTGTTTATATCGTTTTCTGTGAAATTTTCATTTCAGGAAACCATCAATCTTTAAGAAGATGCTATTTTTCATTGTTATTTTACCAGGTACTTCTAATTCCAAACTTCCACTGAGAGTATAGGATATTTGGGTATCATATGTGTCCATATCACATAAAGTAGATCCCTAACTAAAGTAGAAATTTATGATATTGATTTTTTCCTTTGAAATAAATCAAAATATCAAAATCAAAGACAAAACTCTTGTTCAGTGAGATTATTCAGCAGCGATATTATGTATCATAACATCCATATAATGTAATTTTTTTTTACAACATTTATAGCACATATAAATACTAGTAATTCAAAAGCGGCATATGGGAAGATTAAAACAGACCAAAATAACATAAAATGATATCACAGAAGATGCCCACAATTAAAAATGTAAATGTTCAGCAGCAAATTTAAGGGAGCTATGATGTCACATCTCAGCATGTTTTTCTGCATGATAGATCCTGGACACCTGCACCAAAAGTGGACCAGTATCAGGGTCAGATAACCACTGCTGTGTTGCCAGGGGACTGTCAAGCATTTGTAAGAAAGCTGAAAATAAGTAACAAACTGCATTAATCAGAAGGTTAAAAGTTGTATACAAAATTACCGTTACAAGTTTTATGTTGCACATTTAAATTCCAACTATTTAAAGTGAAGGTCCAATTTGCTGCTCTGCCTTAAGAAAGGCTAATATGATAACGTATAAAAACTTACTCTACCTAATAAACATCTTGGATTGTTGAGTCCTAATTGCACTTGTGGGTTAGCCATGATGGCTTTGTAAACAGCACCATTTGTGTCCAATCCCTCATCTAAATCTTGGGAACTTGTCTTTTTCTCCCCTAGCAACCACTCACACTAAAATAAAAAACAATTTCCAGATCAAAAAAGTCAAAACTTGTCATTCATCTAGAAAATAAAAGTTGCGCCTAAACTAAATGCAGTTTTTCTATGCAACTGTAGTCTAAGACTATCAAGGATGAAGAACTAGTATTTGAATGTCAATACGGCCCAAAACCTTGAGATGCCAACACCAAGGGTACCGCATAAGCTCTCCTTTACTTTGTTTAAGCAAACTGATTTTAAAAAATCTTATATTGTTTAGGGTCAATTTGTTAGACACACTCACAGCATCATTTTGGTTGTTTCTGCTGATACGAAGGGCCTCCAATGCATCTTTTTCATCAAATCCCATCTCAATCAGATTCTGCAATACCTGTCCATAGAAAACAAATAACAGTACGTCATGATACATATCTTGTAATTTAGCATTAATGTGATTTAGATATAAGTTTATATACATGTACATGCATAATAACACAGAGAACGGTAACACATTCAACTCTTTCTCATGATCTCAAATTGATCTGTATCAATATTTCTTTTTTTACATCCTCTCCTCTATTGCCCTTTCACAGTTCTGTATTGACTCACAGTGTGGTTAGGTTTGAACTCTCTTCTGCGATACTCTCTCAGGGACTGTAGGATGTTGGTGGTTTGATGCCCATTGGTTGTAAAAGAGTTCTCTTCCCTCCCACCAACTGCACCCTCTTCCTGTAAACAAATGCACATAGGAAAACACTGAATGTGTTTAATTGTTGTAGATAACATGCTTGTTTTTTTATGTACATGAACAATCACTAAGGTTCATCTAACAATTATTAACACTTTTCACTCTCTATAATGCATTACTGAAGTTACACTGCAAATTATTTCTACAACTTTCAAAAGTCTTAAGAAACATGTTTTAACTCAAATACTAGAGAGTTCGTAGTTATCAGCTAGAGAATCACATCTAATAATTTTTTTTATGACTCATTCAGTCTGTATTTTTAAATGAAAATAAATTGTGTAAGGACTTTTATATTGATGAAAATTAATTAACTTTTTTCTTTAGTGTTAAACATGATGCATCAGCAACTTAATTTTCTGCACTGACATCTTTTTATGCTCTGTGAGACTGAAAATTCTAAATAACATACACATATTGTCTCCGCCTTTCAATGTTTTTATTTATCAAGTTATATCATTTACAGATTTTTAATCTAAATACAAGCAGAATCAGTAAAATAATTGACTTCTAATTACAAAGGATGATCTTCCCATCATTAATATAAGAAAGAAAGATGCTTTAAAGTTGTACCTTAGATGTGGAGGTTCCTGGCAGTGGTTCATCAATGTCCGGGTCAGATTCATGCTGGATTAGCCACTCCATGGCAGATGTTACTGACATGCTGTAAACATTTACTAATATCAAATTTTCTTCATGTATATTACAATGTACATGTAAAATACATGTACTAGATAAGCGCGATTAACAATGTTTTCCAGTGAACATAGCATTATGAACTGCTGTTTCTCTGCTGGTATATACATGTACCATAATTGTGCTAACAAGCATCATGGTATATGTATCCCAGCAGAGAAAGACAGGCATGTCTTTCAATCGTAATGTAGAAAATTAGTTATTATTAAGTTCTAGCTTGTATTACTTTTTCTTCTGATGTTTTTGTTCAAATTCCAAGGTGTCTTGCTGTCTTGAATCTCTCTTTCTGTTGTTGCCATTGTTGTTGAAAGTCCCAAAATAGTATAATGAACCAAATGATTTTAATTTTTTTTCTAAAATACTGGTATACATAAGATAAGAATAAAAATTACCTTTTACCTGTTCATTAAACAGATCAAGGTTGTCTTCACCTATTCAATTGATAGTACAGCATCTTACTGTATATCCGTTTTTGTTTTTTTTTTATGATGTGTGTCAAAATTTGTGATAATGGGGTTAAATATCCTTTTTTTGCGCCAGTCATATATTGCAAATAAAAAAGTATTTACATGTAATAGCAAGCAATAATTTATGCATATTGTAATTTTTTGCAATGTGAAAGCAATTGTGTAAAAAGCACATTAAATCATTGCAAAATTAACATGTTATATGGTATAAATCAGTATATAATGAAATTTACACTTTGCTGCATTTTGGCATTTGAATTGGTAAATCAAATACATATACCTATTGAGCAAAAGGGCTTTCTTTGCTCTGTTTTGAGGAAATCCCATGTCACACAGCTTTTTCAATGCTGCAGCATCAATTTCCTGCTCTGTTTGTGTGGGTTCATTCAGCATCTCTGAAGATAAGAATGAAATCAGAGAACTTATCACAGAAAGGACATGTTAAGCTGCAAAGTCTTATGATTATAGCTTTGCAGTATTGCATAAGTACATGTATTGTGAGTCATTTATGCTACATGTAAAATTGACTTTCTTTTGATAATATCCATATACTCAATTTAGGGCCCAATCCGCCCATGCCCAAAAAATCCACCCCTACCTCAAAAAACAATGCTGTTATTGCAATGATCAAAATTAAATTGCTTTTTAAATTCAAATTTTTAAAAAAGTACTTAAAACCTTCAGCTTGCTTGAATATCTTGGAAGCCTCTGAATTTAGTTCTAAGATTTTCTGTGCTGCCTCTATCAAAGAAATCAGTATTTTTCGTAGCTCTGTCTGAAACTGGAAACAAATCCACAATAAATAATTATGAATAACATTAATATTCAAATAATATACTGTCATGGTAAGAGGCAACATAAAAACTTTATTAAAGCAAACATTAAACTTTTATTTGCCTGACATTGACCTAAAAAGTTTGTAATATTAAAGAAGGAAAACACTGGCTTATAGATTAACCCCATTGAAGCAAATAACTTTGTATATGTTAAATGTTAAGAGTAATTTACACTGAAAGTTTTCTCAGGACTTATGCATTTTTAAAATTTCCTGTAGTTCAAATAATTGGAATAGAAGTAACTTATTAACTTACATCAACAGTAACTGCTGGTTGTTCTAGTGCTTTAGCTGGTTGTGGATTTGGCAGTGTTGATGTCAGTTTGTTTATTATGTCTTCAGTGGGAACTTTCTTGGAATCATCTTTCTGCTGAAATACAAATGAGCTGATCAGAACACTGAACTGAGAACAAAACAAGAGGTCCATGGGCCAGAGAGTTCACCTGAGTAACAATGTTCATCCCTGACCCAACTTTGACCCAAGTAGTTAAAAAGCATCAAAATATCAAATGACAGACAATGGTCACTTGAGCATTCACCCAGGGATTAGGGCACATTTCCTTGTTCAAAATATCATTATTACAGATTTGGAAATTACTTTACCTTTGAATTGATTAATGATAACAGAGATGAAAAATATATAAAATTATATACACTGGCTGTGCGGTCTTTGGTGTCAAAGTTCATGGCTGGCATCCTTTTCTTCAGAAGCAGGAGTTCATCTGGAATAAATAGAAAGTTTTTATATCATTAATGCATGTGCAATTGATGAGGTTTATATGCAAAATATAATCATCCAATACTTTTGCAGCAAAGTTCCAATTCAAATTTTGTTCTAAAAAATTAAATTTTTCATAAGACCACATAAAATTAATTTTTAGATTCTCATCCCTGCCCACCCCTCTGAAAATGGCCTGCCCCGATGCATTTTATTTTATTTTGGAAAAAAAAAATTGGGTGAACAAAAATTAACAATTTAAAATATTTATAGACCTATTGTAATTTCTAGAACATGAATGGTGAAAAAATTGTTTAAAAAAAAAAATTAATAAAATCTGTCCACCCGCCGCATTTTTTTGGCAAATCAGGATGAGAATCTAAACATTAATTTTATGTGGCCTAATTTACAATTGTCTTGATCTTATCAGTTATGATCTCTCATTCACAATTTTTTAATAGTACCAGCAAACATAATAATATTTTTTTTTTTAAATTGCAGACATAGATTGGAGATGACGAACTACACTCTAGATCTGGATATATAATCAATAAATATTACTGAAGCTTTATTATAGCAATTGTGATATTCTTTTATTAGCTTTACTGCATTTTCATCTATTCATTTGTATTGACTATTGTACTTTTCTCAAGTGATCCACACTTCCAAAGATTCTCAAAGAGAATCTCTGCCTTTAGTTTGAACATACCATTATTTTGGATTTCTTCTTCAAATACAGTTTTCTCCTCTGACAAGACTTTTCCGGTGCGCACCAAAAGAATACGATGATATAGGGATTTTTTCATACTCTCTGCAGGACTTGAAAAATGACTCAGTGATATTATCTTTAACTCGTCTATCTTCATATCAGATTTAAGCTCTGTTATGAAATCCTGACCGTTCATATTTGTTATTCGCACTCTTAGTCCTGAATGAGGAAATATGCTTGTATCTGAAACATACATTATGACCTGACAGCCAAAACACAAAGATGATTCCGAGATAATTCGAACTAAAACGTAGATTAATTATGTGTTGAACGAACCCGACATTATATGTTTATTTGATAGGCCACAGCCGTGGCTTGTGTAGAAAAAAAAGACAAGTTAAAAAGTAAGTATCGGAGGGAAAATACGTTCATTCTATAGGTTCTTTCTGAAATATTTGGGGGTTTTTCTACACAAGTCCCTTTGACGTTTTCTACATTACTTGTTTAACCAGATTGCGTAAAGCATTTTTAATTTCTAATTTAGAAACCGACAAGCACTCATGCATGGCTGTATCAGGCTATCAGCTAAGATTTGGGATTCAGTCTTGGCTGAATTTAGACTCGGTATGATGACGCCTTCACTGAACCTCTAAACACTAACAATTTCATAATTATTATCTTGCATATCCGTGAAAAATCGACATTCCTCATCTTAATGTTAAGCTATAATATTCCCACAATTGTCCCTTTTCGCAATTTTCAGATTAAATCCGCTCCTGGGAAGCAGAATGGACCGAAAACATTAACCTGGGGTCGTGAACTTAATTGTCTCTGTAAAGCTGTGGTTTGAACCAGGGCCACGGCATCGGTTCACAAAGCACTCTACTGACCAATTGCGCATCTCCGTTATTGCTGAGGTTGACGATCAGCTCTAAAATTTAGATATCGAGAGAGGAGAAGCGGATCTCCAGCCTCATCTAGTGAAGATGGTGGGACGAGGTTCTGAGACCAATATCTCTCTCACCTAAGAATATACTTGTCCCAAACTGAAAAGATGGAGGCTAGATGCATAAACCACTAGCCAGACCACCTGAGACTCTCTCTCTCTCTCTCTAGCTCTCTCTCTCTAATTGTTAATTTGTTGAAATTTATACACATAGGTAACTATGAAAGTTGCTATTATAGGTCGAATGTTAATTTAATTACCATTAATTTATTTATATACAGGAGGCCAGCGATATAAAGGAACTTTTCCATTACATGAATGTCTGGAGGTCTCCCCGAAATCTCGATATTAATGTCTACCACCCCAGCTCGAACCCGCGTATATTCATTAAAATCAACACAATTCACAATCCAATCATTTCGTACATTGATAAGCAAATACTGGACGTTTTCCTGAGAGATATACCGTGTACATTTCATGTAATGTGTTTTGTCTCTTTACGGTAGATTTTAAACTTTAAAACGGCTATTTAAAGAATACATAAAGAATACAGTCTTTCTTTTCATTTATATATAAGGATCGCGTTAGACCTTGGAGATATTCTGCTTGACTAGATACAATATGGCGAACGGACAAAGATCAGATTAAAAGGTGTTTTAAATGCAAATGTAAATACGTGGAGGAAATTGACATACATTTTGAAATATTCACCTTTAATGTAGGAGCAGGAGTTTTTACGAAAAAAAAAACAACTGGTAAGTTTCAAAGCTAGTAATCTTGCTTTTGATGATGTGGAAACCAAGTAACCGTTTACACATTTAATGGCTATCAAAATGTTAATACATATAGATATGTGTGTATTTTTGTTTGACATCACTTTGGAAGTATGTTGTGTAATTTATTTGTAAAAATCGATGGTAGATAATCAATGTTCCTATTCAATTCACCCCAACTTCACGTAGGCCATAATGTAATGACAGTGACGATTTGGCTTTCAATTTACAACAAAATTGAAATTATCATGGAATTTGTTCCAAATTTTATTTATCTTATCAAAGTCAAATAAATCATGAAAAATGTACTATGTCTTTTTCTTTTGCACTTCACAATATTTCAAAAGCAATCCGCATCAGAATCGAAATATGTGAATGCATACCACATATATCGATCTTGTTATTGGCGAAGGTACAACTCAACTAATCAAAACACTGGAAATAAATTACAAATATCAATTAAAATCTTATCTTGTACAAAAATCAAATTTAAATTCGACATTGGACTTAACATACTTAGTTTTACATGTATTGATTTTTTTTCATGAGACTATCACCATCAAAATTTTGACAAGTGCGTTTTGGTCTATTAAGGAATGACTAGCAAAATTCTTTGTATACCATTCTATAGTATGTTTTAAGCTCACATAAAGGTCGACTCAATTGGGTAGATAAAATGCAGCTAAAATAGTTAAGCCCGGACTTCAATTGCCATAAAATACAATCTTACAGCAAATAACAAACGCGTTCTCAATTTCCAACTTTTAATGAAATTCTTTCATTGCTAGCGTGAACGACTTGGGGACACAAACATTCGAAGCCTCACAAAATTAATGACGAATTGAAAAGATATAAGTCAAGAGAGTTTTCTTTACGTCACCATATTGCTCAGGTCTAGTGTGTTCTTTATCAACGGGAAAAAAATAATTGATCGCATAAATATGCAGTACAATAAAACCTGACCGAGTTGATATATTTTTGTTTTCGTTGCAGCAGGTAAATGACACATTTATTTCAAAGTTCTTGTAGGGTATTACGAAGCTAAATTCATTTTGCCTATTTGCTAGGGGATTGAAAAGCAATAATACGTTTTCTTCAAAATCGTTGTTTTCATTAAGCATTACAGCCAATTATATCGTTGCTTAATTTCGAATTTGATACTGTTAAGTTGTGCATGAATGTGAAACATGGATTTCACACATATGAACTATTTATACGAGAAGATATCCTGCATAAAGAGCGTTGGGAAGGGTAGTTATTGCGGCGTTTTTGGATTTATTTGAATTTAAAACTTCAATTTGTATAACATTTTGCATTTATTATTAATGTGCGATTATTTAGCGAGCGATTACTTAGACTAAAAAATCTGCATAGAAATGCCATTTAAACGTAAGTAAATTAAATGTGTTAAATTTGGCTTTTTTATTGATCATCTATAAATGAAAGACGGAGATATAGGGACCAAAATTCATTCTCTTACATTCTCTTTAAAAATTGAAGTGCCTATTGGGAGCCCGAAATGAAAAAGAAAAATCTCCTTTTTTCTACAAAAGATAAAAATGTGCATTCCAAGTAAGAAGTACTATACATATGTACTTTTGTAGCAAAGAAATGGTTATATTTCACAACATAACACCTTATATGAATATGACCTAATCATGCGGTGAATCTGTTTGGTTGAATAGTGGTTTTCCATTAAGGTTGACTTGCATTCACTTTTACCGGGCACATTTTGAGGGCGCGACTTTCAAGTTCAATTCAGTCCGCGTAATTCATACCTTCGAGGAGGTATAAAAGTAATTTAAACTGTTATGAATGAATGTCTATATCATTTCTACTGAGTTATTATCATACATACTGTCCCTTAAAGGTGCGAGAAAATATATAAGGGAAAGTATCTTTAATTATGCCGACCAAACATTTGAAATTAGGTTAGTATATATAAATTTAAATAGCGAAATATAGAAAATTTGATAAAATATTAGATAATAATAAAATAAAAATAGATTTAGAATTCATGTTTCTTTTAGCCCATGATATTGATTTTTAAAAAATCTAATCTATAAATTGCTTGCTTCTTGATCTTTAAAATGAACTTTATTTTTATCTCCCTGCAGAAATGGCGGCTTTAGTAGAAAATCCGCTGGAAAACAATTTGTCTGGAAAGAAATCGGTTATCGACGACTCTATAAAGACAGGAGAAGTTATCCAATTGAAGGAAGCAAAATTTAACCAGGATGGGGTTCTTCAATATAAGGACACAATTTTAGACAAGGAAAATCTTCATCTAGTTGGATCACTTAAAAAGTCGGAGGACATTGTAAAACACGACATTGCAAAAAGACCAAAAGCCAATGAAGTCAAAAATGACATTGATGGCAAAACGGAAATGACGACATCTTCTCGACCGGTTACGGGTGTTTCTGTTAAACACATCGGGGATGACAAAACAGAGACTTCGCGAGACACTAATAGTCCTTCAAAGAGGAATGGAGTACGTTCATATTCGGAATATGGAAGATCGAGCATGAACAGACAATCTGTTTTGGCTCCTGGAAAAGGAAGATTTGACCCCATCCCGCTCCCTAACGGTAGCAATTACCGGGGTATGCCGAGTCCACCTCCTAAACACATCCGGGTACCAACCAAACTTATCCGCCTAACGACAGTCACCGTATCCGCTAAGTAAGTATTATAGAGTTACAAGAGGCTAAAGCTAAATCATAGAGTTAAAATTTTCATGACACCTGAGGTAAAGGGTCATCCATAATATACATTGAGGATTCAATGTGTGGCTCCAGAAAGTTTTGCCGGAGATGGAGGGTCCGATGGATATTTTTGTTTGCTTTGGGATTGGGAGGGGGGGGGGGGGGGGGGGGGGCATATTTTGAAGTATTTTCGGTAACTTTGCTATGTGAATTGAATAAATTTGAATCCTCTCCCCAGATCCTTGCATGGATTCTATAACAACACATCAAAATATTAGTAAATAATTATTATCATCAAAACATTAGCATTTATGTATACAGGAATTTTCAAAACTGAAAACCCCAATTCTTAATGTAATCGATATTTTTTGTCCATATGCAGAAGAACATTAGTTTTGCTTTAAAATATATAAAAAGACCCCCCATTTTTTAAAAACCATATAAAAGGACAGATTTATTCTTCACTTCCCTTTAAGTCACAATTTTTAGAGAGAGAGCCGTGCCTTACAGAGAGTCTTCTCTTTATACGCAGTCTAACAACAAGTAAAATCGTAAACCCCATGAGGAGAGACACTGACGTAATGAGATAAAAGATTAGAATACCTTCGATAAATCTTTGAAAGGAAATTTAAAAAAATCCAGAATCGAAAGAGAATTATATAAGATATATAAAGCAATCGGCCTGCAAAACAATGCCCATTTAAGCATTTCTACATTTAAACAGGCTCTTTTCCTGGCAACGTAAAATTTTATACTGTCTCTGAGGTTTTTATACTGCTAGCTAAAGTTTATATGGTACATAATAAGAATTCTTGCATCGCATCTAACAAATCGCATTAATTCTCTTAAACGTTTTCGCATATTGTATCAATCAACCGAATTTCGTGGCAAATATAGCACAATTTGTTCACTGCCTCAACAAATGCCTCCCCGTCCTTTAATGCTAACGTTGTCTGCATCAATGCCTTTATATTGAATGCTTAAGACCAAGTTTCACAATAGTGATAATAAATAAAGAGTTCCATTGAAAAAATCTCACTAAATATAGATTTTTACCTGTTCTGAGGATTTTCAAATAACAGGAAATTGATCCGATATCAGCTTCATTATTGGATTATAAAAGAAGCAAATTGGTCTTTTTAGCTTTCGTTACAAACGCGTTTAGCAACAGCCCGTGGACTGTTTCCGAGGCGGAAAGAAATGCTAAGATTTTCTTCTTGGTTTTCCTGAGCGTTTTTAGCTTCCATGTTCCCGCCACTACTCGGTCCCGTTAAGATACGATGCTGGCAATACCATGGAAGGCAAGTACCAAATCGTAAAACTATTAGATATATGTCGTGCCTTTGTTCCTAATTCATTTAGGTACCATTGTTTCCTTTTATATTTTGAAGATGGTCAGATTACATGTACATGTTGACCAGTATTGATTATAAATTACTAGAAGTCAAAGATGCAACACAAGGAAATTAATGTTTGTTGGTATAAATAAAGGTCAAATCTTTTATAATAATAGATCGCTAAATTGGAACTAAAAAGGTTTCCTTCATTCAATTCAATTCGATCACAACAAAGTCGTTTCAAACTTGTACATCAATAGCTCGAAGGTTGGCTTCTTATTGCTTTGTGATGAAAAAAAAATGCACCTTGTTTAGTTTGATCTCTTGTTATACGAATATTTAATATCGTTACCAACTTAGTTGATCGGATGCAACAGAATACTCATGCGATTGTAGTGAATAACGAAAATCAATTCATTGATGTTCGAAAGTGACCCGATTTTTGGCAATTTTAACAAGTATGTTACGATGGTCTAGAACAAGTATTTTTTCGTTTTTCCCACGTATACTACAAACCATTCTGGTAGTGATTAAAACCCAATTTAAACCAACCATAGGTAGTTTTTACGGTGTCTGTTGTCAAAGTGCATAGCCAGCCGTGTTTTTTCAATTATCAATAACCGTCAACTCCTAAAACAATTTAGATAAACACTTTGAATGAAACCCTGCACGGATCAATACCCATTATAATAGGTAGAAGCTTTTAAATAATTTGTAAACGGAATTTTAAACGCTTAAAGGTAAGGAAAACATACAAAGGACAAATTTTTACTCCACATTTAAAAAGTTTTCTATTTCAACTTCTTGTTAATCTTGATATAGTTAATAAAGAAACTGATATTTGTAAAGTGTTCTAGGGTAAATATAGACCCATTATAACAATACAGTACATGTACTGACTATAGCTTGTGGCATGTTTCATGTAGGTACACCATTACATCGTCCATGCTGCAGGCATTTGCACGCGTGATATTCCTATCCTTCATATATGCTGTTAAACTGTTTACTAAATTGTGACATTGTTTACATTTTTATTGGTATACGACAGATGATAGAAACCACACATTGACAAAACCTTGCAACCTTCCAATGAACTTTTTCAATCGGAAGTAAGTCCTTCATAGTAACGTCATGTAACTCTCTACGCATTCATTTTGTGACGTCACAATCACTCAATAACATTATAGAAATTCCAAGAAGGTCAGTACCTGTAAAAATATTTGACAAAATTAAGAAAAAATACTAATGTCTTATATTTGGTTGAATTCTATGAATTTTAATATTTTATGTTATTTTATACATGTTAAAGCTTGTAACATTGGTATAATTAATGCTATCATACAAATATTTTATAAAAATACGCTCTCTTAAAATGTGATTTTCATGTTCATGTATCTTTTATTTTGGACCATATGACTTAGAGCGCTGTATATAAAACGTAAGAATTGGTGAAAATTTACCAAATAATTACAGGCTCATTTTAAGATACTGAGCTTTGATTAACAATAAACAAATACTAATAGCCGCTTGTTGTAATACAATATTTCCGAAAGTACTTTAATATAACCAAAAACAGTTCTAACGTTAATTATTTCAAATGAAGCAAAAGAAAAATTACATTTAATAAACAGAATTCATGTACTGATACCCGTACATATGAGTGACTTTGGAATTGGTACAAAATATGTTTTGATTTATAAAGAAATAAAGGGATGGGGAGGGGGTCACATTCACACTATGGATAATACAACTATCCCCTACTGCTTTTTGATGAATCCGGAATTTTAAAGTTTATTCGCCAATCGGTCAACCCCTTTAGAGACTTAAAATCCGATTTCATTAGCTTGACGTTGCATTAATCTCTTTTCACTCTTAACATAGTTAAAACATGTTAAGATCTACCCTTTAACAACAAATCTCTCTGAACCGTTCCAAAAACAAATCTTGAAAACATGGCTGAACACAGACGGAGTTGAAACAAAAGCAAATAATGCACACAAACGGAACTTTTCAAGTGGTTCTAGCGAACAAATCGTTCACTGTCACTGGATTATCATCTCTAGCGAAAAATGGTTCAAACAAACCCACTCCCAAATCAAGGTATTTTGATTAAGTGAGATTTTACTTGGGATGACGATTATCTGCCCCTGTGAAGTCTAGAAATAATATGATCTGCCTATTATTGATTTTCTTGTTTTCAGAAATAGTTTTCTTGAGAACCTCGTCGTAGTCAAGATAACATTGAACACTGCTAAATTGATGAATTTGCGAAACCTTATAGTGCTGTTCTTCGCAGAGCAGCTTTTTATTTGAAAAGAGAGAGAGAGAGAGAGAGAGAGAGAGAGAGAGAGAGAGAGAGAGAGAGAGAGAGAGAGTGTGTGTGTGTGTGTTTACGTACAAGTTGTACCATTTCGCGTACCACTTGTACACATATTACATGTGTACTCATTAATGTCGTAATTTTATTTACAGAACGAAACCGGCACCCCGACCACCAATGAGTAGCTTATACTATGAAGAGCCCAAAAAGCCGAAAAAGGTGATTGGATGGGACGAGGCGAACAGTGCCCGACCCCCACTGAGGATTGATATGGAGGGACCAGGGCCGTGTACATACTCACCACAGAATAAACCCTTGTATGAAACTAACGCCCCGTCCTGGTCGTTTGGCAGCAAAACTCAACCAGATAAAGGTAGATGTAATTACGTTCTCAAAGAGTGTTCCTAGAGGAGAAAAGGACCTACAGATCACAAAAGTGTGCTTCAGCGTTCCTTTGCTATACAGCATACATTCCTGTGATTCTACTCCACCTTCATTACAAAAAAGCTTCTAAGTTCTAAATATTTTCTCCTGTTTTATTACGCTAATCCTATGTAGATAGCTGTTCTTATTTACAAATTCTTTTCAAGAATCAAAATACATGTATTATTTGTTAAGAACTCATTCTTTGCATCTTGAAATTTGGTTGTTTACTTGTAAGTTTGGAATCCGTTATAACTTGTAAACCGAATTATTTTAATCTTTGAATATGATATTTATCATTGTGAGTGGATGTTTTACATTTTACATATCATATGTTTATTAGAAGACACGATGCGAATCTTAAGAATTGCCATTATGCAACGTACATGTAACTAAAAAAGAGATGACAAACATATAGCATACCTTGTCGTATAAAAAAAAACCATAACACATACATTTTTTTTTTAATTTTCAGATGGTGGAGGCCGAACCTCATGGGAGAAATCGTGGTTTCAAAGTCCCCACATATACCAACAGAAAACAGATTTCTTTTCCGATAATGCGGTTTGTATTGAAAAAAACCATATCATCAATTCATTCTCAAGCAAAGTATACCACAAAGTCTACAAGTTTCGAATTATTGCCATTAGTAAACCGTGTTTAATTATTACAACGTTATTTTTCAACAGTGGCCTACCCCCAGCACCTACACACAGCGACCCCTGCTGGGGCCCAGACAGAGGACCACGATGGAGGCCCCCTCATTCAGTATCGGTGTCAGAAGGAAAATCGACTTGTCCACCCCAGGTATGCAGTGCATACATGTTTTGTTTCTTCAAATAATCTAGATACATTTCCCTTCCTCTTATGTATGGCACACCAAATTCACAAAAATGAGCTAAACATAGTTTCACAGTTGATAAACAAGGTTTATCGAATGTTTACTATAGTTTACGAACCCATATAGTTAACGATTTGTTAACTATAGTTTTCATCTGTAAAACCATATTTAACGGTTGTAAACTATAGTTCAAGAATGCAAATCTGTTTTTCTGTCTGTAAGTAAACGTTAACAATAGATTTTGCTGATAATTTAGATTCACATCTGTAAACTATAATTTATATTTCTTAATATTATTAAGAGTTGTTAATTATAGTTTCACAATCGTGGTCTATAATTATCAAATAAATTATGTTTTGCAATCGCAAATGGTTGTTTTCAGTGTTAATTATAGTTTACACTTCTGAAACATAGATAATCGCTTAAACTATGGTTAACAGATGTGAAATATAGATTAACGGCGTTAACTAAAGTTTCACAGATGATAAACGAGGTTTATCGACTGTTAACTATATTTTACGAACCCTAAACTATAATAATAGTTAACGTTAACTATAGTTTTCATCTGCAAAACCATATTTAACGGTTGTAAACTATAATTTACGAATGCCAATCTAAGTTTATCTGTCTGTAAATAACGTTAACAATAGATTTTGCTGATACATGTATATATATAGATTCACATCTGTAAACTATAATTTACATTCGTTAACTATAGTTAAGAGTTGTTAATCATAGTTTCACAATCGTGAAACTATATTTATTAGATAAACTATGTTTTGCAATCGCAAATGGTTGTTTTCAGTGTTAATTATAGTTTTACACTTCTGAAACATAGATGATCGCGTTAACTATAGTTTACAGATTTGAAATAAAGATTGACGTCGTTAACTATAATTTTCTGTCCGTAAACTACAGTTTACAACCGATAAACCTAGTTTATCGACTGTGAAACAATGTTTAGCTCATTTAGTGAATTAAAATATGAAAACTCTATTGTAATGCCTGTTATATTTTGACTATAGGAAACATAGCTAAAGATATATAAAGTGGTTAATGATAATCAATTGAAAACTATGCCTTTGTCTGTAAACGAAAGTTCATATCACTGCCCATTTATAATGTATTTCACAGGGTCGTCTAAACAGCCCTCACCCGGGGAGTATGAGAAGAACCAGGCGGACAAAGTAGTGTACAGGTCCAGTCCTGCGTTCTCACACCAGTTCCGCAGAGAGGGGACCGTGCTCTGGTCCCATAATGGTAAGGTCAAACAGAATGAACTGGAATCACATTGGATTATGATTAATTGGTATCAAATAAAATGGCTCTTGTTTATATCTGAAAAATATCACATTACAGAGGGGACAGTGCTCTGGTCCCATAATGCCATGATCTAACAGAATGAACCGGCACAACACTTCATTATGATTAATTGGTATCAAATAATATTTTATGAGAAGAACAAATAAATATGAAATAGCACTGGCTATGTGAAAGAATATTTTATTTGATACCAATTTAATCATTATCAAGTGGGATGATGAATTATTGTTAAAGGGGAAGGAAAGTCAAAATTATATTTAATCTAATCACAAGGGGTCATGCTGTTTTGAAAATAAACTACATAATTAAGCTTTAATACACGTTTAAAGTAAGAGAAATCGTATTTACTGGAGGCTGACATGATGTAGAACTCTTTTGTATTAAAAACCAAATAAAATAATTTTTTTGACGTCACACCATCTATTCCGGTTTGGTTTACATATACAATGTACATGTACACAATGCTCTGAATAAATTGCTAACTTGTGCCTTTCTGTTACTCAAGTAATCGACTGAAGAAAATTGATAATGTTTAAGATTCACACGTCAATCTAAAGAATAAATACATGTATGCATGAATATATGCATTTTTATTAAATAAATCACAGCTGCTATCATTCAAAGTTGAAAATGACCTCGACTAAATTTTTATTCCAAGTCGAGTTCTTCGCTAACTGAAAAAGTATGTTATAATTGTAATCGGGATGTTTAAAATGCATTCTCTTAAGTCGAAATTACCGTGTCGAAATAACGACCGTACGGCACACATTTTCTACGATACTTGGCTTCTGTTGACAATTTCCACAACTACGCAGAGATTCCTCCGACACTAACCTCCGTTTTAGATTTCAATGAACATGCTCCGTTTGACGTTGGTTTGTAATTTAGTGGAAAGTCAAAGGAAAAAGAACGGTCTCAAACCGATATTGTTTCAATTTTTCCAGAACTTGTCATTTAGAGCGAATATCACGATTTGATACTATGCTATGTTCACTTGATAAAACAAACCGGAATAGATGGTGTGACGTCATAGATTAAAGTTCAATGGCGGCGGGAAATTTAAATTAAGCGATCGATTTTCTTGATTTATTAATTGTTCCGGGGTTTTTAATGAAAATAAGTACGATTTACAATTATAGTAGATGATAATTAATTGATTTATTGTACAATATATTTTTAGTTTCCTTCCCCTTTAAGACAAGAAAGATTTATCTGAATAATATCACATTACTAGTATTTCTTTGGAATATTAATCCAAAAAATTCCCCGCACGTTGTATTAAGTTATGAAGGTTTATATTATAGCTAATCATAATAAACATCCGAATTTATATTTTCCGAGGGTATAATTGTAGGGGAAATAAATGAACGGAAAGTGATATGTATAATGAATTTGTATGCGATTTTTTTTCAAGTTTGTTTGTTATTAATCATAGAACTTGTGTAGTAAGTGAGTCTTGTAGTTATTACTTTACCCGCGGTTATATCGCTATATATAAAGATTCAAATAAATCCTCCATATTGATTTTCACAGAAAAGACCCCCGGTCCGGCAGCGTACAGTCCTCGTCTGGATAATTCCAAACTGATGAGCCCAGCTTTCACCATTCGAAGTTTACGGCGGGAAAAGTCGCACGTGCTTGGGCCTTTCGCTACCTTCTGATTGTTGTGAACTTTTCCTACTTGTCTGTGATAAAGATACGTTTAAGGATCTACTGTTATTTTTATAATTATATATGTATATATCTTTATGTGACATATATGTTATATTTTCTTATATATATATTGTTAATATATTTGTGTAATATGTTGAATTTTGCTCAAAAGAGTCATTGCAGTATTTTTATTTATTTTTCTTGTGAAAAAAATAAAATGAGCACAAAAACCAGTTGACTTGTTTATGAATAGAAATTGCCAATATTTAAGAAACCAAACTAAAAACAACTTTTAAAGAATCTAATATACCCTAGCTATGCCTACCTATGCCACTATGCCACTGCCTATTCTTGCTTTACTTTTGTATAGAAAGAGCATGCGCGGATCTAGTGGGGGCGGGGGTTAGAAAATTCTAATTTCTTAAATTCTCATGGTAAAGTTACCGAAAATAGGCCTCGGGCCCCCTGGCAAACACAATTATCCCTCGGACCCCCCCCCCCCCCCCACCCCGAGGATTTTTTTAAGATCCGTGCATGAAGAGAGAGAGAGACAGAGAAGATAGACAGATTAAGAGAGATATATATTATTTTGTTCTCGATACTCTAAAGAACACGGATATAAAAAAGAGTTATCGTTCTTTTCAAAGTTGAAAAGCGTCGTTAGAAAATGTCGACAAACAAGAAGAGAAAGGTTTCTGGAGAGAAACAGCAACGATTTCCAGGAGAGGTGGACGATGTTAACCCACTGCCATTTATAACGATGCCCCCGCAACCCAAGGAGAAAAAGCCTGGTCAACTCTCCGAAAAACAACTGAAGCAATATTTTGACGAAGTAAGTACACAGAGTTCCAATTTCACATTTATCTACAAGTATATTTACAGTTACCAGTACTTTTCATTTCTAATTTTGATACTTTAAATTGTATATATTTTTTTTACATTGTATACCCGTTAAGAGATTTTGAGCTTTTTAACATGTTGTCCAAATCTTTTCTTATTTTCTTATTCGAAAATAAAATACTTATTTTAAAATCAATCATTTTACCGAATGGGTACTAGTAATGTAGAAATAAGGGGTCAACGCAAAATTGGTATACTGAAATGAAAATGGATATCAAATTACAAATTGTTACACAACTTTCAAGTTAACAATATATATTTTTTTATCATTGGCAACAGCGGCCGACAAAACGTGTATGGGTTTACATGAATTAACTTTTTATCGCACGCATTCTGTAGGGATACACGGTAGTGGAGGACTTCTTTACACCAGAAGAGCTTCAGCCCTGCCGGGACTCTATCTCTCAAATGGTCGATAATCTGGCAGATAAACTCCACCTGGCCGGGAAGATAACAGGTGACACCAGCCCCCGCCAGGAAAGCTCAACTCCCTCTAATCTGTCCCACGTCCTTGAAAAGAAGTGGGACAAAATGTACCCCGCCAACAACTGTTGTTATTTTCATATTGCTCGCCATATACAGTACTAGTTATTTATTTCAAAGTATTGATAGCAAGACATGAACAAAATGTAATTTTCGACAAAATTTGTAGGTTCTTTTTTTTTTTTGACAACTCATTTATAAAGCAGTTGATGAAAGTAGTCTTGATATTTTTATCATTTTTTTCTTGCATATCTGTTCTTAAATATGACCTGTCTGCATGATATTAACCCCTTTTTAGCTAATAATTATACCAAACCCTCCCCTCCGTACTGGAAAACAAAGCAATTATTCTACAACATATGACAAAACCTGTATATAATTTATATAATATCAAGTGTCCTTAATCTAATTTATTGTTCCAGTATATTTATAAAATTAAATTTTTATTTGATATCATTTCAGAAAAATTTAAAGAATATGGGTTGTTCCAAAGACTTACCAAACTGGAAGAAGCATACCCTGGATCAAATATACTTCTGTTTAAATCACAAAAAATGCCAAAAGTATAAAGCTCTCATACATCATCTTAGATATTAAGTCAGGAATGTAATTGTATTTAGGGTAATACCTTTGACTAATACAATATATTCTCATTCCAGTCGTTTCAAAACTTATGGTGCAATGAAAGATTGCTCAACATCATGGAGCAGATTCTTGGACCGGAAGTGGCGGGACATCCTGTGTGGAACTTGCGCACCAAAACTCCAAACAGTCGAGCAGTGGACATCCCTTGGCATCAAGGTGAAAAATCTTTTGGAATTGTTCTCAAAGCAACCGCATATTGTGTTGATATTTATATCATTTCTAAAGTGAAAACTATAATCCTTAAAATTGCGCTTACATTTGTAAACATGTTTCAGATAGTGCGTATTTCAGCAATGAATCTTACGACCATATGATAGCGACAGCGTGGATACCATTTTTGGACGCCACGGAAGAAAACGGTTGCATGCAGGTATAAATATGTATGTGTTCAGAAGTATGAAGTACAGTATAAGAATTTAGGTATCACAGCCCATTATTGGCGGGTATGTTCAAATTATACAGTATTAGCTGGAAGGAGAAAGGGAAAAGGAAAACGTGAGTAGTAGACAAGGCACGTAATGTTGATGCTATGATCATACGTTTGAATGGTCATCTTTATAACTGTTACAGGAAAAAGGCACAAGTTTAAATAATATTATTATAGGCATAAATCGTTAGAAATTATCAATTTTGAGTAATAACAAAAATTGCATATAGGTTGCGAGAAATGGACATCGGAAGGGTAAGGTTGCTACCCACCAATGTTGCGCTGGTCCTACTTGGTATGTTATGCTGGAGGAAGAGGAAATGAAGAAAACATTGGGTATGGCAAATTGTTGAAATCAACATGATATAGATAACATGCAAATCCACTGAAAGAAGCGATAATTTAAAGGTAACTTCTTTTGTTATTTTCCTTTAGATGTCGACATTGAAAAGGATATCTTGACATTGCCCATTAAATATGGCGGGTTTCTGCTCTTCAACAATATCACACCTCACAGAAGGTAAACAGCTGAGAAATTTTGTTTTTATAAATAATAACTCATTGAAAGTATGTTTTCGTGAAAAAATATACTCCATGGAATGCACTCCTCAACATATTTGCTGCAGCTTAATGAATTACTCCAATGAAATTCGATGGAGTGTAGACCTGCGCTGGCAGTCTCCAAAACATCACTGGGGATTTTACGACATTGGAGAAGGAGTCCGTTTCCGGTCTGCCGAAAAGGAAATCAAGGAACCCGACTGGGAGAAGTTCTTTTCTGTAGATAGGAAAGAAATATGGCAGAAAAAATATTTTGCACAGGTAATGTAATTGCTCGGCCATGATGTGTGTTTGTCCTCGGTCCGTTATAATTAATATCAACGTGCATTTTTTGGTCCAAGTCAACGTCATTGTCAAAAAAATGGAGAAGCTATGGTAATGTTTTTTTTTTTTTTTAATTCAACCTAATCTGCTATAAAATCTGTAGGGCTCGATTAGGGGTGGGGGTTATGATTTGATTCTTGTAAATATTTTGTTTTTATGTTGCAAACAATGACATTATTAATGAATATAAATATTATGTTTTGAGCTTATTTGATATAAACAAAGATGTCCGTTGGTATTGTCTCTTGACTATGATACTGTGCTATATTTACAACAAATTAAAGCTTATCCCTTTTTCAGCTATTTTACGTAAACCCATATTTATTGAAAGAATGTATATCGACGTCAGTCGAGTTATGTTAATAGATATGATATTTTTGGGAAGGAACTATGAGGGATTGGAGTTATTAATTCGACATGTACATATTCATTTTGAAAGATATAATGGTAATTGAATGTATCTTTGAGTTTCCCCTGTTCCTGATACCGGTAAATAAAATTTATATGTTTTAAAAAAGAAATATAACACTTAATTACACTGTCTGCAAACCTTAAAATAGCCCAGAATTTTTTGAATCTATACTATCTGAACTGAATTTCCGACTTTGAATATAATTTGCTATAATATAATTGTAATCAAACATTAAGAAATTTAACACTTGTATAAATGTTCTGATTTATATACGAGATGTATCTTAGTACCACTTTAATTTTTTTCTATATTGGCTATGCTATTCTTATACACAAACATTTAAAGTGGGGGAATGTATTTATATGTATGGAAAATCGTTTTTAAAATTTTCATAAGTAATGAATGGTTTGTTTACATATGATTGTACAGAAGAACGAGATGGATCCGTTTGACACTACAATAACGGGGCCGTGGATTGGTCGGTGGGAAATCGTCAACCACAACAAACACACAGACGCATTTAAGCCTGGGTAGGCGGCAAGTGCAGCCTTCCTGTCACCAGTCTGTACCGCAGATTATGTGATAATTTACATGTAACACCATGTATTGTATAATGCATGTATAATGTGAAAAAATGTCATTAAGAATAAACTTAATCTATGCATTGATGAAGTGATAAGGCCCCAATTATACAAGGACATAAATGAAATGAAAGCTAAAAATTGTGAACTGATATGGAAACAAGATGTATGAAGAACTAAAAAAAATATTAATATAATCCTTTTGGCTTATTTAGAAACTATAATTTTATACCATTTATATTGACTGTGACATCGTATGACGCAGTTGTAATCGGGACAGTTAAATATTATACTACATGTATATTGTACTCTCTCAATGTATGCCCCAAAATTAGTACTTTTTAATCCCAAACTTGAGAAGAGAAGTTCATTAAATAAAAAGAGAATTGTTTTGAAGCATATTTAACAAAATATTGAATACTTTTAAGGTTAGGTTGATATGCATATGTTCTTGGCCCGTTTAACAATAAAAATATATACCTTATACAGTAGTCATATGCATTGTGCATATTCTTGGGGTTTGTTTTTTTTAACTAAAATATGTTTTCAAGACAAAATCTCTTCCTTCTAAGTTTGGAGAAAATCTAACAATAAAATACTTCGGATATGTATAGATGATATGATCAATGAAATGAATCTAGAGGCAAGCAAAAACGAAGATGTTTTAAATTTCTACAGATAATTAGCAAAAGGGGGGGGGAGCAGGGCTCAAGATGGGATGAGAGGTTATATGGAGCATGGAAATAAACAAGGTAGAAACATATTCATTTAAAAAACAAAACATGAGAATGAAATTTATGAAATTTCCATAGAAGCAAGCAAAATATATTTCCTAAGTTTGTTTCAACAATGCCCCCCAACCCCCACCGCCACTCGGTTATTCATCAGGAGTTAAAATTGTTTTTTAAACAAAATTGTACCGAGGTTATATACTTCGTTTCATTTATCTGTGTTATAAAGTGTTTATAAGAAGAGGTTGTAATTTTCTTCTTGTAAGACGACTTATTATTCATATTCTCTCAGTAAAGATATACACTCCTTTGTTTACTATTATACTCGGTCACATAAGGGGTCTACATCTGGCAAAAGTTTCAATTCATTTTATTCTTTTTTATCATTAATCATTTTGTATAGTGTTTAAAATCATAAGATTATCAAAGACAATCTTATTCTGTAAGTGAACTAACATAATAGAATAACATATCGTCAAAGTTTTGGTCAGATTGATGATTTTATTTTATTTTAAAGGCATGGTCATGATTTGGGCTTTTATTTTCCATTTTTGATAATTACAATAATTATTAGGGTATTTTAGATTTGAGCGTCAGTTATCAAATTTTGCCCAAATTAAATGAAAAAAAAAAATATTTTCCGACCACGACGAGACTCGAACTCGCAATCTTCCGATCCGAAGTCGGACGCCTTATCCATTAGGCCACGCGGTCTTGAAAATTTATCAGTGTAATAAGAGATAGATCCATAACTCCACATGACCTAAATAGCGGAGATTTTTCTCATTGTTTACCTTAGAAGGCGAATAAAATTTAAATCAAGGTAAATCATATACAGTGCTCAATATATGCATTTCAACCCTTAAAAAATGCAAACCGATACATAAGGAAAGACAACTCATCGTTTTTTTTCTTTTATTTGAAAAATTTAATCAAAATCCGCGTCGTCCAACTGCTGGTGGGATGGAATCTGTAAATATAGCAACAAATAAAGTCTTTAAAATTTTGAAAATAATAACGTTCACATACTTTTTTAATCGAAGTATTTTATAATTTGGCAGCTTTTCATTCCAATTGTCCAACTATCAGGCAATAATATTCTAAGCAGCCGCGGGTTCCTGCCATTTTCCAGACAATCGAGCACAATTCATTATTTCTAATTAGGAAAGTTATAAATATACCTCCCTGATTATTTTAATAATGTCTATTGATTTGATAATAATTAAGCTTTAGAAATATAAAAGTAGGCAAGTTTATTATGAAATATATAAATTTAAAATAAAATAATATTTTAAAGTCTAAAAATTTATATACATGTGTACATTAATTAAAATCAGTTTAAAATTCTTTTATTTTCGAATTTCAATTGCCGCATAATTTTAAATTATGGATTATTTATTTTGAATACACTAAAATGATGTAAAAAATTCACAATTTTACATTTCAATATCTAAATGACTGTAATGAGATTAAATAAGCCATGTGGTGTAACTTTAGAATTAATACATATATAAATGATTTTGATGTTTTATAGAGAAAGTTTTAACAGTTACCTGCTTGTTGTTAAACTTGATAAATATTTAATACAAGAAATCGAAGCAATACTGGTGGTACGCATATTTAATTCGAGGCTCTCATACCCATTGTTTTAAAAGTCATTCACCATTTACAATAAAATTAAGCGATCGCGAATGGCACTATAAGCCTCGAATTACAATATGCTATACATGTAATAGTTAGGTTATATTTAGTACAATTTACGCGATTAAGAAGGGGCCGGAGGGAGCGAAGCGACCAAGCCCTTTCTTAATCGCGAAAATTTTACTTTTAAATATGATCTAACGCCAATCAATTGTTTACGGCTCCCTATGCTGTAAATCGAAAATGTGAGGTCGCTGTGAACTTAGAATAATTCTTCAAGATTAAAAACATCACTTATTTAGTAGAATATTTAGCGACTGCTGATTGGATAAAAAAGTGGGTTATGTTCTAAATAGATATGACCCACCCAGAACAGTAACTAAATAAAGCGAGTTTGTTTAAATCTTTATTACATCTGATTATATTCAGAATGCCATCAACTCAGTAATTATCGTGTTTATTGCTTGCACAGACGACATTCAGAGTTGGAAATTAATTCATGGCTCTCACTATATTCAATGACTCAATTGTGATCCACATACTAGTCTCTCTCTCTCTCTCTCTCTCTCTCTCTCTCTCTCTCTCTCTTCATAATGGTTTGTTGAGATATACAAGATACTTACTAGGGTGGAAGGCGTCACAGTCCTCATCTATTCGACCATCGCCATCATTGTCTATTGTATTGATAGAAAAAGGAGTTTTTATTGTTAAAAGGTACGTGTAATAAGTGTATGAAAGAAAATATCCAATGTGTTCATACTGTAATACACAGCACGGTCTAAATTCTGAGCAAAATAATATTAAGGTGAATTATTGTAAGACCAAACATCTTTTATACCTTTTCCATCGGCCCTCTCTTCGTCGATTTCCCCGTCACAATCATTATCTATTTCATCGCCGTACTGCATTGGTTTAGCTCTACATCCCTCGTTAAGAAATACAGAAAACAAAATAATAAATTATGATATCATATAAAATCATGATATAATATTATAATATAAATCTTCATATTGTGAATTTAGAATATCATGTGACAATCATGATATATAAAAGCATAATATAATATATTGATATAATTCTTTATACTGTGAATTTAGAATATCATGTGGCTAATGTGTTAACTGGAGTCAGTAGCAGTCCAATAGGAAAAGCGTAAGATTCAAGGTTTGCTTTTCCAAAGAGAATTCCCCCAATGACAGTGGTTGGGTTTGTGTGGGTCACAGAATGAGTTCCAACGGAGACCTTCAGAAATCCAGCAACTAGATTACTTCCGGGAATCGTCACGTAATGCTGGTTGTGTGGCAGAGGGTGGTTATCCAGTCTTAGACCATTCTTCTGAGCAGCGTCGACCACGAACATGAAATAGTTGGTGTACTCTCCTTTAGAGTATTCAGGTGTGGTAAATGTGTAGTCTGCAGCATATTGTTCAATGGGTGGGACAATCAACATAGCTGGGTCGGCCAAATCTGTCCCTCCTTTCTGAGTCTTGGAAAATTGGAAGACTGAGATCGGTTTGTCGGATGTTATATGGGAATACAAAGCCGAGTCATATTCTTTCTTAGCATACGTTCCAGCTTTTGAAATTGTGAAGTGATCATGAAATGGTTTGCCATTGATTACACCCGAAACATTGACATGGGTGTTGTCCTCACTAGCAAGGAACTGGAATATGTCCCCCACAGCTCTCTCTGGTATAGGTACAGTGGCATAATTCTTGCCCCAAGATGACACTGGAAGCAACATCTCGACCAAATGATCACGTGACCCGCCTGTATTTCCGACCACAGCCTTCCTGTTTCCACTGAGGACCCCGACAGGTTTATCAGAGACAATGTGCGCACCGCTGAGATCAGGAACAGCATGGAGCTCAAATGTACTGAATCTATCCAACGTCACGTTAATCCATTGGTTTTTAGTGTACATGTGACCTTTGTACGTAACATTAACATGAGGGGTATTTGGAAGCTGAATCGCAACGTGCGTGTTGTCCTGAACTCCAATAACGGCAAAAACACAATAGTAATAGGCTGGCGAGTATGACATGGTATAGTACTCTGTTCCCAAGACGTCCGTTGGCAACGCCAAATAGCCATCGTCAGAATAAACTTCCCTGTTGACTCCATAGACAACGATTTCGTCATCTGCTTGAATTAGAATAGCTTTTTTGCTCAATTCAGTTTGGTTTAAACGATAGCTTGTGTCGACGGCAACACGTTTGACATGTCCATTTGTAATAGAGAAGCTGTCATGTAGGTGGGAGTTTTGGACACCTGGAGACGTTACCGTTACGTGCACCAGGTGCGATTTGGCCGTGGTGATAAAAATTTCAGGCTGAATATCCCTATTCTCTAAAATTTTGTTGTCCATAAATGTAATAATGAACTCAGTTCCTCTATTATCGAGAGCACCTGAAATACAGAATTTTACTTCTTTTTATGCGTTCCATAATTTTGAAACGACTTAAATATTTTTTGCAAATTGAAAGTGCGATCTATTATAAGTAAAAATTACCCAATGCCAAGTCGAAACATAAGAGTACCACTAAGTTAAGAACGGTCCAAGACATCTTGAAGCCAGCCAGAATTCGGACTCCAATCAGTAGCCTTATCAGTTACCAGGAGTGACCGTTCTAATTTGTTAGTAAATATCGGTCATGTAATCTGTGACTTTTCATGTTTAAGGTGGTTCACTATTCACAAATGTTTTGGTTAAATTAATGTCTTTTTATTTGAAATTATTAGTAAAGCCTATGTAATTCAAAAGCTCCAAAAAGTCGAGTCTTAACCGGTCATTTTTCTGACCAGAATCGCCACAATATGTATAACCCCTTTTTCATAACACAATTTCAGACAAATTTCATTACTGGCAGTTCAAAATACATTGTTCAAGCAAAACAAATTTTACATATATATATATTTTTAAATCAAATATTATGTGAGAAACACATTACAGTTGTCATTTTTATTTATCAACTGATATAAAAGATGTTTTGCAAGGAAAGAATACCATATTATAAAATGAAAATTACACAAAATTTGATTTATCTTGAAATATTTTTGTAATTTTATGGTTAACTAGCTTATTTTTTCTTAAGACTTTTCGATTTATACCTGTTGTAGATGCAGGTTTGTAACCCCCGGTCTAAAAATAAATCGTATAGACGACCTGGGAGCTACAGTTCCGTACGTGATAAAAGTTAGAATTTTCTTCCGTCAATTGGTTTGTATATTCTGAAAAATAGTAGAAGTTTATGATTTAGAATCAGTTTTTGGGAAAATTGAAAGAAAAAAATGAGAAACATTGCAGTTTCAAGTTTGACCTTACTTTGTTATTGACAGACCCTTGACATAAACCGGACCTTAACATTTCAAAATACAATTTATAACTGTTTGTTCTATAAAATGGGGCTGTTTTAGACCATATCGAGACCTCAACAAACATGTTTGGTGTCCTAACATTTAAATGCAGAGTATACACCAGGGAGAAAATTTTGAATTATACTACTAGTATATTAATTCAATATTAATATTACCGGATATCTGATAATTACTAGTACAAAGCCACATCATATTTAAACTTCCTGTTGCTGTTATTGGCCTAATCCAAGTGGATTTAGATAATATGTGCCATGCAACGAAGGAAACCAGCATTCTGAATCAGACGTAGTAATTTCAGTACGAAATTAAATACGGCTAAAGATTACGTACGAACCTTTTTTTTTTTTATATGCCTCATTCTTTTTTTTTTGAATTTGGAAATCAAAACGGCGTATTAATCGACTAAATTCAATGAGATAAAATTCTTTATACATCTCACTTTAAATCTTTTGTTTCTTCTCAATTTTTTACAAGAAATCTCTATAGAGTGTTCGACACGATTTGCATAATGATTGAAACACCATCACCTGCCGTGATGGTACTTTATTGACACACGTATTTAGTATGTAGACACCTTTCTCTTTTACATTCAAATCCTTTGAACACCATGCATAGTTGACAAATGTAAACACTCAATACCTTTCTCTTTTACATTCAAATCCTTTGAACACCATGCTTAGTTGACAAATATAAACACTTATTATCTTATTTTTATTTATTTATTTAGGATACAAAAGACATAAAATGGATCTGTAACGACAAAGATTCAATTCATTAGGATGAATACCTCGTCATTATGACACAATGAATACCCGTTAATATTTTGGATTATGACTAACAGATTATATAAAAGTACAAGCAGTAATAAAAAATATTTTTAAAAAACAAAAAAAAAAAACAAAACAAAAAAAAACAAAAACAAAAAAACGAAAAAAAAAACACCAAAAAAATCAAACCAAAAAACACCCCCAAAACTGGGGTTTTTCAACCATTAATGCGTTGGCAATAACCGTAAAACACTTCGTTATTCAGACGGCTCTCCTGGATACAGTCGTGGCCGGTCGGACATTCACACAGGTTTGTACTGACGTAGGTCTCCAGCCAAGTCTGAGGGTCTCTTACTTTCTGGAATTTCTCACACATACCTCCATCCGAACGATTGAGGTTACATCGGGGCTGTAGAAATAAACCAAAAATACATTTACGCATCTTGTATATATTCCTTGTGACATGTGATTAGCATTTAATCCTTGATCGATTACTAACAGGGTTATTTCTTTTCTTTTCTTTTTAATAATGTGATTTTTATGAAATAAAAAAAAATTAAACAGTCTGAAAGTTGATTAGAAAAATATCCTACCATCGCGCAAACAAGATCTTGATTCTTTTTCCACCCGACATAGTAGCTCTTTTTGATTTTCATGGGTTCTTGTCCTGGGCATTTACAATTCACGGAAGTGATTCTTTCCGGAATAGTTCCACCCTCCATTACCATAGCTGTCTCTCCGTCTTCGCATGATCGCACTGCCCCTAACGGGTTACAGTAGTGTAAAGCGATGCCGATCCGTTTTCCTAAAACAGAAAACTACAGTTTTAACACTTTTATTCAAAACTGGCATGAACTGGATAAGTTCATTTTGATAACTAGCGTTCGATGCGGACATAATTTTACTTCAATGAATATGCTTAATTACCACAAAATTGCTATCTGGATAAATTTTGATTGCAAAGTCCGTAACAATAATCTTTAAATTTGAGATGTGGAGATTTGTCAACATGAAGCACTTTATTCAACTGTATCTAAAACACATTTTGTCGATAGCAACGTTTTTGAAAAGGGGTTGTAATTTAATTAATTTTTTTTAACATAAAAAAAAAGAAAAAAAAAAGGAACAACGGGTGGGAGTGGGGACCTGGGGTTGGTGCTTGGCGTTCGGCTGTACTGTTTATACGGTTCTAGCTTGATTGATGACAACTTCCGAGTTGTCGCTAACAGTCCGTCGTACAATGTTACCTCTTGAGAGGATGTCCCTGGTTATGGTTTTGTCGCCTTGAGTAATCCAACCACTTGGACAAGTGTTTCCATTAGGACAAGTACAGATCTGCCTGTCTGTGTTGTAGATTTCTTGAGAATTAGGGGACGCGGCCGCATACATTTTCAATGCCATGTCACAAGGTACTGGATCGCTGGAGCAGAATGGAAGGTCCTATAAAAGGAATGGACATGTAATTACATGTATAAATATTTATTAAAAGTAAATAAAATAAATAAAAATATATATTCATTAAAAATTTATGTCCACCTAAATAATGATAAACGGCAAGAGTAGCATCGATTTTATTTTTTCTGTCAGCGTGTGACAATGGTAGTTGGTTTATACAACGACCACCCGACTGTTGTATCTATCTAGTACCTCTATACCATTTGTAGTGTCCGAATATTGACGGAGCACGACTCCACTGACACCACATAGCTTTTCACTTATCTACCCCCTTATTTAGGCTAGTAGGTTCAAGGTATTCAAGTGACCACATCCGATTTTGTCGGATTCTCCGGAAAATTACAAGTAAGAATTTCAATGATCACTTTACAGTGGCTCAAAACCAGGTCAAAAGATTTTATATTCAAAGTTTAGATATTTCCGACTCCCACGCTTGCAACATTTAAGAATTTGAATCGGAAATTTTATGGTAGGAGGTATATGTATATGCGCCAAATCTTTGTGTAAAGTTTGTTTGTTGTATTTCTGTTTTGGTTTTTGTCATTTTCTTATTAAGAAATACGTTTAAGCGGTTAACTTGTCTATTGTTGGACGGATAGAAATTGAAGATCCAATTCAATAAACAAAACGTTACAGAAAAATACATGTTTGCTAATAAAGAATAATAAATTTGTTAAAAATTAGTTGAATGATTTAAATACCATTGAATGCAAATATTGTGAGTTCCATGGCTTTTTTATATCAAGGGTTCGATGCGACCAAAACTTTCGGCAGTGTCTTGGTTTTTCTCCTTTTTTGTGAACACAATCGAACCAACTAAAGCTGAAAATTGCTTTTGCATGGACTCATTATGATACAAACCAGTAGGTTAAAAAATATTCAAATTTGAAATTTTATTTTATTATCAAACCAATAGGCATTTGAGACATTTAAGTAGTTTGGGTTCTGCGACACTTTCATTCGTTTAATGATATTTTAACAAACGCGTCTCTCCTTTAAAGAAATATTTCATTGAACATCATATTATTATATGAATGCATTTAAAGAAGTATTGATGGCTGTTATATATTGACTGATAACACATGTACACGTACGAAAGAATATTTTGATTTCAAAAAATTGCGCAATATATTTATTTTCCAGTTAATGAATAACTACATGGAAATAGTAAGCTTATCAAGCCACACTGGGAAGTTCAAATACTTTCAACAGTTAATGATCTTCATTGTGCCTAATCCTAACAAATGCGGAACTGGGTGTTTGGATTCCAAGCGCGGGGTGCAGTTCCTAAGTACCGGTCCCAATTTCTAAAGACCACATCATTAAACACCGTGGAAGTTAAAAGTCTCTGTCCATTCTATTTCGACTCTGATTTACTATCATGACACCGTTTAGCGTAACATAAACTAAAACACATGCATTGTACAAAGCTACTCGACTGGAAAACTATCAACTGGAGTTATGAAAATTCTTGCTATAATCATTATCATAATGGCTTGACAAAACTCTAGCAATTTGACCAGTTGATTAACTTCATAATTTGCTCTAATACTTATTCTGGTATTCGATATTATAGGGATAAATGCACATGGAGACATCAAAACGACCATCTTGGGCTTTCTATGGTTAACGGTCGGCTTGAGTAAACTAGATTTGGTCATTAGCCATATTGATTCCTCATCTACGATAGCATCTGCTTCGAAAAGATTGATATAACCAATCAAATGAGTATGGAATTAACAGACCCATAATCGGATGAAGAGTGATGAGGGCCAATTTTGGTCACAATCTAGAAACAAATACAGCTGTTTTCACTTAAATGTCAAAAACATAAATAGTCCGTTATTTTTTATGGAAATACTTTTTATGGAAATAATTATTAAAATATGTAGTGTGCTGAAATATATTTTCGCATTTCGCACAATTCTTTCTCTTTTCAAAGGAGAATACAAATCAACAAAACTTTGATAAATAGGTGAACCGATAGATATATTAGTAGCACCAGATTAAAAACAAAACGGTACTAAAAATCCACATTTATACCAGATTTACTTCATAGTCATATAATGAATCTATAATATGAAGTAAATAAAGAATGAAATATTTTAGATTAGAAAGTATTAATATTGTAAGTTGAAAACATTTTGTTATTAAAACCATGTATTCTAATATACGAGTTAAATTTTTTATTAGAATCTCAATAATAAAATTTGTTTTTATTAATTGTGATAAACAAAAAATAGAAAACCTTTATATCATCTAAAAACTCTAAAAATTCATTAGCATTGTAAATGCCGTTGTGTACTAACCTGCCATGTGTTTCCCCACCCGTAGGACCAGCTAGGGGCACACTCCATAAGGCTGGGAACGAGAACGAGAAGTGCCCACGACAGCGACATCTTAAAACTCTTAGAGATAAGTAGAAACGACGGTCTTCCTAAAGGCGCCAAAAACTTTCGTAAGTCCGGAGCGAAGCTCTCCTAATTTATACACAGTGAGTGGGAGGACGATGATGCGTCACGGACCGTTATTCACTCCACGGTCACGTGACTTTCCGTTTAAAGCCTAGATCGTAATTAGTAAAATAATAAGTTTTTTATGAAAATGCTAATAAGCGCTCATACTGTTTACTGATTTTTTACCTTTTCTGCACTCTATACACGTGTCACCTAAAAGATTTATGAACAAGCTTGAATTACCATTAAATTGCCCAAAGCGTAAATATTGCATAACGGTGCACTTATCACAATATGATAAACTGTAAAATTGTCATATATCTGATGTTAGTTTTTATATTACAATAAAACTTCTATTTTAGTGCGAGCATCGTTAAACAAAATGTAGGGACCAGGCAAAAAGTGCGTGTGTGTTTGGGGGGGGGGGGGGGGGTGCTTGAACGTTTATTTTCCTGTTGATAATTTGTTGGTGTAAAGGTCTCAAACAGATCCGGATGTAATTTCTATGCAAATTAACAATTCATTTCTCCCTTAACACCCAAAGCCACAAAGGTTAACGAGGGGCAGGGAAACAGATCGATAACCGAAATGTGAACCTCGGCCCTGTCTAATACAGCAATTAAAAGTTGACAGAATCATTGATCCCTCATCCTGTATACAAACATTAGGAAATAATGTCTTAATGAAGGCCTCTGCATCACACTTTGTTTCAAATAATCGAAATAAATGCAGCGACCCCAAGGACATCAAAGAAAGTCTCCCCAACCCTTATTTCATACGCTAAGACCTCTTTATGCGTTTGGTCACTTATAAAATGTTTGCATGAAGAAATTTAATGAACCACGTAATTTGGAGGGATTAGTCTCGACTCCACTCCCATGAAATCCTCGTCATGTTACATGTAAAGGTGTTACGTCTCCGTACTCTCGACACTGTGTGGCCTACCCATGTATTCCTCTATGAAGAATGTATTACAGGTAATCAAATAAAGAACATTTTATTCGCACACCTCTTTATATCTAACATAAATATTTTAAGGAGGGTACATTGACTCATGACTCGTGGATTGTTGGATGATTGGAGGAATTCGAAAGTGGCACCTTTTATGTGAAACAAATCAAGGCCTATGTCTGTTAAAGTACTAAATTATAACAGATAAACGTAAATAAAGTAATTGTGAACATAATACAATAAATAATTAAATCAATTAACTTCTTATACTGTAGTTTGTCAGACTGAAAGGGGCTACCAAACAACATATGATGCTGGGTTTCATCAATATTAATATTCGAGTTTAGCAAGCATGTATATAATGCATGTTTCCATATGGTTTTATGGAAAAAGCTGACTATGGACCCTTCATATTGAAAGGAAAGTGGGTGGATCTTCATGCGTCAATTTTAAAACCACAGCCTTTCACCTTTCATTTGACTTTGTTATCGAGTACAAATGTAATTTATCTCCAATTTTAAAAAGATTAATAAAACGAATGCCAGTTAACATATTAAGTTATCATATTATTAAAAGTTTTAAAACGGTTTTTAAATTAAAAAAATCACACTGAATTACATGTTTAGAACCACCACAAAGTTGTAAATGTATTCTAGTGATCTAGGTTAGTAGAGAACTATAATCTTCTTATAATCCAGCCTCTTTAAATCGTGAATCTGAATATTCAGATTCTCACCCTTTCATTGATATTAGAAATAGAAAACCGTGCATTTTCAATGCAACCGTGCATTTTCAATGCCACCCGAGCCAGCATTTTTGCCGGAACCATAAGTGTCCTCACGTTTATCTGAATAACTATAATTAATAAACATGTCTTTGTTTAACAAGAACTCCGGAAGTCTTGAATTGTGCGAAATTTGACTATACGTGACTAAAGCAAGACCGGAAGTGCTTTAAAGTCATTAATGTACTACATCTTAACTAATTAAGTATCATCTTGTCAAAATCTTTACATGCCTACTGCCACACAGACTAAGATGGGGTTCATTTTAAATCGGCGTCTTAGTCAATACCCACGGTATGTTAATTTAATTGTCCAAATTAGATTGTCAGTACTTGATTTACAAAATTACAATATGGCTAGCTTAACGTGTTAATGTTTGTGTAAACTAAATTCCTGAATTAAAGTCACTTGTATTGTTCCAAGACCCCATTTTGACAAACGATAAAATTTAAAGTTTAAATATGTGATCCTTGTTGTTTTTTTAGCCCCTTGTAATGTTTCCAAATTACTTAATACTTTCACTCTCGCGAGGCTAGCTAAACATGCCAGTGGTCTTGTCATTTCTGCAATCGACGTTTTTACTTCCTCCTTGTAATTAAGTCAGTTTGTATGAATTTTACATTTATGTTAATTATCTTTAAAAAAAAAACCCAGTAATTTAAATAGTGAACCGACTACAGAATACTATTTTAAAGAATAATAAATATCGAATATAGCAAACAAATTTCTAATTTCTGAATGCCTATCTGGCGCAAGAGTACACATAACATCTGAGAGCGAAAACTACATTAGTTTAAAGATGCGAGAGCGAAAGTGGGAGGTGATGGAGCAATATCCTCAAATCCATGCTTTCGCCTTCGTATCTTAGCCCTTTGCCGACCACGCATCTTTTCACTTTCGCCGCCGCAACCACAACCTCCGTCTTTGTAACTTTGCTCTAAAATCCAATGTGCAGGTGGCATATTGGAACCCTATAGATGGGTTTATAGTTCTCGATAATTTAATATTTATGTTCCCCATGTCTAACATCCAAATACATAGGAAAAAACCCCAAACTAGACATCATTGATATGGTGACCATCTCTAAGGAGACCGCTTAACAAATGACAAAGATGAAAGGAATGTAGAGGACTTTGATTTAACCTTTTTACTTAAAATTTTGTTCTAGATTGTTAACATATCAGACATGCATGAAAAGGGTGTAATATAAGCCAGATAGAACCAACAGGAAAAACATAGAGTCTAGACAAGAATTTTACACAGATATCTACTATGATCTTGACTTTTTCACAAAGAAACTTGATTCAAGGTCACTGTACTCCCCTTTCATACAAGCAGTTTTATGGTAGAGTCTATGCCAGATTGGGGTAAATGGAGAGATTTTCAGGTCCAAAAAAGGATTTCAATGACGTTAACCATTTGCCTAAAAACTTGGTTTATTGTAATTGCACATTTTTACCCATAAACACCTTTTATGTATAGTATGAACTACCGGTAAATAGAATCTAGATTAAAGAAGATATGGTTCCGACAATGATTTTTCAAAACGTGTTGATATAACCTTTGTCCTAGAAACATGGATCAAAGTCACTGCAAATCCTTTATTCAAATGATCTCTGTGGCTGAAGCATAAAGCAGATTGGGGTAAGGGGAGAGAATAAATGGCCCGGAAAAGGATTTAACACTTAGGTCTGCGATGATCATAACCTTTGACCCAGATGTTTGGTTCAAGGTCACTGCGCACCCTTAACTATAGGACGGAGAGACTTTTAACGTCTGATATCATTTGTCCGGTATATTTTCCCCCCCTTGTTCCAATCTTGTTAAATTCGAAGCAGAACTTGCGTAAACACCTTGTCTCATTGATGTAACTTGCTAATTTTGGCTCATACTTCATCGAGAAAGCGCCTTCGGTAAGGGTGTGCAAAGGCCTTAAACAAAGTTTGTAGGTCAAAGGTAAAGGTCATTTCAGACCTGTGAAATGTCCTTGTCTGGACCAAATATCGGTATTTTATCCCGTTGGTCCACTGGACCAAATACCGGTATTTTATCCTGTTGGCCCACAATTCACGTATTAAGTGTATATGGGTAAAGGATGTGCAGTGACCTTGGTCAAAGTTACCAAACCCGGTATAGCAGATCTCGTTGAAATCCTGATTTGGACTCTCTCCTTCGCACAATCTTGCTCAGACAAAACCAAAACTGTTCTTGTAGTTTCCTTGAATCAAGTTCAAAGCAAAGTTCTCTGAAGTGCTTTTTATCCTTATGTCCTTAAATTAAGCAGGGTCATTTGAGATGGTTACCATGTCAATAAAAATTCTTAGTACTTTTTAATAAATTACAAGCGTAAAACTGATTCAAACCAATATACATTGGGTAGCTATTGAATTCATTCCTGCTAATATAGTTTTCTGCTATTTTTTGTAGTCAAAAATGACATTTGACCTTGAAAATTATAGTTTAAGAGTGTATAAAATTGAAAAGTGATGTCAAGCGGATTGATACGTTGTTTACGTCCGTCTTCTTTTGACGTAGGGAATATTCTTTACACTATATTATTTAATTTTTTCAGCCAATCAAATAGCATGTTACAACCAGAATTGAATTATTTTAAAATTGATTTGATCGACGCATTATTCATCCCTTATTGGTTACATTACGCTTAAATAAATAAGGAATAATGTAATGTGAGGTGATAATTTTGGTCGGGGCGTGGTCATATCCAGTAAAGCCCGAAGGACTTTATGATAGATTTGATCACGCTCCGACCGAAATTATCACCTCATAATATTCAAAGAATGATTTCTTATTACTTATATTTATATGATTTTCAGCAATTGTACGATTAAATATTAGAATATTGACATATTTATTGTGTTCTTCAGTTGCCTCGTTTAAATCAAAGCTCAACAAAAATCTTCCAAAGAAAAACAAACTGTTTGACTTTGGACCCAGAAGAGAAAATATTATACATTGTTAATTGAGAAACAGGCCAAGTAACTTAAACGCACATTTATATGAAGATCTCTTAAATGAAGACCCATCTTGCCAGTATTGTGGTAATTCATATGAAGATACGGAACACCTTTTTCTTTTTTGTCCAAAATATGCCATTCAAAGGGAAATAATGTTACATACTGTACATAATTTTACCATACCAGTATTAGAAATATTATTACATGGAAGTAATCAATGTAACTTTACTGTTAATAAACAAATATTTGATGCTGTGCACATCTTTATCAAAAATTCCAAGAGATTCTAATAATAGTATAATATTAATATCTAACTGTATTTAATTAGAGCATAACAAAAGACAGTGGATTGTATTGCAGATTTATTTTATTACTTTTTTAAGTTTTTTGTCTATTTTGTTTCTTCATTATTTTCTCTTTTTTGTATTTTTCCTTTTTCATTGATTCATTCTTGTTGTCTAAAAGTATGCATATTTTGTTTGCACGTCATTTTTTTTCATGCACTATACTTGTATTACTAATTTAATTACATAATGTTATCTTGATTTTGTTTGTAAGGAGAGGACAAAAATAGGCTATGCCTGCTGCCGTTCCTATTTCATTTTGAAATAAAATACTGTTTAAATTAAAGACTTATGTGTTTTTAATTTCTTTTAATTATGCAAACCCCGGTTGCGCCCCAACAATACGTCATTTAAAGTTACTGGACTGTACATTACAAAATCGATTCAAAGTGTTATCTCAGACAAAGACACTGAAAAATGTAAATATTTCACCATAATGAGAACATCAAGTGGGACAGTCTAACACATTCAGAATGAAAACTTTCATTATACTGAAGACCTCCTTTTTCTTGCAATGTATTACCATTAAAGCAAGGTCTTAACTGATGCAGAAGTATAAGGAGTTTATTTTAATGATAATACATGTTTATCGCTAAAAATAGGATTCTTGCATGAATACCATATTTTGTTTAACACTATTACACAAACAGCAACTACTCTGCGATATCCTTATGTACAATATACATCAATGCAAGAAGAGAGACAACTTTGATTTCAAGAATACTTGACGAGAAATTTATAGCTCGAACGTTCTATAAAAGTATAAGTTAACCTCATAATTTATTTACTTGAGTTACTGTCAACCATGAGAGATGACGAACAGTCAACATGAGCACCACAAGCGGAGCATCCCTATAGTAACTGGAATATTTTTTCTACTATATAATAAAACATAATGAGCATAAATTTTATTATTATACTTTCATGTTAAATACTGAAATCTGATTGGTTTAGACGCAGTTGACAATCCGTTCTAATACCCTCCGCGTTAGCAACGCACTTGGCAACGGGCCGATAGAACGAATTGTTACATGCGCGTAAATTATGCGCGTACGGTTCGCCGTAGAACTCACGTCTTTTCTATATAAAAGCAGTAAAACTTGCTATTAAATTAAGACATTCAGTATAATAAAATAAATAGTGCCTGTTTGTGAGGGTACCAGTTGAAATTGACACCCCTCGAAACCATTGCTTCGCGTCGGTTGACAATGGTTTTCTCGGGGTGTCAATTTCAACTGGTACCCTTACAAACAGGCACTATTTATATATTATACGTCTTATGTATGTTTTTAATTAATTAGTACCACGAATAAAAATAAATATATACCCAATAGAACAAGTTGCGAGGGGTATAATGTTTTGACCTTTCTGTCAGTCAGTCAGTCTTTCAGTCCTGGTTTTTGGGGTGCTTTTTTGTAAGCGCAAATCCCCTAAACGGCTGCACGGAATTTGGTGAAAAGTTTTGTAAACTTGTATTTAGGACACAATATGTAGATGTGCATATTACCAGGAAATTCCTATTCCATTATTTTTCTGAGAATTTCAGCACTTTTCAACTAAGAATTTCGGTCATATAGTCATATATTTAATATAGTAATGAACGGTTTGTCAGCGCAACTTCTCTTCAACTGCCGCATGGAATTTCATAAAACTTTGTAGGTATTTAGGACACAATGTGTAGATGTGGATATTACTAGGAAATTCCAATTCTATAATTTTTCTGCTAATTTCGGCTGTTTTGAACTAAGAGTTTTATTGTTGTTAAAGACTATAGTATAGATCTGCATATTTGCAGGAAGTTTTGATTTAATGTTTTTTCCCGAGAGTGATGCTCCTTTATTAAATTATCTTATTATACCCTGCTATTTATAATTTGTAACATTGTCAAGAAATGGGGGAGCTTGAGGTATGTTTTTCTTTCATTTTAAAAGTCTATATTTACAATTACTATTTGTTCTTGTTGTATTTTAGTAAGAGTAAAAACATGTTGAAATATGTAGAAATAAAAAAAAGAGCTAATTATTACCCGTTGATTTTTGAAAACTCTAACGTAAATTTAAACAGGTTTTGAAAAAGAAGAAAAGGGAAATATATAATTATCCGGCCCTCAACGACTTCAAGTAACGGATTGAAGTTTGCTTTTGGATTAATTTCCATTCTGGAACAAACGTTGTGCATCGTTGGGGCCTGGTTTTCATACTGAAATAAACCGGAAATTGTCTGCATATGCAACTTTAATTTGGCCTACTCGGCACTAAAGTAATCGGAAACAAAATCCCATTAAGATGGCCTTTAAGTTAGTACTTTAGGGTAGTCGTAAATCTTGCTTCATTTGTTTGATCAAAAGTAGCCAGAAGTACACACAAAGACATTAGAGACAAGCTTGGCATCGACAGGAAATATTCATATCAGGTCGACCTTGAAATATTCTTGCATGGTCTAGTGTACTGGCATTGTTCTTATTTGAAAAAGGAAATCGTCGAAAGTTAGAAAACTCTTACGCAGAGGTTTGCAAAAATTGCATGTTTCAATTGGCATCAAACATGAAAAAAAAATAGGAAAACCATAGATCTTGATCAACTTCGTGGGTTTATACAATTAAACGAATCTTAAGATGAATCTTTAAAAAAGTGACAGATCTGGTCCTTAAGCCAAAGAGGACGTTCTGTCGTTATTCCAGACGGATGATTACTGACATCGGGCCAAGAAAAGTATAAATTAAAGCGATGGGGCGACAATTCTACGTACAGCTTTCCTAACAATTACCATTTTCGATAATTAGACTGGATGATACTTTAAAGATGCATACCGCTAAAAGTATTTGCACTTTCCTCGCAGTCTTTAATGCGTTGACATTGTAAATTGCTGAAGAAAAGGCAAAACGATAATCCACAGTTTTTGTTCTAGAGTAACGTACGTTTTAGAAAGATTTATGATATGCTTGCTCACTGAAATTTGTAATCATAAAAATTAAAGAACTCGACCGTCTCTCATTCAGAAGAGTACATAATGTCATTAAAAACACAGTTTTGTCCAAAAAGTCAGGGTCGGCAAAACGTCGGGAAACAACATGTCGTATCATAAATGACATGGGGGTCCCCTGTGGCTTACTACATGTACATGACCGCCCAAGATTGAATTACTATGAATATGTAGAACATGACATGGGGGTCCCCTGTGGCTTTCCATAATAAATTGTTAATTCTTCTAAAAAATGCATATCTGCTTATTCAAACATACAAGCAATCTAACTTGAACAGTCAATATATCATTCAAATTTCTTGTAAAGACCGGAATAGTTTTGACAGAAACTGCCGAATATAGCATTTGTAAAGGGCATGTGAATCTATCTGACTGCACCAGATTCAAGTTATTTTTTTTTTTAATTTGAAAGTCCTTGTGTTTGCATGTTAACTCAAAGCAACATTTATTGATTAATGTAAATTTGATAAATCATACAGATATAATTTCTTTGAATTATTGCAAAAAGTATGTTGAATATTTAACCGTTTGGCCATTAACCTAGGCCGGAGTGAACCATTTTCACTAAGAACATCAATCAAAACAGAGCAGGTGCTCATAATTAAGGTGGAATAACACATCATCACAAAATGGCTGACCTATGATCCAAACGATATTTCGTTTTATTAAAAGGATTTTATCGACAGCAACATGTAACTTACTCAATAGCCGAATGGATAAAGTGTCGGGCTTGTGATCCGTACTTCCCGAGTTCGAATCCCGCTGGGGCTTTTGTTGTTACTTACTGAATTGAATTTTTTAGATATTCAATTTTTATCCCCAAACTGCAAAATTTTCGCTTATTTGACATATGTACAGTTTATTTATCATTATATCTTCCATAATCAAATAATTTACTGTTAATTTGAGTGACTTTTTCCAGGTGTGTTATTCCACCTTAAACCAAAGCACGATTCGTAGTTTTTCTAACCCCCAGAATCGTATGGGGGTGAAAACAGGGAAAAAATCTTGAAATATAATTCTTGGTATAAAGAATGGCATTTACCACAGAAACAACAGATTCTGAGACGAAGCTTGTATTGATTTTGTCTTCCTACACCAACAGGTTGATAAAATCTTAATTGCGACTGCCTAGTCTTTTATCTACTCACCATGAGAATAAAATCCATTGTTTCATACTACCCTGGTGTTCTTGTTGCTACAGGGTTCTTTGACATATTAATGACTCCCCTTTCCCCGCGTTCATCAAAACAAAGTTCCTTGTGCGAGTTTTGAGTATCACTCCCTTTTATGCTGCCATTAAAAGGAAATTTAAAATGCGTGGAACAGGCATTTACTTTTTCATTTGTGATAGTAAAGCCCACATGAGATTGTTAATTTGAATCGAAGTAAATTTAGTTGTAAAATACTAGTTGTACTGAAGTATAATCGAATAGTTCAGATTCAGACTAACTGTCGATGAAATACTTTGTCCTCATTTATACGACAAATTTTTTTGTCTCTTGGGTGAGAAAATTCAAGAAAATATCGACGTTGCCATGATTATTTTACATAAACAATATACACCAAATAATAATTTCTTTGTATAAAATAATCATGCATATTTTTGTTTTGTCTTACGAACTTAGATTGAAATTGTAAAATTTGGGTTCAATTTAGATTCAAAGTGAAGATGGTATTTGACACTCTAAGAGATCAAAGTGGATGAAAGTACTGAATATCATATTCAAAATATGATTACCGTTTTAAAAATTCAAAATTTACAATATTGATAGAACGCATTTACACATTGATTAAACCCCCCGCTAGGTTTATAGCTTTAACCGGTGACTTTAGGCTAATGACGTAATCAGCGAGGAAAAATGTAAAGTTATGAATGATTCTTTTGTTTATTTCGAAAACATGGTGCTGTCTCTTCCTACTTCATTGTATCATTAAAAGGAAGGCAAATTGGAATAAAGTGGTGTTACTATTGTTAGGACTAAGTCAAGCCTCGGTCAAAGGTACTAGACCAATGCTCTCAGGCCGTTGTATCTTCTGGCGTTGTCATCAAATCCTCTAGATCTGATAAACATCCCCCTACAAAACAGCTGAAAATAATTACACAGCAACACAAACACTCAATACTGGATCAAGGTTAACTGCGGTGAAATAAAACTTCCCCGAAGTTTGCACTTTATTAAACATGGTCTACATCATAAAAAATATCACTGCCATTTATAGAAACTAAAAATTCGTTTTTGTTTTTTCGTTGTAAGTTTTTTAACAGGAACGAAATTACATATTGTTAAATGGAAAAAGAAAGAAAATCAGAGAAGTCTACGTGATTCAAAATGTTGTTATATACATGTATATTAATGTTTTATATTGTAAGAAATGCACCTAATGATGGTAAAGAAATTACGTTATTGATTCATGGTGAAATTTTGCTCGAATTACACTTTGAAGAATATAAACAACCTTTTAAAAGTAGTAAAATTTTAGGAATTTGGCTCAAATTAATTTATTTTGGATTGAAATTGAATGAAAGAGCGGATTTATGATGATCAACATGTGTATTATTGCGGATATGACTCTTCTGAAAGTCTTCACTAAGACAGCATTGACCGCTCAAATACCTTTTTTATGATTAATAGTTGAGATAGGAATATCAAAAACTAATCAGAGAGAAAACGTATTATTGTTAATGTACTTGAACTATTTTATACAAGCATTCAAGGTAAATGACCAAAAGCGTGGCTTTTGAAAGAAAAGACCATGTTATAGTCTATCAGCACACAAATATCAATTTTATCAAAGGGCAGCCGTACAATGCGCCATCAAGAATTAATAATTTAGACTTCTAAGGTAAGATTATGACTAAAATGTTTGATCTATTGTGTATTGTAGCCCAACACAAACAGGAGGCCCACAGGCTTTAACGATCACCTGAGCACCATAGCCCATACATAGACCTGTCACTCAGAATCATCAGTGTCCTTTGCATTTATAAATAATATCTGAAGTGAACAAATTGGATAAATCCCGAGGAAACAATCCACAAAGGAGAAAACTACATGTAGTGAAAGCTTGCAATTCTGTAAGTTTTAGCTTCGTTGCATAATCAAAGCAATTATTTTACTTGTTAATGTTCGAGGTTATTATATTATTTTCTCTGCTTTGAATGGTAATCAACACATAAAACTTTTTTCGCCATAAGGTGGTGTAATCAAATCTCGGAAAACAGTTGATTGACACTGTCGCAAAATGTTACATAATTTCTTTTAAAATTAAAAATAAAACAAACGCTGGAAGGCTTTATAAGCAACAGCCTGATATAAAAAATAGAACTACAGAACGCATTGCGAGATCTTTTCTTTTGTTAATAGAAATGATGCTATTGATCATTCTGTAATTATAGACAAGGTGTTTCTTTCAATGATGCAGGATGTGGTAGTTACAATGGGATTTCTAGACTTTGTCATATTTTCCATGAACCTCAATTTTTAGAAGAAAAAAACCCCTCAGGCATTCTGAGAGTAATGCAAATAAACATAAAATTGTCGTTTTATGAAATTGTGAAAGGGTATTTTCAAAGGACGAATCCGATTATAATAATAAAAAAGAGTCGTATAAAAATAATTTTTTCATCGTCTGTTGCTCAATATTAATCAAACTCAAACTTGATCTGAAGTTTCTCATTATAAGCTACACAGCTAGTTTTAAATCAATTCACTAAACCATGATGAAAAAGTCTGAAAAACGAAGTTTGGACAGAGTGGCCGACAGGCAGCGATAAAGATTATTAATAGTCCACTAATAATTAATAACAAACGAATCAAATCAATATTCATTAAAATATTTGCACAATTTTTTTAAAATTATCATATATATGAATCAGACAAATTGTTGAGGCTAAAGTCATGAAACACTCGTCTTTAGATATTGAATAGTTAAGTATAACTCAAATAAAAAATAAAAATGAAAAAAAAAACCCACCACCAACCAGCCAATCCTTTCTCTTTCAATACGAATTGCAACAAATATTATTGCCTGTATAATGTAGGTGTAAATGTCGCAACTCTGTTATAGACACAGCTAGAGAAGTGCTATCTTGACATTTCTGGCTCGCAGTGGTATGAAAAAGATGCGCGTGATTGTAGCCTTCAGCATCCTTCGGTTTGGAGTAATTGTCGGAATCATTATTTTTTAGATAATCCACACTATGAATATCTCTTAGATAATGGACCCTTGGGAAATGATGAACAAATTTACGGGTTTCCGTTCAAAATAAAATTAACGAATGAATAAAATGAACAATAGAAAGGTTACGGAATTTTACATCTGCAGAACTGATACAATACAAATGTATGTTTGAAAAATACGAACATATTAATAAGCGGCACTGTAAATTACAGTCACTGTGTAGAAAAAGTAATATGATACATTTTTCATAACAGGTAAACGAAGAAGATTGATAAAGGTTGCCATGTTCGTCGTTAAAGGGACTAAAACACGATTTGAGCTCAAAATTTTCAATTTTTTCCCCCATTTTTAGTATCTAGAATGGTAAATATATGTATTTTTAATGATTCATCAAAATTTGAAAGTCAATTATTGAGTTACAAGCAAGATACAGAGTTCTAAATTCTTTGTTATGTAAACAAAGCCCGAGTCTTGTTATTGTTTACATATGTGTGGTATTGGTATAAGTGTCAATCAAATGTTGCTCTTTTGCTGATAATATTGTTTATGAACAAATTGAATCAGTTTATTTTGTTTGGTACGAGTCATTTTGTCAAAGAAATGGTAATTTCTGTACTTTGCATTATTTGTAAACAAATATAAGACTCGAGCTTTGTTTACATAACAATGATTTCTTACGTCTGTATCTCGCTTGTAACTTGACTTCTAACATTCAAATTTTGGTCGGCCATTCAAAATGCACAAGTAAAGAATTTTAAATATAAAAAGTAAAAAATAAAGTTTGATCTCAAATCGTGTCTAGGTCCCTTTAATATCTATGTGGTGGTTCAGTATTGGGAGTCATTTCTAGGATATGACATGAAATTCCCTTTATCGTAGCTGGTAATATCCAACCAGCCCGGATTTTCTCTGGTCTGTCCAATAGCCCAACCGGAAGACCAACGACAACATCACCTTTAATCTCCATAACGTGGGCCAATGTCTCTCTCACGATTGTCTTTAGAATTAAATAAATAGTTCTCTTATTTCTTGATTGGATCAACTATCACGTCCATGTTTTTTTACAAGTGCGAACTAATATGGTTATTATGTATAAAAGTGTCATAATATAATTTTTCTTTGAAATAATGCGCTTGGTTTAATCAATTATATTTAAAAACCAAATGTCATTTTTGTCTCTTGAGTGTAATAGAAAAATAAATCATTTAACATGACCTTTCTGCACTGACAGTGCAAATTACAGATTACTAAAGTAAAGAAGGTCCTCACTGTGTGAAAACAAGGTTAATACTAAAATTCCGTCAAAAAAAAATCACTGACAGCTATAAAATCCAGAGATGATTTAATAACTGAAGGTTTGAAAATCTGGTCCTCTCTAACTATTCCCTATGTCAGAAGCTTATACCACACAATTCCAAGAAGATTAAAAGCTGTAATTGCATCTAAAGGCCACATAACTAAATAATGAAAATTTCAAGCAAGTGTCTTGTATAGTTTTTGCAAAGACGAGAAAGTCTGCGGAGTGGCAATGACGTTAGGGAAAAGTTGCATCAATTTTGGCACGTCACTGTATATACGTACGAAGTCTTCTTTTTACCTACTTTGTTTTTCTCAAACCTGGATATGCACTTTCTGCCATTGTTAAGTGTACACAAACTTGCTGTATTTTTCCTCCGTCATTTTGATTTAGTATATGTGTTTGTTTGCCAAATAAGTGTACCTCTTGTTTTTGGTAACTCCATTACCTTGCACATGTATATATCTTATTTCTAAATTAGATGTTTTGTGTGTATATTTTTGTTCTTTTTTTTTTTTTTTTGCCTGTATTCCTTATTTATTGTAGAGCCATATGTCTGTCATGCATTACCAAAAATATATATATATTGTTTTCAAGCTTAAATTACTTTACAAAAATCTGGTAGAAACTTTCTCCAGTTGCAGCCTCCTACATCTATATATTATGTATTATATATTTCCACAAACTAGACAATAGGTAGCTCTATGGTACAATACCTTGCTACAATCGGTCTTCTTTATTTGTCTTGTAGAGGGATAGCTAAATCATATTTATTTTGTGTTTTCAGTGGTGTGCATTTTTTAAAAAATGGTTAACAAATTCTTTCGCTGTATTAATCTTATTACAAAAATTTCAATAAGTGTTTATTATATTTCCAATTTTCACAATCATTTTATGTTACTTTTTTGTGATGATATTGAGGGCGACTAAACACTGCTAAAGCTCAGATAATTAAAGTTGCAATAGAATGTTTGCCCAGAATTACTCCCCGTGTGGTTGGTCGCTGGTAGACGCTACCGTTCACAAAATTGTGGGTTTTTTTTCATTTAAAACAAATAATGAAATATACATTTAAACCATGAGATCAATATCTGCAAAACGCATTCTTTCTCTAAAATACTATTTACAGTAGTGTAGTCGCACACATTTGGAATTTTTTTCGGGAGGGGGCCACCTAAAATGTCTATGCAAACACATGAAACGACGCTTGACAATTGTTGACGAAAACCACAAATTAGTAGAATAATTGTGCTTTGAACAGTGACTAAAAGTGGTCGAGAAAGAATAAAATTTCCTACATAGGCACAAAAATTACCATTGTAAACCATATAAAAAGAATTACCGGAGGAGGGTGTGTGTGTTTAAGACCATCCAACCCAAGGAATGAGTTACTCTCTTCCATGATATCCGCCTACAAAGTACAATGGAAAATCATTCGTGAGAGAAAGAGTGGCAGAAAGGGCATGGTTTCGGCAATACTCAAGTCTTTATTTACTTCTTTTTCAAATTCTGTTCATCTTACTTGATCAGGCTGTGCGTGCACAGGTTAAAGTTTATTATTGTATATTTTTTTTAGTTAACGCATGAACTAACGTTTGAAATGAAAGAGCTAATTTGATGTATTAACGAAGAATAGGGAGTATATTAAATTTCTCTATCCGGTTAACGAAAAAATAACCTCGATTGTATGACAATTAAATCAGAACAAAACAACCGAAGGCAGTTTTCCATATCCGGATAACTTGCTGAGGAATGGAAAATATTAAGATTTTTACAATTCAGATGTGAATCGGGTGTATATTTAAATCATTAAAAAAATCTGGTACCAGATATACCACATTAGCCTGACTGAGATACAACGAAAACACTTCCTGGGAACATGTGCGTGGATAATCCTGATGGGATTCTGAGTAAAATGTCACGATTCCTGATTAATCTAGCTGCTGCGAAGTGCAAAAAGGCTTGTAGAAATTAGCCTTAAATAAATCTTGTAAACACAAATATGAAGCGCATTGATAACAGCCGGCATTGGAAAAGAAAGTGTTTATTAACATGCAATCTGATTGACGAAGAAAACACTGGAATAGGCTGTGTGTAGGTTGTGATATATGAACATGATCATAGGCAGATTAATAATAATGAGAAGAATTTTGTTGTTTGTCCGCTTTGACTGTATTTCAAGAAATTTTCCAACACTCCTTTAACGAAAAAAAAAATTGCTTGCTAAATTAGAGAACAAATTCCTATAATTTGATACAAAAGTTGAAATATTGTTTGCTTCACAAAATTGCATTAGTTTAAAATTACACTATTTAGAAAATGAAAAACATTCACCAAAACCAAAAATCATTTATTTAAAAAAGATTGAGTTGCACAACATTGATTTTACGTAAATTAGGCAAATGAAAATATACTGGTCAAAATTTCTAACGCCCCACTTTAACTACAATTAAAAAAACTTAACATCAGTTTTTAAGTCGTTGCCATTTTCGTCTGCTGTTCAAAAAACTGTTATTGTTAAAAAATTTGAAATCGAGTGAGTAATTACTCGATCATGACCGTATTTGTTGAAAAGCGTGGAGAGCGTGTTCGAAATGTTTTTTCGGATGTGTTTTATAAAACGACTCGATTCGATAGGTTCCCTGCCTTTAGCTGCTTTTAAAAAACATAAAACCAATTGAGTAAAATGCGGCGCATGTCTGCCCAAGAACCTTCAAGATCAGTTGGCGTGGTCCAAGCAGAGCGCGGTTCACGATAGGTTTGTTTCCTTTCACAATATTTCCTTTATTTACTTATAACCTTTAAAAATGATGTCCTAAACAATAAAACAGCTATTCTAAATTCATAATATTCATCACAGATCGCTAGTTATTTACACACACCACAAAATCATTCTAAGGCTTGTCCGGAAATTCAATGCAACCGGAAGTGTTAAAGACCTACCATGAAGGCCAAAACGTCATGTAACGACACGTCAGCATAACCGCTACATTAGGGTAACTCACCTGTCTAAAAGACACCGGACAGCACGCCCAACTGCACGCCACACTTTTGAAACACATTAATGACCTGTATGAATTGGACGAAATAAACCCGTGAGTGAGACAGTTCCTCAGCATCAGAATGTAGCAGAACTAGACCAGAAGAAGAATAACCTTGCACAAAGGTTTTTATTTAATTTTGGGATCTCTATGAGGAGCTGTTATTAGTGCGAATGGAGAACACACGAGGTATTAATGTTGTGATTTTCATATCATAGGGTACCTTTACTTTTTTGATTTTTTTTTATAAAGCCCTTAAATAAAGTCTGATTGAGTTTTTTTTAGAAAATACCTTGCTATTCTTTATTCTTTATATTTAATCATTGTCATGGTCAAAATAATTAAAATTAGGAACAGTGTTATACAAAAACTTGCCTGGGGCGTTAGAAATTTTGACTAGTATATAAACAGTGCTTCATTGCTACTACATGGAACAAGATATAGGAAATGCCCCGAGTGATTTTAAGTAGCTTATCTTGTTAAGTATTTAGGCAACACGAGGCAATTTTAAACTATTCGAGTCCACATTGCCAATTTTAGGTAAACTTAAAGAAGATGGTTCCTCTACTTTTGGATAGCCATTTTGAGTCACCTCTAGTCTGAAAATTCTGCAATATATATTAATTCTACTCATATATTTTTATTTTTACATTGCCAAATAAAATATATTCAATAAAATAGTTAAGGGAAAATGACATATTTAAAGAGTTTACCAAGGAACTATATTTTGTGGCGGAAGGTTTTCAAGAAGAAATTGAACATTTTGTTACCTCAATATTTTTGAGTTCTGTAACTTTAACTCCAGATATTTTGTGCATAGGGATATCTTAACTTTGTTCTGAAAAACATATTTTTAAAATATTTTTATCTACATATATTGGCTTATGTAGCTACTACATTGTAGCTATTCCTTAAAAGTCAAGAAAAAAAACTTCAATTTTTGCCTAAAATTAGTTTGTTTCTTGCCATATCTAAATATTTTACATCATTGACCCATACTTTGGAATTTATTTTCTGATTTTATTAGGTTTTTCTGACAAGTCTGTTATAATTTGAGTACTAAAAGTTTGAGACTCTTAAATAATTTCACTGCATGTTGAATCTTTATTGACTGACAACAGCGTTTTATTAGTGCAAAAAGGTCAAAATATTACTAGGTGATGAAATTGGAAACTTTTTCTTTATAATTATTTTTATTTTATTTTATTTAAATAGAATAAGTTTGTATTTGATGCCATGGTTTATTATAATAAACAATAATGGAGGAAAAAGCAATTTATCTGTAAGTTGCACTTTTAGTGCAAAAAGGTCATGTTAAAAAACACCGTAGCGCCGCAAGAAGCATATAGACCCACAATTTTTGTTTTGAATTTTGGCTAAGCTGTGTGTGTATATTTGAAAAAAATACTTGAGGAAAAACTTTGATCGCAGGATCAAACCTCCTTTAGGCGTTTTTTTTTCAGGTCTGAAGGGCATTAATTGTGAATCGCAAAATTTTATGGCAATCTATGAATGAGTACATCTTAATGCGATGAGATTATTTAGCTCACCTGAATCGTCTCTCTGTGAACTTTTCATATTGTTTATTTCTTATCTAGACCCACTGGGCCAACTTTAACCAAATTAAATTTAGTACAGTCTTATGGAAGGGTGATTATTAATAGTTAAAATAAAAGGCTAAACATTTTTTTTGGTGAGATAACCATAAAACAGTGAAATATGTTATGTTATTTTTGGATGTATACATGGATATATATATAGGGTTTGGTCACGTGATCAAATTCCATAAATTTCGAAGGGTTTTATGGAAGATTTGATCACGTACCAACCCGTATTTATATCCCGATATACATCCAAAAATGATAACTTATTTCTTATATTTACATTTGTTGCAAATTATGGTAATTACATTGTTCTATACTTTCTTTTTTGTGATGACCTAGAAAGCCGCTTCGACTAACATGACGTAACAAAAAATAGTTTAACAATGTTGCAAGTATTTGATTAACATAATAAATAAATATAACATTATTTTTAACAAGGCAGCATTTTTTTTCTTATAATAAAGTGAAACAGTAAAGAAAATTCACTCGTACAATTGAAAAAAAACCCCAACTATTTAAGCTTGGCGGAATATTACTACTTCCGTTGAAGATAAAGTCACAGAGCGGTTGGAAATTTGAAAACAAAGCGATTGTAAACATAGTTACAGAGGAATTTTCAAAGGAAATCGTATCGCAGAATTTAGATTCAAGAGCATAATGATTTTTCTCGGACAAGCTTTTTTTGTTTACGGAACAAAACGGACAGAGAAGCAGAAGGAGTTAAATTTTACATTGTGAGTGGACTAGCTTATAGCCTACAGGAAAGGTCGGTAATATTGTGTTTGCGATTTTGATCGGCATCTGTTGGAAAAGTCAGACATGAACTATAACCGAGTGTTTTCGCCACTTTAACAAATTACGAATTCTGAGTGACGCTTTGTTACGTTGTCGACCCATAAACATGATCTTACTTGAATCCTAAGCCATGATCATTATTCTCGTAATTGATGTTATATTGTGAAAAAATTAATGAATAAAATTTTGTATTACAAAAATACAGTTTTTAACGGAGTTTATATCTATGCCTAAATATAATTATGTGTTTTTATTACGATATTAGGTGTGTTTTAACGTAAGTCGTTTAGTTTGTGTATATAGAAAAAGTAGTGACTCAGATTATTCATGCGCTACTTTCACCTCTTTACCCAGTCTGATGTTATTCAGGAGTAGAACAAATTGCTCAAATAGTGTAATATAAGGGAAAACATACGCCTGTGTAAATATATAGTGATAATTATAAATTGTTAAAAACCGTGACCCGGAACAATACAGAAGTTCCAGGACGGGTTAAAAGTTTAACAAAGAAATATATAGAAAAATGTTTTAAAATCTTCTCTTCAATAACTACAATCCTACAATTTGTGATATAACTAGGCATGCATCCTCAGATAATGTAGATTCTAAATTGTTAAAACCATGACCCTGGGCCAATACTGGGCCCCAGGAGCGGTTCAAAGTTCAACTTTAAAAAAAAATTGAGAAAAATGTTTTAAATCTTTTCCTCAAGAAATACAATTCTTCAGTTTGTGGTATTACTTTGCAAGCATCCTCATGTCTTCATATTCTCGTATCAAGGGCACAGTGCCCTACATTTGATATTTTACAATTCTATAACTTTGATATTATAAGGCTTCTTATCATCAAACTTTGTTAGTTGGTGTATTTTGCGACCTCATTACATCTTTCTTTAAACGAAGGTTACAGTAACTTCTTTGTCACTTTCTACCATTAATTTGCCAATTTCTCTCATACGTTGAAGCTAGGAACTAAAGATTGGTTAGTTATATATCTATGAATATGATGCC
>WFKH01011581.1:57919754-57959686 GCA_016163765.1 Magallana hongkongensis | reverse complement strand
TAACTGAGAGACAAAATCTCCAAATGCAGGTGATGAAGGTATATTGCTACATAAGTAAGGAAAGTTGACTATAGAAAATTTGAAATCATCACGTTTATCATAAGGTTTTGTTGTTAGGTTACCATCAATGTCCCTTTCCAGTAAAATATCCAAATATGAAACAGATGACGCAGACTATGTGGTATCTTTTATTTCAAGTTCACTGGGATATATCGAGTCGACGTAAGTATGGAAGTAACAAATGTTAATTGATAATATGTCGTCGATATACCTAAATGTTGAGTTGAAGGCCAAAGCGAGTGATTTATTTTTTTCACTTACAAGTTTTTGAAGAAATTCTGCTTCATATGAATGCAAAAATAGGTCTGCTAACAATGGAGCGCAATTGGTACCCATGGGAATTCCAACAGATTGTTGGAAGAGATGATTTCCAAAAACTACATAGATGTTGTCTATTAGAAACCACTTCAGAGTACTTGTGTTCACAATCCGAATGGTTTTGAACAAAATAGTTTTGCAAATGACCAATGACAAGGTAAGTAAATTTACGTGATCCATTTTTATTGAAAAAGCAGCTGTCAAGGATGTCTAAAAGCATGGACTTTAATTTATCGTGGGAGATGGTTGTATAAAGTGTAGAAAAGTCGTAAGTTTTGATGCTTTTGATTTTGGTAAAATTTTGGGATTTCAAATTTACTAAAAGTTACTTTGAATACTTAAGTATCCACATCAGATTTACACCGCTTCTTGAATATACTGTTGCACAGTACTCTTGAAGTTTCTCTTTTACTGCTGTTAATATTTTGGTAAGGAGTAAAGAAAGAGGCTTCGTACAGTTGTAGAACATTTACTGGAACCCGCTATCTGTGTATGTATCTTTGTATGTGAGGATTTTTATGAAGTTTAGGTATCCAATATAGGTGGGTAATTCAAATTGATTTTGGTTGTTGGGAATATTTAAAATATTCAAAACTGACATATGAATTTGAAGAATTACCTCCTTGGGAAGAGAGCTATGAGTATAAATTGGATTGCCACTTGCGGAATTATATCCAAGTTCGTCTAATATACAATTTATATAATGAGCCTTACAAACAAAGACAACCTTGTTTCTTGCTTTGTCAGCAGGGACCACTACAAACTGATCGTGTAATCTAGTTCCTTTTCACTTCTAAATTATCGAATATAGAAGGATAGATGGTTTTCATACTGCGTTTTAATCGCTTTAGGTGGATCCAGTGTTCTGTAATGTCCTACTTTTTTATAAAACTTTGAATTATTCAAAATTTGTGCATATAGTTTTATATATTCCATGTGAATATTATCACATGGAAGTAATTAGAAATATTGTTAAGTTCAAGATATTTTCACAGCTTAATTTTATCCTAAATTTCCAATTCTTTATACATTTTATCTATGCTAAGGGGAAATAACTCTTTTTTTCACTTTTCTCTCAGTTGTATGTCTAAATGCTATAATTTTTCTTATCCTTACAATTAATTTTAAGATGTGTTTGTAGTTTTAGTTTTCTGATACAGTTGACAATAAAATTAAACAAGATAAACAAGTTTCTGCCTACGTAGATTTTACTTTTAACAAAAAAGTACGGTTTTCTGATGCTAAAATGTGCTTTAGTTTATGTTTATCTGACATCTCGAAAAGTGTGATGACATGTATATTTTTTCTTATAATTGATGAAATTTAAGTCTTTTAGGTTGAAATCAGTTCAGTTTTCCAACTTTCATCAGAGAATTTTACGAGTATGGAGTTACCTTAACGCGAGATTTTAACATGCATCGAACACTTTTAGTCCATTCTGACAACGTGTCAAGGTCTTCTTTTTCATGTTTGCCCCATCGTCTGGCGTATTCCTCTACATAATTCATAATATGTATGAAAATAGAATGCCAGTCGAAAGATCGGGGTTCCCTAAATTTTGGACCTTTAAGAATAAGAGATTTAAGGTCATCATTATTTACTATATTTACGTCACCAGTATAATGACATGTCCAGCCGGACTATAGTTGAAGGGTGAAGAACAAGAACACGTTGGAGGACTACCTTTCAGATGCTCGATGTCGAGGCATAATCAGAAAAGATCCGAAATGTTTGTGTTTGTTGTCTAGACTTATCATACGTTTTCAAAACCCCTCATGGATTATATGGAGGTTTCACATCACTCAAAAGTAAACATCCCTTGCTTGCGATTACTTTGGCTAGAATTGAGCGCGTTCGACACAATACATTTATTTTGTGACACAAATACATGTCTAGTCAGATAAGTCATTTAATCATCACAACCTCGTTCTCGTTAGAATTAGGTGAAGAACTTGTAAAAACACAAAGTGAATCGAGGAATCGATTTTATCAAAGGACAGTAAGTGTCGTTCATTTTATTTTTAGTGTACATATAACATATCGTTTTAACACAAAATAAAAACCCCCCAATGGATTTCGGTGGTAATTGGTTCACCCGAAAGATCAAGTGAGCTTTTCTGATCACCTTTACTCCGGGGACCGTCTGTTTGTCTGTAATTTTTTAACACAGGGGTCCTATTTTTAGGGAATATTCTAGTATACATGTAGGTTTATGTAAAAAATAAAAATAATTGAAAAAAAGAATGCGATCATTTGTGAAATTAGTATAGAAGCAACTATTAAGAATTTTCAAATTAATTCATAGGACAAACCCTAAAGGTCCAAAAGGGAGTACATTGAAGCGGGAGGGGTGTGTGTGTGTGTGTCACATTTTAATTAAAACAATCTGTTTAGGTAAAATGTTCATTGCTTTTATAAAATATTTCTCCTTTTCTTTCTGTAGCTCTGTCTGTAATACGTTCTAGGAAAGGAAACACTTAAAATGATCCGTGTCTTCAGATGTCATTATGTTCAATAGGCTTGATATTACGGTACACCGGTTCTTGTTTATGCCGGATTCTTGCTCCTAATGTGGTTCCCGGCTATACAATACAACCATTGCACCTAATAACGTAGATTGATATCACATATCTGAGTTAATACTTTAAAAGTTATTTTTGGTTGATCTGCCATTTGTAGCCTTTGGTGGCAAGCTTTCGTGGGTTTCACTAACAGTATCTCAAATCCCGTTTCGCCCTTTCTTTGGATTAAAACTTACTTTATTTCTCACTCAGTCTATCTGAGAATTTTCATCTTATTATCACACTCTGCATTGTTGAATATTCGGCCAGACGTAAATAACGAGTACATTTTAAAAAATATTTTCTCAATTCTTGTTTATTACTGTGTGGGATTGGTGAATATATCACTTTCTTTATATAGAAATTTAATTTCAAACTTTAATTGTTTGCTGGACAAATTAATTACTCTTTTGGTCCACGAACTTTTCAGTTGTTAATGTTGCTAGATTTTCTGTCCATGACTAAATTTCCTCCATCTAAGAAAGTATTTATTGATTCCTTTTTCTAATGTAGGTTTTTCCATCTCTCTACTATGTAATTCCTAGCGAGGTTTTTGTTATTGGCCCTTCTTCTTAACTTTAATGACTTTATTTTAGATATATATTTATCGCGTGCTTAAAAGGTGTATTTCCCACTCCACCTTCTGATTTTTTAAAAGTTTATTTCTTTTTCTTTTCGTAAAACAAGTAAGTAAAATATTAATGGACAGAATTTACTTGAATGATTTTGAGATAAATAATTTAAATGTTTGCTAAAATTAAGACATCTATTGCTATCAACCTTGTTAAGATTTTATATTTAGTCAGCTATATACTTCCGTTAAACGACATTGTTGCTCATGCGAGTCATGTGGCCCATAGGCCCCTTGTTTTTATTACAATACACAGAAACACATTTTTATTGTTTTGTCTTCGTGAACATTTAATACAGAATTACACTGTCCCTGTGATTATAACAAGCAAGAAGCCTTTACGGTTACATGTATCACGACTCACGGGTATGGGGATGTTAACTTTAGGACAAAATTATGGTTTCTTTTCGTGAATGTTCAAACTTTTCTTCACCTGGATATCATTAATAAAGTAAATTAAAGGCTATCATTCCTTAAGGTAATTTGATTCTTTATAACGAAAAAAACATTACCCATCAATGTCAGCGCTCTGATAATGAACGACCTACATGCAATGAACTCTGACTAAAATAAACATACAATAAATTTATATAGTTATTAATGTTGCTTGCGAAAAATTTAAAGAAAGAGTTACAGACGTTTTTCTATTAGTTTTTTTGAATTTTGTATTAGGAGTAACTTACCAGTTTAGTTACAATTTTGTAAATTATATGCTATTTAAAAAAAAATAATCCCTTGGTGAACTTTGATTTATTTTTTTTTGTGGAATATCAAATCATTACTGATAGGGTTTAAGTGATTTTCCCAAGGGAAATCATTAGCTTTATCATTAGAATTCTTTTTAAAAAATACTGGTAGTATTGGATGTAAACATCTAATTGGAAAAAAATTACCGAAGGAAAGGTACACGTAAAAAATCAATATCTGTAGAAAATTCATTAAACCCTTTAATATATTACTTCTGATGAATTTTAGAAAACCATACAGGGATTATTAATATATAATCATTTTTTTTTGTTAAGATGTATTTTTTTCATTTGATATTTATTTTAAAAATTTGATATCTTTTTTGACAAGAGATTCACCAAAAACTAAACTGGCTATATTAAAGGATATACTTGCACATTGATGTTTTTTATACTGCAACTTAGACGAGTGCAAATCACCGTCTCGGCAATCGTGTTTAATTAAATCTTTTAAAATGGGTCAACCATTGTCTTTGATTATAAGTCTCTCTTAACCTGCTGCATGAAAACAAATGAAAGTGAATTGTAAAGGCTGTAAGAATAAATCAATCAAATGCTCCTCATGAAATGAAAAACAAACCACTCTTAACGTCTTAGTAGCGAATTCATGTCAATTGATTTCCTAATTAAGACAATGCCTATTAACTCCAACATCAAATCAATGTAAATCTTGATTAATTCATGCCAGATCTTCTTAGACTGTTTTCGTGCAATTTGTTAACGTGATCTCTACATTAAGCATACTATGTTCATACTACATTACGTACTACCTTATGGACGATGTATCCATTTACATCCTTAATGAATTGGTCAAATAAAAGGTTATTCTGAATCAAGGTTCATTAACAATCTCTTAGAACGTTAAGCGCATGAAAGTTTGGTTTATATATTATTTTTAAAGGTAGACTTTTTTCTCTAATTCACTTGATTTGAACGAACAAAATCGTCCTTTATAAAAAAAAAAAAGAGCATTGTCAGTCAGGAGGTTAACTGTCTCATGTCCGCTAAAAGTAACAGTAGCAGAATGCGTGGAGTAATCTTAATATCAGTTGTTGAAAATGTTCGAAACATTTCTATTGAGGGTACTTGTAGCTATATTGTATGCTTTGTCAGTAAGAAATTCTCCATGACATATAGATGTATAACCAATATCGCCGCGTCGCCATGTTAATTGTTACATTTCAATCCCACAAGATATAATTTTTTTTTGGTAAAGAAATAATGTTTTATTTCTTCAGGTTAGCGATTTTGTTTCATCTTGTACAATATTTTGGATATTTTATTCTATGTTTTAGACTAAACTTAAAGAAATTTCAAACGTATTGATGAATTTATGAAATTTTCTATGTTCTAAAAATTGAGTACAATTTAACATGATTGCATTGATTTTATATATGAAAAAACCAGTCAAAGGATTCTATGTCTTTTTCTGTTTTGTTTCTTTGTTTGTTTTTTGGGTACATTTCGATCCAAGTAATGCACTTTGCCAACATACTAAGTATTATTTTTTATCTCATTGACAAAAGGTTAATTATACCTGCTCATATCTTTCAGGTACCAGAGTATATACTTAGTCTAGTTATAGTTATATAGAAGTTTCTCTAACTCGCATTTGATTTGCAGAAGGCCCAATGTGCGATTAAACTATTATTATTCGCTGGTATTTAATTTAATTGAACTTAATTATTATTTTAAAAAAACAACTAAAACGCTATCGACATTCATTGAAATAAAAGACTTTTATTTTCATATGACAGGAGCCAAATACTGGATATGTTTGGGTTTTATGTTTGTTATTTTTTTTTTTTTATAAAAGTCATGGAAAATTTTGGGTGTTATCTTGACTGCAAACGGCCATTAATGCACCCATTTGATGAACAACGAAGTTAGAATTATCATATCATGCATACAATGTATATTAAATGTAAATATGATTGTTTCAAGTGGTTGATATGAATCTTTAGTGGCATTATGTCTCCATGTCATAGCCAATTATGTCATGTAAATCATGAAATCCATGAAACCATCTTGTATATGCTGTTTCTCGATGTTACATAGCTACAGTTTAGCGATAATTTAAAATCAGCGGAGGTTATGTCGAGTCACTATCTAACCTCTGTTTAAATAGTAATGTTCATATGAGAAAATAGTTTCCATAGACTTTCAGGACTTTTATTTTAAAAATCTGCCTACCATTTGCCTCACAAACCTGTTTCTGTAAGATGTAAGAATCAATTATTTTCGATGAGCATACGCAGCGATCGCACAGGACAATTCTGTTATAACTTAAAAATTAAAATGCGTGTTTTATCAAAATATATTTACATTTTCCAGTATCTTTGTTTGAGATAAAACTACGAATCGATTTTGTAATGTATAGTTCAATACATTTCATCAATGACTATTTTAATATTTAATCGTACAATTGCAGAAAATTATGTGAATATAGGTAATAAGGAATCATTCTTTGAATACTATGAGGTGATCTAATACGGTCGGGCGTGATCAAATCTATCATAAAGCCCTCCGGCCTTTATTAGATTTGATCACTCCCGACCGTATTTGATCCCCTCATAGTACTCAAAGAATGATTCTTTATTCCTTAAATAATTCATATACATTTAACATTACTATGAAAAACATTTTGGAATACTATGCTTTGACCTTAACCACTGCCTTTGAAATTTAGTTCAAGATAGGGTTTGGACAAGGATTTCTTTCTGACGCCTGCAATGACTTTGACAAAGTTTTATTCGAGGTCATTAACACACGTTGCAGTCTAGACTATAATTTTTCTCAGAGATCTGCCTTGACCTTTGACCTATAAATTTTGTTCAAGGTCAATGAATATTCTTAAACCACAAACACTATTTATGTGAAGTAAGAGCTAAATAAGGATAAGGGGAGATAATATACGGTCCCTACGAGGATTTCTTCAAGGTCATTGCACACCTTTTATATACCCAAAGGCACCCTGTAGTTGAAGTATGAGCCGCATTGGGGCGAGGGAAGAGACCATATGGTCAATACAGGTACTTTGCATATAATTCTGCTATGACCTTTACCTTTGACCTAAGATCTTGTTTAAGGTCATTGCGCACCATTTACCAAAATGTATCCTGTGGGTGAAGTATGAGTCAGTTAGGACCAAGGACAAAGCGAGGCTCTAATTACATACAAGTTTTTCTCGAGAACTTACACGTTTTTGACAATTAATTGTAGGTATTATCTCAGTGCGAGCAAGAATAAAAGCTCATGGTTTCAGAATATTTCATTGGCACCATGCCAATTTTCCCTACAGGAAGCAATAAAGCAGAAAACAATACCATCCACCATGAATTTTTAAAAATATCATTTTGACAATGAAATCTTCAAAATAAAAATTGTGCGAATATGTAAGCAATTAACTATCATATGGCTAACCATCCAATTTAATACTTCTTCTTTCTTGACTTGTACTTAGAACCATTTTAACAAGAGCTTGGACTTGAGGTAGTTGTGTCAAACAGCAGTGTGACGTAGGCCCGTCTATTTCATTGCTGGCCACTCAGCCATTGCTGTTTGAAATCAACAAGATTTGTCTGGCCTTTGAGCTAAGACTACGCAATCTATGCACATTACACTCGAAACCAGCGTCATTTTGAACTTGTTTTGATACAAGAAATAGATAGTTACGTCTTACCGAAAGTCTAAGATCTTGTTAAAATGGTTCTATATTGATTACTAACAATGATTTTCTGCGTTATGTTCATTAAAATTACGCGACATCTTTATTCTTAATCAAAGGAATAGCATTTTGTTGTTTCTATCATTTTAGGTAATGCAAAATTGTAGCAAATAATATTAACTGTAGAAAAATGTCACATTTTAATTGAGCGTGTATGTCCTCTCAGGATAACGGTGCTGTCTGATTAAACAGGAAAACCAAAAATTACCAGCTGGGGATTTCAGCTAATGTTTAGCGGATAGCTGTAATATCGGCAGATATTTCAAGTAATCGACACTTAAGGAAGATAATTAAAATAATGAGGAATCAAGCAAGCAAGAAAGCAAGCAAGGGATATAGACAGGGGCGAGGGCATTTCTCTATCGACATGACGCTTCTGTTTTGATGATAAGTCTCAGCGCAGATTGAATCTTATGCGGTATCATTAAGGAGTATAATGAAATAGACAGTTACAGAGAAGATTTAATATATATGGAAATACTGAATGAAGAATGAAACAAGCTTTCATAAAATGTCAATTAAAATATGAAATGTATAATGACGGAGCCACGGGCTACGATTACATAAAATTGGTTTCCCAAGTTTGTTCCATTAATTTTTACGTGGTACATCACGACTGAAATAATTATTGTCGCATACTTTTATGGGCTCTTTTAGTTTTTTAGGGCCTCATGTCTTTCTTCCTATATCACTTTTATGATTTTAGCCATGTGACGAATGGTAAAGTTTGTATTTATCTGACAGGCGCCAGATAAAATAGTTTTCGCACCAAACGGCCTCCATTGTAGACCCATTCTCTCTCGAACACAATTACCGTGTATCTATCAAGTTTTCGTTGTTATTTCTGAAAATTCGTTAGGGTGTAATTTAGTGGAAGTACCTGTATGTGTTTAAGATTAAAGACTTTGTTTCATAATCCGTTAAGGGTCGTGGGTGATGGGTTTCCACGAAAAATGAGCCATAGAATGCAACAAAGCAAATACTTCTACATATAAACAGGTATTTTTAGTTATTTAAAATGGAATACTATTATCTCAGTTTGCGATTTAAGTCAATTATGAAAGCTGTTTAATGCAAATCGGCAGAGAGGTCATAACACTTATTGTTTAACCCTTGCTCTGTACATTACTTTAGGATAAAGTCACAATCAAAAAAAGAGTTTCCTTTTTTGTATTTTATTTCGGAATCTATAACTATATCGACATTTAAGTAGGAAGGATTTTACTTCACAACATAATTATTTCACGGGACTATTCTTAATTTCCTTCAATTAATCGTTGTGCACATTTGTAGTCCAAAGCCTATATGTCAGTAATGGATTGAATGTTTCATTGAGCACCATCAAATAACACTTAGAGTACGTGATGAATAAACCTTTTTACAGGCTAACACTTAAAGCGTCAGCTGAACTGAAACATGGTCGCAAAGAATATTATATTATCTCAATACTCTGAATGTTATTCGTTGTCTTTGAAATACAAGTCTTTTCCGTTTGGCATTCTTTATCGACAAGATTATCCAATAATGTGGAGTCCTCGGTTTGAGTATGTATCGGGCAGTCGGAATTTTCGGGCACCGATGAACTTTCCGTTCGGATGGTTATAGCACATTCCGCAGATCCATTCCCGTTGATAACTTTTTCATGGTTGTTAGTGATGCTCCGAAGTTCCCATTGCTTACTACTTTGGCTTACGTCTTGGTTATTTGGAATTAATTCAGCATCCTCGCCCAACATAGCGGCGTTTAAGGTCACCGTTCGACACGTAAACGCAGCACGAAGAAATTTTCTGAATGTTTTACTCATAAAACAATAAATAGCTGGATTCAACGACACTGTGACGTAAGCAAAACACGGCGCAAAAATTTGAAGATGGTAAGAGAAAGATGTAGCTGGAACGTTGAGAGAATTCATAATTGCCGCCACGTGGAGGGGTAACCAGCATACAGCAAATGCTAATGTAACAACAAACGTCATCTTGACGATTTTCCCGCGTGTTTTCAGCGTGACCAATGCCGCTTGGTTGAGACGAGCTCCACGCCTTAGATGAGCGCGCAACTTTTGAGCAATTTGTATGTAACAAAATCCAACTAATGTCTGAGGAATGAGATAAAAGAAGATAAACATGCAAGCAGAATAAGCTTTGCGCTCGTCGTCTTCCATTTCTTCCACACAGATTGGGCGAAACGCTTTTAGTTCACGGACTACTAGGAGGACTGGTGAGAATACAAGAAAAGAAAATACCCACAGTGCCATTATTATGTAGCTGGTATTCTGGGAAGTCCTGAAAGAAATACAAAAATGTTTTTAAATGCAAAAAATATGTTTTAATGCCAACTATTTGCGAGTAATTTCCACGTGTATGTATATTTTAATATTTTCTTTGTTTCTCATCTCCGATGATTAATAACTGTTTTTGTTATAAAGAGGGTTTTAATGGTGAATTGAGGCAAAAGGTAAATGAATCCTAACGGTCACCCGAATGACTTGAGAAGAGTAAAACCCCCTAAAACAACCCAAATACCAATGAAATGCAATCTTGCAATATGTTAACAAAAACCAGAGAAATATGATAAAAAGTATTTCATTCAGAACATGATTGATTAGTTGATTTTGATTCTGGTAGTTTTGACTATCTAAATGAGGAGGAAATTAAAAGGTACTATTTATATCTTTGGTAATCCATTTTATTTTATCTGACCAGCATGAATTCAAGTGGCTTATTGAATAATAAATCTAATTATGATATGAAATCCTAATAGTAATCTTTTGACAAGTGTGATGGGTTTTTTTTTCAATCACTAAATAACAAAAGTATTTACGGTTTGTCTTTGTGATAATTTTATTTAAAAAATAATATCCATTGGGACTATCATTTACAAGTATCTAAAATTTGTTTGATGCGCTAATGAATAAAATGATTAGTTGATAACACTTTAAACAAACTTTTATTCACGTGCAAGAAAATTACTGAAGGTTTGCGAGAGCGTCGTTGTCCTTAATATATATATTACCGTGATATACCAGCCCTTTAATGTCTTTGGTATTTGTTCAAGATAGTAGCGATCGGCTTGCCCGCAAAATTAGTCACCGCAAATCAGTTTACATCTTGTAAATTCATTATTACGAAATTCATGGTTATTACGTTTTCTTGTTTGTTTAAAAAACAACAGGCTAAAACAGCTGGTAAACTATTAAGAGACTTTTTCTGAGACTTCCCCTTCACATAAATCGTAACAACTGACACCACCGAATCAGCAATGTTCAGAGACTGGTCAAACAAATAATGATACAAAAATTACCTCCTTCAAATAGTTTCATTACTTTGATTTTGTCAGCGCAACTTTTCATATTCAGCTGGACAAATTTCATGAACTTTTGTTGCAAATACGGTCATAATATGTAGAGGAGCATTTTTGTGAGAAATTCAGATTCGATTATTTTTATGACAATGTCCCTTTTGAAATTAGAAGTATGGCCTATATTGAATGTTCAATAGAAACAGTTTGTCAGTGCATGTCTTTGAAACCGCTGAACAGATTTTTAAAGAAACTTTGTAGTTGATAATTGCAAATGTGCAAGAAGGTTCAATAAGATTTCTGGGAATCCTGTCCGTTTTGATCTTAAATGTTTGGTTAAGATTACATATACGAATACTTAAACAGTGTTTCAGCCCAGTTCCTTTTAAACCGCTAAACAAAATTTCAAAAAAAAGTTGTGAAAAAAAATGTGAAAGGGATTTTTGCAGAAATTTCGTTAGGTACTTTTTCTATGAATGATTCCCCTTTTATTAATTTTTTCAACAAAATGGATGATATCGACTCTGTTCTTTTTGGGGGGTAGTTCCCTAATATTTGCTAGCTTGAGAAACTTTGATTTTCTTTTCAAGCGCATTAATAGATCCTTTTCCCTAATCATGCCTTATAATCATAAAAAAAGAAACATTCATTAACGTCTACACTAAAATTTTACGCTTTACAAATGATCATGATTTTAAGTCATGTACGAAGACTTCCACTTGATAAGTTTCATGTTGTTTTCAATCTGTTTTCGGGATAATTTACTCGCATGCTTTTTTTTTCATTATGTATTTCAAAAAACAAACGAGTCCTTGTTGCTACTAATGCTGAATCTCTTCTCCTGTATGCTGCTTGACGCTGTCATTATAAAACATATTTAATTCAATTTTAGCACCATTCCTGTATGCCGCGTTCTTCATTTGACTTTTTGCAGTACAACGGCAATAGAATTTCCTTAGACATTGTAATTATTTACATTACAATACCATAGTTCCTCATATATAAACATCTTGGAAATAGGATCGCAAACTGCCTGTGGTAGTGTTTCCGTTGATTACTTTTCTCCTGTTGCTCATCTGTCAATGTCTGACTCTCCTGTCGTGAAAGACATTACTGGGAAGTGGTTTTTCACTGTATTTGATATTCCAATACTCTACGTACGTGTGGTACTGGAGGCAAGCATGCAATCATCACAGCGACAACAGGACAAAAGGTTAACGTGGTTTTCACAAGAAATGACAACCGATCCAAACAGTATTTGATGAAAACAACATTTGTAATCTCTATGTAATCTGATACTATACTCTGTCCCGCTTTTCGATTGATATTTCGATAAAAATGATACTCTGTCCCACTTTTCGCTTGATATTTCGATAAAAAGTGATGGAAGCAATAACTTGGGACAGACTATAGTATATATCTTATTGTTTGTCGAGTCTGTTGAAAATTCCAGTTCAAATGATTTTCAAACAGATTGAAATATAAGCATAATATCCAATATGAACATTCAGTTTCTAGATCATTAGGTCACATAATTTACAAATTTAATATTCTATATATATATATATAAGTACTGTAGTTCATTGAAACAGCGTAGATAATAAATAGATATTGAGCGGTTCAATAATGGGTGACTACAGCGACAAGAGAGAATTGTATACGAGTATCGCAACATGTCTATCCAGTTACTGATATAAATAATTCCAGGAACTGCTCGGCCACGTTCGCAGGCCATACATATCTCGTAATATAAATTCTCTTTCGAGCCATGTACGATCCCTTTTCTACAATTTACGACGCATAAAAACTTGTGCTTGTTTTAGACTTATTTACCTTTTTTACCCAAAACTTTTTGTACATTACATACCAAATAATTTCTAAGATACTGTACTACAGATGTTGTCACTAAACTTGTCTCTGAACTATTTTTAAACAAATTCACTATTCCCGTGAAGAGAAGTAGTATGGTTTGTTTATAGTAAAAATGGCGACTCTCGATTTGCAAGTGAATATAACATACTCCCTAGCTCGGTGAGCGTGTTTAAGAGAATGTAATAAAATGTTCGAGAAAAAATTTTGGTAATAGGTATTTCCACAGTATGTGTTCGAAATTTAAAATTGTGAGTCCAAAACTAGCGCAAGTTTTTATGCGCCGTAAATTTTTTTTTTTGTATGTGAGGAACTGCAGCTCGACGGGATGTCAACTCAAATTTTCCCACAGAGCTACATATCTGCAGCTTAACCTGACAAAGGTGTATTTGATAAGTTGGGTTCTTTACACCCTTCTCTGAATTAGATTTTTAGGTCACATGGGTCAGGTGACCTATTGCAATTGGTCTTCGTCCGTCGTCCATCTTGCGTTAACAATTTTACATTTTTAACTTCTTCTTGAAAACTACAAGGTAGTTACCATTTTTTTGTTTGAAGCATCTCTAGGATAAGACGAATATAAATTGAGAAATTTATGACTATACCAACCCCGAGGTCTCATGGGCGAGGCTAAATATGCAAGAAAGACCAAATATTCAAAAACCTTGTTCTCTACTCACACAAGTGAAACAAGAGGCCCAGGGGCCACATCGCTCACCTGAGCAACAATAGCCTTAACTCTTATCCAGTCAGCATAACAGCATCAAAATATCTTGACATGTAAGTACTGTGGGTCTTGTACAAAAAGTTAAAAAATCTGCCGATTTTTATCCACATATTTTAATGGTAAATACCAAGCCCATTTTGTTGTTTTAGCATTATTGAGAAGATTTCCACACAAGCTCCAGCTTTACTGGCAAATTGAATTTGTGAAACAGATTTTGAAAGTTTTTTTCTATATATTCTTATGTAAATGTTCCAGCTTTTCCGGTCAATTGGTTCTTGAGAAGAAGATTTTTGAAGATTTACTCTATATATTCCTATGTAAAAATTTGACCCCCATTGTTGCCCCACCCTACCCCTGGGGGTTATGATTTTCACAACTTTGAATCTACACTACCGGAGGATGCTTCCATCCAAGTTTCAGCTTTCCTGGCTAATTAGTTTCTAAGAAGAAGATTTTTAAAGATTTACTCTATATATTCCTATGTAAAAATTCAACCCCCCTTTGTGGCCCCACCCTACCCCAGGGGATGATGATTTTCACAACTTTGAATTTACACTACCTGAGGATGCTTCCACATAAGTTTCAGCTTTCCTGGCCTAAAGGTTCTTAAGAATATTTTTGAAAAATTCTCGGAAATTTTCAGTAATTCCTAATTATCTTCTCTTGAAAAAGGGCGTGGTCCTTAATTTTCACAAATTTGAATCCCCTTTGCCTAAGGGTGCTTTGTGCCAAGTTTGGTTGAAATTGGCCCAGTAGTTCTAGAGAAGATGTTGAAAATGTGAAAATTTTACGGACAGACAGACAGACGGACGGACGGACGACAGACAAAATGTGATCAAAAAAGCTCACTTGAGCTTTCAGCTTAGGTGAGCTAAAAAACTAAATGCGTGGTTATGATGTCCATGAAGCCCTCTACCAAAATTGTGAAATTGGTCAGGGGTTCAGGTCCTAGGGAGGGGCCAATATGGCCATAAGTGAAATTGTATTAAATCTTAGAAAATCTTCTCTTCTCCCATATATATTTGAGAAAAACTAAATGCATGGTTATGATGTCTATGAAGTCTTCTACCTAAATTGTGAAATTCATGGTTCTTTGCTCAGGGGTTCAAGCCCTAGGGGGGAGGGCAATATGGCCATATCGTAAAAATGTATTAAATAATAGAAAATCTTCTTCTTTACCTCCATATATATTTGAGAAAATCTAAATGCATAGTTATGGTGTTCATGAAGTCTTCTACCAAAATTGTGAAATTCATGGCCCCAAGGTCAGGGGTTCAGGCCTTAGGGCGGGGCCAATATGGCCATGTAGTGAAAATGTATTAACTCTTAGAAAATCTTCTTCATTTGAGAAAACCTAAATGCAAGGTTATGATGTCTATGAAGTCCTCTACCTAAATTGTGAAATTCATGGTTCCTTGGGCAGGGGGGGGGGTTTTTGGGGGGGGGGGGGTGTGTGTGACAAATATGGCCATTTAGTGTTCATAAATCTTTTTAAGTTACTTGAGTCAATTGTTTAACCTACTGCTGTTGGTCATGTGTTGTCCGTGAACAATTTTACATTTTTAACTTCACCTTAAAAACTTTTTTATATAATAATTAATTTTCTGTGCACTGTATGCTTGTAGCCATAAACTGTATGCATGTTGTGTGCATTATACATGAAATTGTGAACATTATAAAAGATTGACCATTAAAGGCCCGGCAAGTCTCTTTATACCAAAAATTACAATTTTGGCCCAGGAAGCTTGGGTATAAATAATCCTAGAATCCTCTCACTCTTCCCCACCCCCTTTTAATAAATTAATGTTTGCAAACAGCAAATAATAAAAGTGGGGTAACAGTCAAAGAAGTTTCGGATTAGGGTTTAGACTCCAAAATGAAGTTTAAAATGCATACATGGGTTCATCTAACGGTTTTGGTACTCAGGTGACCTTCAGGGCCTGCTGGCCTCCTGTTGATCATACAGAGTATATATATGATACGGTTAAATAGATTACATATGCGTTTTTCAACTTCACTTGCAATACATTAAGAAGGGATAGAAATGTTCAGTCACTTGGTCACTGCTGAAACAGCCTCACCGGGATCAATGGTATGCGATGCCAAGGGAATTTCTGCCATTGTTAACGGGCATACGGCATGTCAACCCGAATTAGCTCGAAAAGGTACAGTTCTGGAGCTATGTCAGGATTTGTTTGACTAATAATCAAATGTGATATTGACTTTTAACTTCATCAAAAATGTTTGGTTATTAGACTGAACTTTATTATTTACGAACTCATTTATCTTTAAAGCTTTCCATTACAAGAAGCGATTCGCACTCGTTTAGTGGTGAATTGCGTATGTCACTTAAAATTACAGTTAATCACCAGGGGGTTAAATAGTAAAAAATTTAAAAATCCTCGATATTGATTAGGTTAACTAAACGTTACAAAAGATTTATATTAACAGAGACCACTACAATTTCCTTTGAATAGTGAAAAAAAAATTAACACCAAGATTAAGCTGGTAATTAATGTAGCAATTGCAAGATCAGTAATCGTGTATATGTCAAGGACCAAACTGTAAATTTTTATATAAGAGTCTCAAATTATTCATTTTACAAAATCAATTAAGTTACATACTATAAAACATCAATTATGCACTAGCAACAGAATTCAACAAAATTCGTGGGTTTTTTTTCTAAAGATAAAGAATAACTATTGTTGCAAGGGCCTCGAGAGATTAAAAACGGTTTATTAATTGATTACTTTTTTCTAGGTTAAAATGACGAATGAGTGCAAAACTGATGACTATCATTTCGTAAGAATGCTATTATTATCATTTACCAAAATAATGGGACTCACCTGTACGAACGTGCTCGTTTTGGATGCACGATGACGAAATAGCGATCGAATCCTATAGCTGTTAACGTCATAACGTTCACCGACATAAAAACCACCATCAGGTACTGCACCATTTTACCTGCAATATAATCATTCCTTTTTTATATTAACTTTGTTTTCCATAGGGAAATAATTATAGTAGCTCTACAAAATTTGATATACCACGTAATTGAGAGAAAATAGACTACGTTTATTAAAGGAATTATCCTTCGACTACGTCTAGGAGGGAACCATCCTTCAATGCTAATACTATTTTCGTGACATGTTTTACAAATATACAGTATATGTAATAATTTGCTGTAAAGCCCACATTGCATTTAAACATGCAACAGATTTAAGGTAAATGTATTGATAAACAGGAGAACCTGAGAGACAACATCCTTACAGATGCATAATGGTAGTTGGTTATTTCGACACTATGAACTTAGTTTCAAGCTAGGTGTCGATGAGTTGAGATTATCTTCAGACATTGCATGTATTATCATCGCAAGAGTCCTGTCCTTATCCTGGAACTATTGGTCCAAAAGAGACTTTAAAACAATTTTGGGAAAGACTTCTTCTACATTTCTAACAATGCAATCAGATTTCGGGGAGGATACTCAGATATAGGTAATAAGATTTTAAAACCAACAGATCCCAGCAAAAAATAAGTTCACAACTAGATTAAACAAGTTCAACTAAATTTTAATTGAGTCACACTTGAATACTGGTTAACATATTTTTCAGTTTTTGACACGTGTTATTAGACTTTGGGGCAAACTTTAAGGTCAAAATATGGAAAATATGTACAAAAGCCTCCTTTAACATGATTTGATGGCGCATATGTTACAACAACATGTAGAATGCCCTTGAAATTCTGTATCAAATGACATCGTTTGAAAATATGATTGAAAATTTAATTTTTGCAAAATTTTCTGATTTAAATGACTTTAAATCGATTCTATTATATGAATACTTTTAAGAGTTTGAAAAGCTAGTAACATTTTTCATGATTCCTTCAACTATGAATAATTATATCAATTGCAATAAATGCACTGCATGTATTAAGACTTAGATTGTCATTAGCTATCAATTGTTACAGAATTGGGTATTTCTGTTGACTCATTGTCAGCCTGGGATCCATATTTGTAAATCAATGATATATTTATTCAATATTATCAAAACAAGAATTTTTTTTAAATGTTAGAAGTACAAAAAATAATATGTGTCTATTGATGGACCAAGAGAATGAAAATGTTTCTGCCTTCTTTCTATTTTTTTTAATATTAGTGAATTTTCAAACAAACCATTACCCCTTATTTAAAACTATTTAAATGATTTGTATAAGAACAGCATAAAAATAATCTTCGATTGCTTTCATTTGGCACGAACGTCAACAAACAGTTTGAGCAAATAATACCCTTAATGGAATATTACGACAAATAATTGAAATTTGCAATAAATCTTATACGCGGAAATTGATTCATAAGCCGATCGACTTGCGCAGAGCGATTAACTTTTTTCTCCAAGATAAATGATGTATCATTGATCGCTTGTATCAGCTTAAAATGCCCAAACCCTATTTATAATCCATCTAAATGGCCAGCTTTAAAATCGTCCGTGAAAAGATGTTTTTCAAAAAAAACCCAAAAAACTCAAACAAACAAACAAAAAAACACACAAAAAAAAACCCCGCAACAAAACCGTAGCAATGGTACCTTTCTGATTTTTTTCAGTCCAACCTCTTTAAAGAACAAGTACAGTTTTATTAAAGAAATCATTATTTGAGTATTATAAGGTGATAATTTTTGTCGGGGCGTGATCAAATCCAATAAAGCCCGAAGGGCTCTACGATAGATTTGATCACGCCCGACCATTACCTATTACCTCATAATATCCCAAGAATGATTCCTTAATACTGAATAAGAAATCATTCTTTACTATTATGAGGTAATATTTTTGGTCGGGGGGGGGGGGGGTGATCAAATCCAAAAACACGGAAGGGCTTTATAATAAATTTGATCATGATTTGATCATGATAATTATCACCTCATAATATTTAATGAATAATTGAATTTCGTTATTACCTATATTTATATTATTTTCCACAATTGTACGATTAGATATTAAATTACTGACTTTAATAAAATGAAGACTTTCTAAGATTAAAATCATTATTTTTTACTACGTATACATGGCCATATTGGCCCCGCACAAGGGCCTTTACCCCTTATCTAGGAGCCATGAATCTCACATTTTTAGGAACATCATTCAGTTTATCTCCCACTACTGTAAATGTACAGAAAATTTTTTTCTCAGATTTACATTTTACTATTTGACCATATTGGCTCCGCCTTAGAGCCTGAACCCCTCACCCAGGGGCCATTAATTTCACCATTTAGGCAGAGGGCTTCATGGACATTATAATCATGCATTTAGTTTTCTTCCAATTTATATGAAAGTAGAGAAGAAGATTTTCAAAGATTTAATAGATTTTAACTATATTCTCATATAGGCCCCACCCTATGGCCTAAACGCCGGACCCAGGGGCCATGATTTTCACAATTTTAAGTATAGGGTTTTATAAACATCATAACTATGCATTTAGTTTTTTCCACATGTGTGGGAGTAGAAAAGGAGATTTTGCATGTTTGGCCCCGCCCATGCAGATAAGGCCCTGGGGGTGGTATGGTCATAATTTTCACAATTTAGATTTCTCATATCCTAGAGAGTAGTTTTCAAGAAGACGTTGAAAATGTAAAATTGCTTACGTACGACGGACGAAGACCCAATGGCAATAGGTCACCTGAGTGACTCAGATACGTAATAATGCCAATGTAAGTCAAACCAAAATGTATGTAGAACTAAGTGTATGTGGCCTACTAGTCACAAGAAAATTACAGGGCACATTACTTACAGATATATATTTTGTAGTTTCTTTGTCTGTGATAGCACTAGGAATTAAATTTGTATCGTATAGTCTAATACATTTCAACAATGACGCAAATGGCGTAGTGTGGTAAACAAGCGTTTTACTTCTAAATCAGGAGGAAATAAACTGAATGCATCGTTATGATGTCCATGAAGCCCTCTACCTAATTGTAAAATTCATTAGTCCTGTAATGCATTAGTAATGCATCAAATTGTAAATTCCCCTAACTTTACAATGTTTGGCCAGTGGAGCTAGGGTAAAGATAATCCGAGATTTCTCCAACTCCTGCCCCTCCCTTTCTGTGGATTGATATTTGCAAACATCAAATAAAAGCGAGGGTAACAGTCAGAGGAGTTTCGGATTAGGGTTTAGACTCCAAATGAAGTTTAAAATGCAAACACGAGAATCTCTTCCAGGTCCATCTACGGGTTATGGTACTCAGGTAACCGTCAGGGCCAGTGGGCCTCTAGTAATTTTTTTTTCAATTCAAATCAAGTCACAATAATAATCTTTTGGCAAAAAAAGCTATAACATTAGAATCTGGTGGAAACCAAAAGATAGAATAAAACAGGCGATGGTTTAAGATCAGTGGTATTGTCGGTCAAAAGATTCACCATGCTCATTAATGGTTCAATAACTTTGTACACAGGTGATTCCTTCTTAGAATCGCGGACGCTGTCTATCGTTTGTCCTTCCTTAAATATATATTAAAAACAGTCAAATTACAAGTTCATTAAATCAATGAAATATATTTGGTTATCGACATTTTGGCTATGATAAGGACGATCTTTACCCGTGTATATTAGAATCCATAATATGTAGGATTTTCTCATGCTTTGTTATAAAGCCTATCTCTGCTCTGTTATACATCGAATCGAGTACATGTAAGAATATACAAATTTATATTTCAGATATATGTACTTAATTTGATGGATATAATACCTGTTCGTAGTTTTAGTTCTTTTCTACTCTTCCAATATCTTGAAACAATAGATCTATACACTTCAATTAATAATGGTACTAAATCTGTAATGACCTTACTAACTCAAGCATTTTAACATGATATTAACAAGTGAACAGGCTTTAAGTTGCAACACCATACATGAAGCACTTGGATCATCATTTATTCAACAGTTTCCTTGATTGAAGAGTTTCAGGCATCATTGCTGTCTTTATGCAGTTCAGTGTTAAGGGAATACTAAAAATTAATGTTGTCGAAAAAATGAATAATTTATAGGGTTTTTTTATCCATTATGATTTGGTTTGAAGGTACAGGCATTTACAGTTCGACAGGTTGACTACTATGATCAACAGTGAGCCGAGACAACTTTTACACAAGACATCTCTCTGGAGGAACGCGCATCCCTTAAATGTCGAAGATTTGATTTAGTAGATCCCTTATCATTTGCAAGGAATAAAAGTTCGCGTGAATTTTGCTTTCATTTGCGGCATTGCCTGTAGGGTTATTGTATATCGATTGAATTGTTCAATATCCTGAAAACCTGACAGTTATTACTTATTTTTTCATTTTACCTAGTTAATAATTTTTTATTGTATTATGGAAAATGTCAATTTTTGAATTATTTTTTTATTTCTGATTTGAAAACAACCATCGGTGCCTGAAAAGTCGCAATTGAAGTGGATTAATTATTATAATCACGTGACTTTGTATACTTGTGTTAAATACAAGTGCCAAGTATCGGGCTAATAAGACAAAAACACATCACATGTACTTACAATGTCAAAAACATCGGGAAAATTTAAATTTTTCAAATCTAAACTATTCCTTTCTCATATATAAATGCTTTGTATGTACGACATTTAATCCTAATGGTTTGATACCTAGTACATGTATTTTTGCGAAAACAAGTCTTAAAATCTAGCACTCAATTACAGTATCAATGCTATTCAATTTTCCTTGGGAGTCCGATCTTGAAACTAAACACGAGATACATATAAACTCCATATTATGTGGGAGTTTTGGTTTATTTCCCTTAAAATACATGAGAAGACTTAAGCAACTGGACGTATCTACGTCTGATAATCGATAAGATACGATCATGAAATATACTTTGTAAATCTCATCTATCTTTCAAGGCTTTGAAAGGATTCTGAGAGTTTATGGTGGTTTGTGTTTTTACATTTCAAAACAGTAAAGATGCTTTCCTTAATCACTGGTCTTGAACAGAAGTTGTTCAAGTGGGTTGTTGTTAAAAGTGCAATCAAAGTACAAGTGAAGCGCAGTGCGTCATGTTAAATCAGACACCAACCGCACGTTGAAACAATGTTATGTTCAATAATTCTGTTAGAACCAATGAATCTTTTCAAATGTTTTAAAATCGACTCTAGAAATTTCAATTTTAGATATGAATTAAAAGAAAGGGCATTTTACATAGAATATAGATATTCATCATAGTCATTGTTAGCTATTTATAATGCCTTAAAATAAACGACCACATTTTAATCAATACACGTGACAAAGAGCGTTTATTTCAACTAGCATCAGGTACTCAAACTTCTTTATATTTCCCTTGGGTATCCCATCCCCATTTTTACTTTTAATTTAAATGAATGATCTCTTTTTGTCGGCCTTGTTCGAAAATGATAAACCATAATCTTTTTAGTGTGTGTGTGTGGGGGGGGGGGGGGGGGGGATGTGATGTTAATGTTGTGTCGGTTTGCTTTATATCATTCTGACATGAAGATTACTTTATAATATTTATATATAATTAATCTATAATATTCAGACTTTAAGGTCTTGAATTTACAATCGTATAAACATCCTTCTCGCTTCCATGACCCACGGCCAGTACTTAATGTAAAGATTAACAAAAAGGAAACAAACTACATGGATACTACCGAGTACGACGAACCAAGGTAAGTCCCCTGAAAGATGTTTGAAGACATGAAAAAGATATAAATGAATATAGGGCAAGAAAAAGATAAACGTTAACATCTCCGTTTTTAGCCGTAATGCTAAATTGGATCATTCCTAAGTTAAAATATGAAAGACCTTTTATTGTTAAATTAAAAACCTTCCAGAAATAAATTTATCATCCTATGTACTAAGCAATATAGAAATTTCTACGACCTCGGCTTCTGATTTTTTTTTTTACCTTAAAAATATTATCTTCTTTAAGTCATATTGACTAAATGTCACTCTAAAACCTTAAAAGGACCAACAGCCGATAAAAGGTTAGCAGTCCTTAAAAATGCACTCGGAAACATCAGAAAGGAACAAAGAGGATTTTAACATTTGTTTTCGTTTTATTATTGAAATTGTCATATACCGGAGTCTTAATGACACCATTTTAAATAGTTAACCAAGAAAACTGGTTAAAAAAATGGCTACAATTCGACGACACAAAGTACCCCCACCCCAGCTTTTCAATTAATAGTCAGAAAACATCGCCGCATACTTATTTTAAAGTTATGTATTATTTGTAAAAGAAATCAGGGTTTTTGTTGGTTTTAAGTGTCATTATGGCATATTAAATCTGAAACTGCATCCCGAATGATTGTCCATGCCGAATTCTCTTAGAACTGATTTCCGGTGCGTTCACTTTCGTTCTTCAATTGGTAAACAGTTTCCGAAATTAACATCCTATATATTTGCGACACAGGCACCTGACGTCATACAGTTTAAAAAAAATCCAAGATGGCGGGGATGGGTACCTTGTCATTTATTAGGTAAGCGGAGTATTTTTTTTATTATGAGAAAAATATATGACGTCAGGTGCCTGTGATTTGCGATTTCGTTTAAAAAGGAAGTGTTACACTCATAGAGAATGATAATCAGACGGACAGATCCATTAATATCCTCCGCTTTTTTGTTAAAGCGAGGGATAAAAAACATTTTTTAAATCGATTATAACATTGCAAATGGGTTGTATCGGATTTTATTACCAATTCAGCTGCTCGTATAATTGAGTGAAGTATTTATTTAAGTCGTCTTTGTTCCATTTTCAGCAATCGCCGAAGAAAAAATTGACCCGCACATCCGTGAATTATGCATTTTTTTTTCAGAAATGCTTGCTTTCTTCAAACTCTTATGAACCATCAAAGAAAGCATTTTACCGTTAAGATGATTCAGCGTTCATTATGATTGATTACTTCTTTATCTTCTGTATAACTTATATTTACATTCGTTTCTCAAATTTACAAAATGACTTGGTGCTTTGTTCACCAAACAGTGTGTACATGTGGTGGTCTATAAATATACAAAGTTTTAAAATTCTAATCATTAAATAAAACTTGCTCTTCCTAAAAAATATGAAAGTAATTTTGATGCAAGTTTCATTTTTCGTGATGTGCAAAACCTTGAATCGTCTATGGATTTGGTTGTATTTAAACGTTGGAAATTGGATACGCAATGACAAATGCGTTAATGTAAAAATTTTCCAAGGACTACAGCTGTAGCTGCATATATATGTACATGTCAGAGATACTTTTAATAAAAGTGGAAATGATCCAGTTCCTGCCACTTCTAAGAGCTAAACATATCTGTAGATTCATCATACAAGTTTTACCGATGTTTTAATTTTCATCAAACATGCAGGCCAACGTCTGAAGAACTAAGAGCCTCCAGTCATGCTGATGTAAGGAACGTTCTGTGGATCTAATGGCACGATACATAGTTCTTTGAAATTTTGTCACCTTAATACTAACATACTCAATATTATCTTGCTGTGTCAGACTATTAATTGCCTAGACTCCAAAGATATCTTTTCATATTCTTTGTCCTTAACTGTGTCGGTGTGGTGTACTTTTGTTTTTTTTTACATAAAAATCAATCGTTTGGTTATCAACCGAAGGTTACCATTGCAAAAGTACAGTTTACTCTTCTTGCACTTAATATTGATGACCTCTTAAATAATTAATTGTACAGTAAAAGTTTGAACCTGACCAAGAGCAGAAAATTATTGTTATAAATTTTTAATTTATTTTAATGTTTCAATCTTTAGAGATTTCTTGTCTGTTTTTTATTGAGCGTTCTTTTATGAGTTTTATTTTTCAAAATGTCGAAAATGATAACAATTTTTTCTCTTGTATAAATGTTCTTGGAGTATTGCTACAACAAGAAACGGAATGGTTAATAAAATATATGATGTCAAGTTAATCAATCGAAAAAAGATTGCCGTTTGATATATTTGACAAAATTGTTTTCTTTAAAAAATATTTGAATGGAGGTGGGACGGCCAATAAATTATTTTTAAGTAAAATGCATAGGAATTAAAAAGATCGTCTTTTAATTAGAGAAAAAATGAATATATTATTAGTGGATTAATTCAAACATGATACAACGTGGTGCAAAATACATGTAAGATTCATTTACAATGCAATTGTGATTTCATTGAAACGTTGATGCCACAATTGAATTCAGATGCTAATGATACTTAATTGCTTATGACATACAATTATTCAAAGACAACAACAAAAAAGGGGGTTCAGGGGCGTGAATTCAGATGCTAATGATGCTTAATTGCTTATGACATACAATTATTCAAAGACAACAACAAAAAAGGGGGTTCAGGGGCGTAATTTTACTTTGGCAAATACCCACAGGACCCATTATTTACAACCAAATAAATTATATTTCTTATACGATCTTTGTGTATATATGTATACAATTATCCCCTTTTAAACAATGTCCCCAATATCGCCAAAGGGGGAAGGTGTGACACAATGATAGTTTCAATCTATCACGAACAAAATGTGTTCTAATTAAGTTTAGAATTCTGTGATTTTAAACTTTTAATCTGACACACGCATCTTTGATCATTAATATTTGTATTCAATACAACTTGGTATTCAGCATGAACATACTAATGCTTTACAGATATTGGAAACCTTGGCCTAATGATTTGTCAGATCTGCTCAATTACAAACAATATCTAAGGAATCCAGCTGAAGCAACAGAGCACCGAGGCAAGTACCATTAGAAAATGCACTCCTCGCAATTTAACTCAATATACTAAAATAACCCCAATTTTGATGTTGTGTATTGCAACAAGTGTTCCCACTCAATGCTTGCAGAACGAAATACAATAACCGACACGTGTCTTAAAAAATGACCCCCCCCCCCACCGCCTTACAAAGACTCTGAAGCAATTTTTTGATGATATTACAATTAAATAATTGAAAGATAAATGAGAATTAACTGTACATCAATCAGATTTTTCTCACTTTGAACAGTGATGTCAAAGGATTGGAATGCGATCAATGACAATACTTTTTCCGGAAATCGTTTTAATATATTTTATGATTTTGCACAGGACGAGATATGTACACTGGAGTAAAAACAAAGTGCCGACACTTCGGTTAATTGTTTAATTGTATTCAATAGAGGATTTGTCTTCAGGATATAATTGAAAAATCTCTAACACTTCAGTGCCTCGAACTGATCGTTATGTTTGGTGCAACACAGAAATATCTACAACCTGTTGTCGCCTGCGTGGCATACAATTCTTTTTTACTTCCGCTCAGAGTCGCGACGGAAGAATTGCATCCTTGTGGCTTATATTTAGACCGTGTAGGAAATGTGTTCTTCAAGGCACGCAAAACAAGCTTTGCTGAGATACAGTCGGACTATTTGAATGAAATGTAAAAAATTGAGTAATCCATTACATAGAATTTTAAGTCATAATAATTAAACTAAAAGCTATTTGCTACATGAAATTGGTTTTTTGGAACTTATTATTCTCAAGTTCAAGCGGGGGAATGATAAGGATATTTGAATCAATGGGTGTATAAATTGGATTATTGTAATCCACTGTCAGGTTAATAACATTCCAACTATCATAGTACTCCATGTCCCCGTTTACCTCTTATAAAGTTCTTTCTTCATTTACATGCAGTGAAAGTGTTAGTGAAAGTGTTATTTTTCCCTTGGAAAACCAAGATGAAAAAAAAAATGAATGGTAAGATTGAAGTAATATAATCATAATTCATAAATATGGTTTGCATAAGATTATCTTTGGCATTAATAAACATTGTATATATATATATATAAATACAATATTGTAAGTATATTGTTGCAGAGTTCTTTTATGCAGACAGGTATTTAATTGACGAGGTATAAATAAATGTCAACATTTTCCTTTTTCAAACAATTTTGGCGATATGTCGTGCCTTTGAGAGGAGAAGAATTCGTAGGAATTGCGGCTGCATAGTATATTTATTAGATAAATTCACTTCAAAATAATGCAATTCACCTACTGAAAGCGTATAACGATCTCGATCCTTCTGTTGTTTGAATCATAAATTTACAGAATAAATATTAACACATGTAAACCAACCTTGCACAAAGACAGAAACGTGTTTTTTTTATTATTTAAATTCTAGATCATATTCATATTTACCAATTATCCCAAAATGAAATTAAACTTCTACATTATAGGCATTCTACCTTTTTAACATTTAGGATCGAGTACTTGTGCAAAAATAAATCTTGATTTCATTTTTTATTATGCTAGGCCCGAAAATTAAACCAGATAGTTCTAAGTTTGAAACAGTCTACATGTATAGTACGGTACATCTGCATGTACATGCATGCCATCAAGGTGCAAGAAAATACTGTTCTCTGATCAATATAATGCGACGGTACACAACCCCAGTTCTGTGGTACGCTGGTAATCATTTCTTCCACCCAGTTACTTAATTCAATATTTAAACTCGTCATTAAGACTTTAAAATAGGTCGTTTGTATTAATCATTTATATTTTGGTCTAACATTTCATCGGCATTTGTGATTTTTTTTTCACGGTAATGATGCCATTATCATCTTGTCCGATTTTAAGTTTCAATTATATGGCTGATTTACGGAAGAAAATAACCTGATATCCAAAATTAACAGTGATGAAGTAAATTTCGTGATAAAGCCAGCTGACACATTGTCCCGCAACATCGTAAAATTTAAAATCTTTTTCAAAATAGTTTCTAAAACTATCTTTTTAATGCTTCCTAATATGGAAAATAAAGTGGATGATGGTTATTGATGGACACCATCAAGCTACATGTAAGAGAATTTGTTTTGAATTTCCTGATTATTTCTTTATAGAACTCGGCCAAATCAAACTAATTTTGAGATCACGTAATGCATTGATAATTATATCACAAGTTATTGATAATGATTCGCACTTTCTTGTCCAAAATGACGTAAAATCCAAATAATGTATTATTAATTACCCCTTTTAACCCATGAAAACTTTCTTAATATATGCCATATATATTATCTACATTATATTTAAGTAATATCTTAATAAAATGACAAGAATATTGTTTCTATGAAAAAAAAAGAAAGATTTTGATTAAAATTGGTATTTTGCACACAAAAATTAAAACATAAAAAACGACGAAGTCGGACTGTTTAAATTAAAACCCATACAAAGGAAATGTAGCTTGCCATTAATCTGTCTCTTAAAATTCCCTACACGAGACAAAAATTGCAAATATGATTGAAATTGCTTGAGATATGCCTGTTCAATTAAAATTATTGCAAGGATGCCATTATAAAGTAATTATGTTCTTGTATGATAATTTTTAGTCCATAGCGGTTGAAAATTATCAAGATAAACACAGGAAGTTGAGCACTTCTAGAAGCATAAAAGTTTCAATCATTACATTCTGGCATTTCGCGCGATCGCCCTGTTATATTATTTTAAGCTTCAGAATCCCCGAAGCGAACTTCAATAATGATTTTTGCAGTTTACTTTTAATAATTACCACCATAACAGAATCTAAAACATACAACTGATTATTTTCAATCTTTCAAAATTAAATCAATTTTAATTTTAAATAAACTAAATCGAAAGCTCAGGTTTTTTGCGCCATCGTCTTAAAGAAAATATACAATACTATCTTTTAAATTGCTGGCAAAGATAGAAAAAATAAATTTTACTTACACATAACATTTCCAAACGGCCAATACATTACCAGCACTTTTACTGTGGTGAAAGGACAACAAAAGCACAGGTATACGAGATCCACTAACGCCAGATTGAGCAAAAACATATTAGTAACAGTGCGGAACGCTTTGTTCCGTATAAAAACGTACACAACGAGCGCATTTCCGAAAATTCCAGTCACAAATATCACCATAAAAATGATTGGCACCACACGTACCGCAATGATGTCTTTTTCTGGGTCGTTCATTGTTGACCAGTGTTCAAAAGATAAGTTGAAGTGTCCAAAGAAAGAAGCATTCTGGTTCATTCCCGCATGCAGCCCTGACATCACTCAAGAGGTGCTGTTTGTTTTATACTGGTTATCGGTTTTGCCGAGAGCTCTTGCTGCGACATCTCTAACTTCTGTCGTCACATGAGACTTCAACCAGCGCAAGTCGCATGCTCCTTCTGCTGACAACATTGATCTATGTATCGTTACCTTTTTCCTCATAAAATTGATTCACATAGCTGTCTCTTTTGTTGACAAACAAAACTCAAATCTTCATCTAAAACCTTTATCATTACCTTCTACTTAGAGACATTTTTTTTACATTTGGAACTGGCCTTATTTAAAAAAAATACCAAAATAAGAGATTAACAAAACTTTAACATTTCGTCATGAAGAGAGTAGTTCTTTACAGAACTGTCAGTCTTTTCATTCCATGTATTCTGTTTCATCCTCCAAGAATACTCTTTCCTATCTCGTCTTTATAGAAAAAAATTTATTAACGAATTTCTGTAGGTAACCTTTTAAAACTCGTTTCTTCGGTGTCTGATATTCAAGCCACAAACATATACTTTATTCATCATTTAATGAGTTTTTAATTAAATTTTTTACCCTTGTGTGTTGGCGGTCAGACTTAATTCAGTTTTATTTTAGGATATCAATTTTCCAGATATCCTTGAAAACAAGCTTCCATTGCACTTCATCGCTAAACAATACTGTACGAGAGTACTATGAGGACATTGACTTAATGAGCAGGTGCTCAGAAAACTCAATCGCTTTAACATGAAACCCTTCAACCCATGATCAAAAAGTATAACCTTAATACTTAATACTTAATATATAATTATATTCCTTTTAGAACACAATTCAACTTGATGTGATATGCAGCGGAAGAATTTATGATTTTTGATGTGAAGGATGCTTAAAAAAGCCAAGCAACTAGCCGGTCCACTTCTTGAATCAATCAATCCTTCGTAAGCGTGGTGATATTAATTAGGCTTTTGTATCAAACTTTAAAAGCGTTAGAATAGGACAGAATATTCGTCTTATTATATTATTGTTCTGTATGAGAGAAAAGTTACTGTATGAAAAAAAACAAAGATCGAAAATGTTCGATTTTGGAGACAGTTTTACACGTATATTGGAATGCTTGCTTAAAGAATACAATGCATTTTGGAAAGATGTTTTACTTTTTGGACTTATTATATGAATTCAATTATCAATCTTCCAAATATTGCTACCAGATATCTTTATGCTACCAGATATCTTTATGCCCCCCTTCTTCGAAGGGGGGAATAAAAATATGCAGCTATTCAAAAACAAAAAACTGTTCACCTTTGAAGAAAAATAGGTCAAATGGACATTTATTTTTAAATAATTATGGGGGGTTTTTGTCATGATAAGCTTTTCTTTCTTTCATTTTGTTTTTGTTTTTGATTCTCCTTTTGTTTCTCTGAGTTAACAAAGTAACCACTTACTAGAAGTGCTTGAGGTTGAATGTGTCAGTGTGTGAGTGAAGTTTATCTATGTATGACAGTATTCTGGATGTTTCAGAGTTTATTACTTTAACTTTGTGATTATAATCAGTGTGTTTATGTTGAAAAAAAAACCACATTAAATTTAAAAAAAAAGATTTTGGTCACTGTTCTAATATGATACTTAAATGAATTTTACAAATCAGTGATATTGTTCACTTTTGCAATGTTACTCTGAACTCGATTTGTTTTGATCAGAAAGTCAACACTTTGATGAAGTATATTCTTCTTGATAGCAAATAAAATATTGTTACTCTATAGTTAAAAAATTGATCTTTAAAAATGAAAAATAAAAAATACAAAGGTAAAAGTCTAAAGTAAGCGCACTTTTATTACAATGTTATTCTGCATGAATACAGTAAGTACAATAAGTAAATAAGATTTACAGGATAGACTAAGAATTAGATTAATTCTTTTTTAGAATCGTTTTACCGACTTACCGTGTGGCTGTGGTCATCGCCAGAGGTAATCATGGCTGGATATTGTCTCTCCTTGGGCCCCAGGGGTTTCTTATGCGTATTTTTGAGGACTATGCAGTTTCCCGCCTGTTTATAGTTTATCAACCACGATTCTAACGTGGCTGTGGTTTTGTTTCGGGACTCTCATCACTGGGTAGGTCTTCTTGCGTCTCTCCTTAACTGAACTGTTCATAACCCTAATATTTTTAAGTTTCTTGGGTGCGCAGCGTCCGTCAAATTCCCTGTCTTTGGAGAAACTGAATTTGGCAACGATGTTCTAAGGTTTGATGTTAATTTCAGTAGGTTTACCCACGCGGTGCACCCTTTCGAAAGAATGCATATATCAATTTTCGAAAGAAAACCTATTTTTGGAAAGAAAAAGTAACTCAAAATGTTATAACAAGAAAATAAAAGAAAATCGATATAAAAATGGAGAACTCGATCAGCATCAGTTGTAGTAGATCTAGACAATCGGTTATAGACTGATTTTAATCTACACACCCATCCTTATAATCTTAGAATACTTGAATAATTGTTTAAATGTAGATCTGTGGAAAAAGAAATTCTCATCAAAAGTATTGACCAAATTCTGAAATACAAATTACATCGGGATAAATAACTCAGTTTATTTATCATCTAAAAACATTAAAACTATAATTTGATTCAGAGGTCACATGTGTATCACTGTATAAAAAAAAAGATCAATTTGTGGGTAATATATCTTAACTTAAAAATGTGAAAAAGAAACTTAGGAGAGCCACAGTTCTACAACCATTGGGAATACATGTTCTGTAACAGAAACATCTATTAAGTTTTGTTAAATGTTGTAAAAACAGTCTATATAATTATTAAAACCTTACCAATTCATGTACGATCAAGCTTTTCTCACTTATCCTCATCTCTTTTTTAGATTTAAGAATTTGGAAGAAAAAAATATAATCATGAAACTATCACCATTCACATTTTTATTTCTAGCAAATCTTTCACAAATTATTGACAATATTTTGTGCTTTATTTAACTTCTTTTAACAGTGGATCAGATTGATGATTGATCACTTGCACAACAAGGTTTTTTTAAAACACCTATATGCATTTTTTTCGAGAAATGTTTCAAAATTGTTTGCAAGTATTTTAATTCTAAGCATTTTGGAAATACCAATTTTACTCTCAAATAGAGTTCAGTCAGAGATTTCCGGTTGCGTTGTCTCCAGGACCCTCGCCAGGGAGCATTTGGCGGCCTGCAGACCCGAAATATTTTCACACCCCAGCGGTAAGGCCTTGACCCCCCTTTAGTTTAGAAAAGTTTTTTTAAAATTTATATTCCAATTAATTAATGTTAAATAAAAGATAAACAAATTGCTTTAGCGTTCATCTTTGAAAAAATCTCATGCAGATCAAGGTTCTGTAGATTTTACAGTTTTAAATAAGTATTTTAAAAATCGGGTATTAAATGAAAAATTTCTAATTTTTTTATAGGTATTAGTCTATCTTCTTTCTGTAATAAAAGTTAACCCCTATGGCGTAACACCTTGGTAATTTAGGGAGTACACTTTTATTCAGTTCCGGGGTTTAAAGGGACTTGGACACGATTTGAGCTTAAAATTTCAAATTTTATTTTTCCATTTTTATTGTTTAGAATGGTTAATATGGGTATATTTAATGCTTTGTCAAAACTTGAAAGTCAAATGTTGAGTTATAACCAAGATACAGAGTTTGAAATTCTTTGTTTTGTAAACAAAGCCTGAGTCTTTTTATTGTTTACATATGTGTTGTACTGGTATGAGTTTCAATCAAATGTTGCTTTTTTCTGTTGTTAATATTATTTATGAACACATTGAATCAGTTTATCTTGTTTGCCATGAGTCATTTTGTCAAATAGATAGTAATTCATTACTTATCATTATTTGTAAACAAATATAAGACTCGAGCTTTGTTTACATAACAATGGATTCTTACATCTGTATCTCTCTTATGACTTGACTTCAAACATTCAAATTTTGGTCAATCATTCAAAATGCACAAGTAAACCAGTTTATACATAAAAAACAAAAAATAAAATTTTGAACTCAAATTGTGTCCAAGTCCCTTTAAGTTTAGTCGGAGAAGGGGTGGGGTTTGACTATTCATATAGTAAAAACTCTTTACTGTTAACACTACATAATTTAGATGAGCATGGAGGCTGCTGAAAATATTTGAAATTCATGAAGTTCTGATCACAATTGGGATTTGCGCATCTTTCCTCCTACTTTCTGCAGAATCATAACCGTTTAATTTGAAACATTTTTCAAACTTGTAAAACTGTAACTGTCACAAAAAGCCATTAGAGTTGCAGAAAAAGGAGTGGGAGTAAAATCCCCGTTGGATGTCAATGAAATTTATATATATGATGCAGAGCATATGAGGTTGATAACTTGTTAGAAAGAGATTATTTTTAACATTGAGTAGTTTTTGCGCCGTTCTATTTTTATTGAAGTTTTATTATAAACCTCCATGTTTCTTCAAAATGCGTATTTCAATAATTTTTATTTTCGATACAATTTTTAAGTAAATTCCAGAAAATTAGTCTTTAAATTGCCAAAAAATGAAATTTTAAAAAGGGGCTTAGATCATAACTAAAAATGTAATCCCATCTGAAGGTATGAAAGCGACCATGACACTAATATATATTGTAAATGACACCTTACTGATTATGTATTTATCTTTTAAGGGATTAATTCCGAAAAAGTTGATGCTACAACAGTCTAATCCATCTGGTATTGAAAAACAACTATTTAATCATGTTAAAAAAATATGCGTGTCCTCAACTACAAGTCTAGACTTTCAAACCTTGAGCTTTAACAATCTCGATCTCGGGGAATGGTGGAATAATGTTTATTTTTGGGGCTGAAACTGATAGCCATCGCCAATTACAAAAAAATGTCCTTCAAAATATGCAAATGAAAAGTTATTGTCATGTGACTCAATTGATACGTAATAGGTAGCCTTGCGTTTATATTCGTAAAATACATTATTGGGATTGTATTGTAGATTTCAATCGGTTAGTTGCACTATAAACAATATGAGTAGTGACAAATGTACATTAACAAAGCATTATGAATTCTGTTGATGACTAAAAGCATATTCTGCATATTTTAGTTTTAACCATATGTCATTTTTCATTTTTTTTTCTCGAATATAACCATAATGGGTTTTTCTTTCAAAGTTTTAATTCAGTTGTTGAATTCACTCATGTATATATATTTTTTCATCAAGCTTCGGAAGCTTTACATGAAAAAATCATCAAAAGTCAAATTAGAAATGCAAACAAACAAAGGAAACAAAACAAAAATCTTATCAGAAATCTACTGCACATTTTTTTAGCAAAGTATTTTTGGCAAGTTTATAGTTTCTAGTTTTTTATTCTAGCTTAATTTAAATTTGTAAAGAGACAGTTCCTTTGTGATCCAATTCTTGTTATTGGCTTTGTACGACATTGCCAGTTGCTACCAGTTATATCTAAAATAAGTCCATTTTCACCACATCACGTGCTATTATACTAGTTTAATTTGATGCCTCAATAGCTAATAAGTCCAACAAATCGCATTTGATATTCATGCTCCTATATATTTATGGTAAATGATGAATTTACTAAAAAGATTAATTCTGATCCAGTTATTTAATCAATGATTAATATGAAGGAGTGACCCATGGTCAGTCATACTTATGTCTTCCTTAAAAACTATCTCAGGGACAAAGCATTGTGAAAAATTACAATATAAATGTATTCATTTCCATTTCTAAAACATTGCAAATGGTGGAAAAACCATCTGATCGAAACAAAACTTACATTATTTTGAGTTCAAATGGATCGATTTCTGTAATAATAAGTAAGCCAAGTATTTGCAACTAAAAAAACTCGAACATACGTCACATTCCCAATATTTATTACATGTATTAGGCATTGGGTAAGAAAAATCTTAGCTGCAGGTCTGTAGCTCCCGGTCTGAAAAAATTCGGATAGACGACCTGGGAGCTACAGTGCCACCCATTAAAACAAGGGCACCGCTAAGCGGAGCATCCCCTCGCGACATGACTTATTGTACGGGGGAATACGTTATTTAGGAAAATACAAATGTACATGTAAATTTATCAGATCAAAATAAAGAAAGTATTTCTTTAAACCACTTTGAATACCTACATGTAATATCTATTTAATCTCAATCCCCAAGCTTTGTGGTGTATAAATTGGGGGTGGGGGTTTACATAACAGTTTTCCTATTCCTAGCAGAAGCTCAACACATATACTTTAAAGTTTAATAATTTAGATTCATTTAGTGACATTCATTTTTATATAACCATACATAAACGATCCGTACACATTATGAAACGTAGCTGAAAATCAAGCGCTCTGTAGTCTGCTCTGATGGAAATTCTAGTTGCTAGTTGTCGTATTATAATTAAATCCATAGTATAGTAGATATATATGCAGTTATTATTAATATAAAACAATTTTCGCGTGATAAATGTGCAATATCTGTCAAAGTCTCTACTGAATTTTGGACTAGTTCTATTTTAAGTAATACGGGAAAATTTGTCCGAAAGTCGACTGCTTGTTTCGATGTAAATCGGCAGACTTAAATCTCTTGCCCGCTTCAACTTTTAACTATGGGCACTCGTCTAACACTCCAATGCTACAAAACGGTTTTTTTTTACCTTTACTAGATTTAAATCCCAAAAAATGTCAAGTTGTTGATTTGAACTGTATACGGTAGCGATTAACTTCAAGTCGTACATAAAATTACCGGAAATGTCTATTGTCAAGTCGTACATAACATTCATGTTTTTAACTTCATTTTTTACGATAATTTAAAAAAATACTTAATCAATTGATTTTGAAATCAACAGGGTTTGTCCTTTTACCATGCCAAAGAAGTGTACAAAGTTTGATGGATATTCATGAGAGGGTTTTTTTGGAATTTACTAGAAAATTGAAATGGAGTACACACACACACACACACACACACACACACACACACACACACACACACACACACACACACATACATACATACACACATACGAACACACACACGCACAGTAGCGATGCTATATCCCCTTCGCAACAAGTTGCGCGAGGGGATAAAAAACAACTGTGTATTTATTGCGCACAAAAACGTGCGCTAGTTTGGGACTGATTAAACTTATTTATATTAAACTTATTTATACACAATATCTGTGAAAACAATTAGTACCATTAAATTCTTAATGCATCTTACTACTAATATCGTCTCTTTACTTGCCTCAGACTTTCTCCGGAACACGCTACTGACCTCGGAAAATCAAGTATGTTAAATTTACATCGAGATCGAGAGTCGCCTTTTTACATGTAAACAAACTGCACCACTTCACTTTACGGGGCTGGTGATGGTGTTTAAAAGACTATTAGAGGCAAGTAAAAGAACGATATCTGATCAGTAGTAAATTGCATGAATAATTTAACGGCACTAATTGTTTTCATAGAATTTGCGTATAAATAAGGTTAATCAGTCAAAAACTAGCGCACGTTTTTGTGCGCAATAAATACACAATTTTTTCAATGGTTGGCACTGTAGCTCCCAGGTCGTCCATCCGAATTTTTTCAGACCGGGAGCTACAGACCTGCAGCTAAAAAAATCTACATTTCACGATTTGATAGATATTAAATTGTTAGGTAGCATTTTGGTTTTATTATATTTAGCATATTTGCAAGGAAGATGGTGTTCTGCACTTTAATATATATATAAAAAAATAAACATTCTTTGAAGAAAGGGAATGCCTTTGTAACAATCTTTATAAGGAAAACTCACATCATTATTGGATTTTCGTCACATGTTATATAATAAAGAAGGATTTCATTTTGTTTGGTGTCGATGAAACTGCATTACATTGAATTAAGCATACTCTTAAATCAATCGATTTAGTAACATAACATTCGTTTGAAATAATTTTGTAAATAACAGATTGAGGGTATCTTAAACGATTCATCATTCATTTGCTGTTTTGCAACACTGGAGTCTTTCACATTAACAAATATTCACTTGATAGGATGCAAGCAGTATATTACCCGATATTTAGACAATCATATATTAGGACTTCACATGCTGATGATAAACACAATTTAAAAATCCCTGTTGATATTTCACGTTTTGATTGCTTTTTAATGAAAATATCAAAAGCATATTTTGACAGTATGAGGTTGAAATAGTATATTAATGTTTAGAGAAAATTACTTTCTTGTTTTTGTTTAACAAAGAAGATGTGAAAATTAGGCGATTAAGATAACTTTCATAAAACTGATTAGAAACAGAACGATTTCTTTTAAAAATATGTTCTCTTGATTATTTTGCAAGATGCTTTTAAAAATGCAATGCTTGAAACTTATCAATACGAACAAGTGTCTCTCTTGACAAGCTATATGTGTGTGTGTGTGTGTGTGTGTGTGTGTGTGTGTGTGTGCCTTTATATATAAATATTGCATGGGAAAAAATTCTGTAGGAGATTTAACTTTAAGATAGGGTTATATTTAAAGTCATTTAGGATTTCCTGGGGAAAAAATCCGAAAGCTCTTTTATTTTCAAGATCATAAAAGAAACTTAAATTTTTCTGCAATATTTTATAGTCTTTAACAACTTTTGTTCGAATCCTAATCGGAATTTAATTTCGATAAAGGAAGTTATTTGATTTTAGGTAATTCTCTAAAACATTTCGGTTTCGTAACATCAATTTTAAAGGATTTACATTTTTACAAAACTACCGGGATCCATCAGCAAATCTCGAGAGAACACAGTCATGACTATGAACACATATCATCCCTTCACATTTTACAATAAGTAGATGGTAAATACTGATGTCTTAACCTAGTTTGCGCGCCAGTCAGCACATATAAAGAGAAAGGTAAATGTATTTATGTCCCAATTTAACGTCGAATGCTTACTGGTGCAGATTTTTTGCGCATGCGCAGCAATATTCTTGTAGACAAGACCTAAGTTTTTTAAATATCCAAAGAAGCAATCAAACACAAAGTTTTACGATGAAATTCTGATCTAATTTAATTAATTTATGAAATATAATCAAATAATTACAGGCGATATCACTCTTGAAAGATACATCACTTACAAAAAACGTGTGTAAAATCAAGCAATAAATTTCCCAACAAATCATATTTCATTTAGAAAATCTAGGATCTAAATCTAAATAATTGCTTAAAAATGAGACTCAATGGAATTTTTTGTAGTTTTTATACGGGAACTCGAATAGATCAAAGATGTTAATTCAGAAATTCATTTTCACACTACTTAAAAGTGGGTATATGCCAATAAAGACATAATACATCGCTGAATTTTCTTCTTGCATCAATTTAAACGAATTCCTTCTGACGTAAATGGGGTTTTATATTAAGAATTGTCAAAAGTGACAGGAAAAAAGAAACTTTGGAGACACTTATGAGTTCCAATGCGCAACCTGTTGCAGAGAGGAAAAGCATCGCTTACAGTGTGAGTGTTGGCGTGTTAGTGTGTGGGTATACATAGGTTTGTTGGCAAGATTGAACGATAACCGTAATAAATTTTGCACACGTCCTTATCATTGTAATGTGTCAAACGCTAATTATTTCCTAAATTTATAGGTGGATTGTTTTCCGAGATATCTGATATTATTGAGAATAAACAATGTATTACGAAAGTTAAGCTAGATTTATGCAAGTAAATCTTGGGATACATTTAAAAATCGTTTGAAGATGTTGTTTTGACTTTTCGTTAAAAATATACATTACCATAAGTCTGTCATAAAAATGGCCGCCGAAATTTCAAAGTTGTCAATACCAAATTTCAATTCATTCCCATTGGAAATAAATCTATCAAAACACGCTGTTGTTCTTGATGGGAGCTCAGTAGAGTGTGTACTATTCCGTCTTCCCATAAACTAGAGTTATCGTTACTTAAAGAGTTATCTTCCCCTTATAGCAGGTATGCATCACTTCCGGAAGATAAGTAATCAGTGCGGGAGTTTACAAATACGAATTTTCCTACAACAACAACATTTGATGATATTTAAATTACCAAACAGAAATAAAACATCAAAAGTTATATAAAATTAAAAAAGATTATAAGTCAGCATATCATAACAAGAATGCAAAGAATACGTTTGATTACAATCAATAACATGTATTATGCATATTGTTGATTAAACGGTAAACATCGCGAATGAAAGGCATTCGGATTCTTATTTTTAGGACACCTTCTCCTTTCGTCTATTTCAGAGCCAACGGATGGTTTTCATATTTAAGAGCTAACAGATGACTGGTGATTTAGTGATTTCTCTGATAAAATATACACGTTACACAGAAATTAAAGATGTTATAAATATTAAAGGAGGCTGGAATTGATAACCAACTATTTTCTAGAAATCAAATATAGAAATAAAAATTTCTAAAGATATGTCCCTATACTTTTTTCGGGGGACAACGCAAAAACAATATAGGGAAATTATATATACCGACCAAATTCAAAGATGCATGTACGAGACACCCCATATTCGCAAGCAAAGGGTAAATTTACGATCCACTCTTCGCAAGCCAAGGGTAAATTTACGATCCACTCTGCTCCTCTACCACCCTTGGCAGATTTAGCCGACAAAATAAAAAACCGCGCAACGGAATCTGATTGGCTGCGAAGCCAGGCGATCGCAGGGAATCTACTAATTGGCGGTTTAGTTCGTTGTGTTTTTATACAAATTTAAATACAATCATAATTACAACTTTTACGTGATTAATGAATAACAAACGATATATAATTACAAATTTATGGGTTTTTTAATTATTCTTGTTTTTCTTTTTTTTTACGACCATTTCTTCCAATACCTCTTATATGAAAAGTACGTATTTTAGCTGCTCCAATTTAACTCAATCGCTAGGTGGCGCTGTGCTATTTCTGAAAACATTGGCTAAATCTGCCAAGGGTTGTAGAGGAGCAGAGTGGATCGTAAACCCTTGGCTTGCGAAGATGGAGATATCCCCCCCCC
>WFKH01011581.1:57901545-57919654 GCA_016163765.1 Magallana hongkongensis | reverse complement strand
AAAAAAAACCCACAAAAAAACGATGTTTGCGCTAGCCCGTTGTGCTCCATTTGTTCGAAATGCCGCGCTTTCATGAAAAAAATATACACACAGTGGGTATTGGTATCTAACCAGGCACCGATGGTCATCGATTCAGGAAGCTGCACCTGTCATGCAGGATGTTTAATTAATGACAACATTTGAATTTTTTAACACAAGTGAAAAGCTGTCAATGTGACGGCAAACCGGGTTTTCTTTTAGGTGAACTGTATCTATAATCCATGTCAACCCTGAATTGATAAACACTACCTACCGTATCCAAAGAAATGGAGTACCCATATGCAATATTTTGCCTCAAAAAATGACTAAGTTCAAAAGCTGGTATTTTTTCATAAATTATCAGAAATCAAAATCCTAGCCATATGCACACTTCTGATATATGTACAATGATCTGCAAAAGAACAACTTCCTATCTTTAAAACTGTAGGAGGAGTTATCCGTACAATAAGGGTACCCTATATGCTATATTTTGTCGAAAAATGACTAAGTTCAAAAGCTAGTATTTTTTTCAATAATTATCAGAAATCAAAATCCTAGCAATATGCACACCTCTCATATATGTACAATTGATTTGCAAAAGAACAACTTCCTATCTTGAAAACTGTAGGAGGAGTTATCCGTACAATAAGGGTACCCTTTTGGCAGCAGCCCGCCCACCCGCCATTTCAATAACAGATTTGTTGTATTAAATAAATAAGGTTAAGAGAAATGACAGCGTTGAAATTGTATCTCAGTGCTTTATAATAGATTTCATTGAAATTAGAACTTTTTTTCGGTTTAAGAAAAAGAAAAACTTTTTCTCTAAAAGCCTTTGAAAAGGCTGCTTACACATTTTTTTTCGTAGTTTGTGTTTGTTTGTTTGTTCGTTTTACTCGTTGCACCTTTATTACTTTTATCATTTATCTAATTGCCCTTTATATAAATGTATTGTACCTTATGTACCTTATAGCAAACAAATATAAAGTAAAGCGTGAGAGAATATTAAAGTTAACTTGAATTTGAACAGAAATTCAAGAGAACCAAATTATTATTAATCAGCCATGCACATCAAAACCATGTATTTTGAATAAAATTTCAAGAAAATTTAACAATGGAATGAACTATATAAATATATAAACATGCAAGTTGTCGATCAAAATCGTAACGCAAATTTAAATGAAAACATGATTGCAAGTCGTGCGAAAATTTACGCAAAAGCTAGGTTGCAAAGCAAAAATGTTTTTATCCATTAACTCTTAAATTCCCATGATGATGAAATTGAATTTAGTGATTAATGAATATAAATGAAAGCCATCAAGAGGAAGTATAATAACTTCTGTCAATGATCATTGCAGCTCTACGAAGGTATAACTCCCATCTATGTACTTCGACCTACTGATAGAGTGGAATATTCTCTTTAGAGGTGGACAGACAAAACCATTCATGGTAGATAGTACAATCAAACACGCTCGTCAAATCGCCTTATTGTTTTTGTAGTATTACAGCATCCTTTAATTACACAATGGTCTTTGTACATTGCCATCAACAACTCTTTCAAACTTTTGTTTACACTGTTTAAATAGCGCTATACCTGCTCTAATGGAGAGATAACTCGTGTAACGAACAATAATTCCAAGTTACTAAAAATCCGGAATAGTTTTATGACGTTATTTTATAAAAATGACGTATCATCTGTCATATATTTTACAATTGACAAGATGGCTTCCAAAGGTAGAAAAATGTCTACCCCAGTGAAAAATGGTATATTTACTATACAAGTGGTTTTCCGCAACAAGAGATAGCAGGTATTCTTTCATTGAGCCAGTTTGGAATTTCTAAGTTTCTCAAACGATATAAGGCGCGCGGATCCTGTGAAAATTAACATCGAAGCGGACGCCCCAGAAAAATTAACCGATGATCGAAAGATACTCCGATGTGTAAAACTGAACAGACGGCAAACTTTGTCGGATATAACTGATGAAGTTAATTTAAAATTACCAAGTTGCATCTCTTCACGCACAAAAGGGAGGCGTTTAAGATTTTTTATCTTTACAAGACGGAAAATGTGAAAGACACTAACAATTCGGTCTGTAAATCGCACTCGCCGTGTAAATTGGTGTAGAAGTAAATTACACTGGACAGTAATTAATAACTGGAAAAGGGTGATTTTCAGGGATGAAACTCAGGTTGTCAATGATCAGAATAAGCGAGTTTACATCTGGAGAAGACCGGACGAAGTATGGCGGCCTGAATGTTTTGGCGTCCGTGGAAACGGGAAGTACTCGGCTATGTTTTGGGACTGTGTAACTCACGAAGGGATCGGAACATTTACAGAATCGATGGCAATATCAATTTCCAAAAGTTTATAAACATTTTGGGTATAAAGAACAATATATGATATCGGTCATATTTGGCCTCCATAATTCGTCATTTTTAAAGTGTTTCAGGTACATTAAATTGATATGTTATATTTTAGAAGAGTTGATATAACATATATTTTTTATTTATTTATATAAATTGTTTGCACTCACTGGCAGTTTTTGACATTTTTCTTATCTTTTTTCGAATGGGAAATATAGAGCGACACTTTGAACAAGGAGAATATTTTCGTCCCTTATTAGTCTTGGATAGACACACCTCTGATAAAAATATTTTGTTTGTTCAAGCATGCGCTCAATGTTTTCTGAAAGAAAAACTGTTTAAAAACAAGCCGTTTTATGCAACAAATGGAAAAATGGCGGTAAAAGGTTAACTTTGTGATGTCATATTTCTAAATTGTGGACACTTGGATCAAAAGGAAAATTATAAAATAACTTTACATGTATACATATATGTGTACAAAGAAAACAAAGAATTACAGAAAAATGATGATGTTCATTTTTTGGGGCCATTTTAGGCCCATATCATATATAGTCCAATATCAATTCCCAAGGATATAAACATTTTGAATACAAATTTATGGCCTGTTATAATGCGTCATTTTCCGAATGAGGACTATTTATTCTAAGACGACAATGCACCGGTACACTTATCTAATGCCACAAAATTATGAAAAACCGAAAACAGGATTAAATTTCTTACATGGCCATCCCAATCTCCAGATATAAAAATAATAGAAGAGGTGTGGAGAACCATAAAAATACGTCTTCAAAGACATGTTACTGAACAGAACATTCATTACGCAAAGACCTCATCATGAAAGTGAAAGAAATATGGCGGTCACTGCCACAACATAATATTCAGAGCTTGTACGCTTCAATCATAGACCGAATACGACAAGTTATTAAATGCAAAGGTAATTATGCGCCTAAATACTAGAGTTAGAAAGGTAAGTTTTTAGTATTTTAGGTTTTGAATTTTGTGTTTACGTTTTAAAAGTTACGTTACGTCGATCATTTTATGACGGACTTATGGCCAGATATTGTATATTACATAATAATATATTAATAAAATTAATGCGGAATAAACTTTATAATTACCCTGTTCATGAACTATGGGTCTTCCTGTTTCTGATCAGTAAAAAATATCTTAAGATTAACAGTCACTGTGGAATTATTAAAATTCGTGGGGGCCAATTTTCGTGAATTGCTTATATTTTACAGGTTCATGTGGACGTAGTTTCATGTATTCTCTTGTACCTACGAAAGGAAATATGACTTTATAACCCAAAATTATTAATTCGTGGAGGATGTTAATTCGTGGATGAGAGGTGCCCACGAATTCCAAGAAAATTGAGCCACCACGAAATCTAATAGTCCACCAGTATAGACCACCCGAAAAACGAAATTAGGAAGCAAGCCCCTTCGTGATAAGATGTACTCTCGTTGTGTAAACTGCAGCGTGGTCGATGGGAGAGTTGTGGGTAAGCTTTAAAAGCTTCAAAATATTGTACATGCATTCGGTTATATGACAGAAAACATTCAAAATGATCATTGCTCAAATAAATTCACACTGATTAATAAATCAAACCGTAAGAGTTTTTCCAATTGCGGGTCACTCATCCGAGGCAATATTTACACAGAGAAAATGTCAAAAGTCACTATTTGACACCACTTTGTAGCAAACGTATGTTTTACACAATTAATAATGATATTTTTAATAAGAAATAAGAAAGAAAATCGTATTCACCATGTAAATTCTTTTATTTTTTAACTTTTAAATGGTATACTATTTTGATGTACATTTTGTAAGTGTCATAATACTTATTTTCATTCTCAATCATTACTGTCATTTAGAAATTTGTCCAAAGAAATCATAAGCAAACTGAACTTGGCCAATACTCCAACCCAGAGATCAGCCAAAAAAAATTTGCAAAAAGTATGGGAAACGTATGACCCCTCAAAGAAAACAGCGAGTGTGTAGAGCTTTTTATAAAGTAAGCGTAAACAAATCATCAAAACGACAAGCAGCAGAAGAGCATGATTTGTATAATTCTTTCTTACAAAGAAGGATTTCAGGTGAAGTAATTCATATTTTGTATATCCTGAACCAAGACCGAAAGGATATAATCCTCTGAACGGATCTATTGAGGGCTCTCATATACACCTAAGGGATGGATGGATAGAAGTAAATTTACACAATTTATGGACCACTTCAACAAACATGCTGGAATTGAACGTCCAGTTGTTCTATTGTTTGATAGTGTCAGCAGCCATGTCGATCATGATGTCCTCATGAAGGCTAAAGCACAGGGGATTGAACTATACAGATTTGTTCCCAAAGCTACCTACCTTATCCAGCCTTATCCCTCCTTTGGACAAAGGTGTGTTTGGGCCACAAAAGTCCAAATGGCACATGACCGTAAGGAAATACACACGTGAAAACCAAGGGCGGTGCATTGTAAAAGAGAATTTTGCAGAGAAAATGAAGGAGGCTTCTTACAACTTTATAAACCACTGACGGTAATAAATGCATTCAAATCTTCAGGCATTTATCCTATTGACAGTTTTGTAGTTACAAGAGACATGCTGAAACCATCACTTTCTTACATAATTGATGCATCAGATTGTGAAAAGGACACAGAGAATGTGAAACAGAGTAGAGAAGAGCAAAGACTGGCTGAATGTGCCTTTAAAGTATTCGAGAGCAGTCTGAATACTTCTTATCGCCAGCGCTATTCGCAAAGAATACAGGAAGGATATAATGAGGAAGGAGTTTCCCCATGCTTTGATGTATACAAAAAACCGCACAATAAGGCTAATCCGTCAAATGATAAGGAAGATGGAAGAAACGCATCAACATCAGAACTGCTGGCACACGTAGCTGTTCAACAACCAATCCTATAGAGACAGAAGATGTGACATCTCCTGATATCAGACCAACTAAGAAGACTGACGGTGATGCTGCTGTTGTGTCCTTGGTATAAGCCGAGAGTATGGTATTTCCAAAGGCATCAGACAGTTCAAAACCAAAACGCCAATTACTTATAGACTCATTGTCTGATAATCTAACATCACTAGAAAGCATCAGACAGTTTTCCTTAAAAGAACTTAATGATTAATTAAGAATTACAAGCGTTTGCTGAGAGGGAAAAAAAGCAAAAAATAAGTATCAAAAACAAATGACAAACTGGCTAGTCAGAAAAAGAAAAAGGCATGTATGCCCAAAGGTATTTAAGTGCAAGCCTAAGACAACTGAGAAATCCAAACATGATAGCAGTGAGGAAGAAGTTGACTTTGACCAAGAAAGGACAATTGACTCACGATGTCAAGCTTGTCACAGTACAGAAGCAGATGACGAAGCAGTCGGAATTGAACGGCTTTGGATTCAATGTGATTCATGTGAGAGTTAGATGCACACTAATTGTATAGCTTCAGAAATAGATTTTTAAAACACCTTTATTTGTCCCAGATGTTCATAGTTAATTTTTTGTATGCTTAGTTCATGCTGAGGTAAAACAAATTGTTAGTTGGCTTAAAAAATATTATTTTCATGTGGTAATTTTAAGTTCTGAACACATAATTTGATAATTTATTGTTATTGCAGTATTAATGACTATGTATATTTTTATCCTTTTTCAGACTAATGAGAAGGACCCAGGACTCACAATTTAAAATCCAGGGAACGTGGTACACACGTTGGCAGCAAGAACAATTGTGATGGACAGTCTGTCATAAAAGGATATCATGCATTCAAAATACGCCCCTTATTTTACATCTGTGCCTCAATTATCTATTGATAGAGAGTGTACCAATGTGAAAGATGAATATGCATGGTTAGCCTGGCTTCCACAACTAGAGAGTTTTCTCCCAGATTATCATGACATGGTAACTGATGAGAAACGTCAACTGAAGTTAAGTGATGTTGCAGGGCTTCCTATTGGACATGTACCAAGATGATTGTCTCAATTTTTGTACCATTATAGATCAAGGTGGGGATATAAAGGCCGAAAACACTGGACAACCAGTCCCAAGTTTCCCCCCATGGCCTGCTCCAAATGAAGAGGGGGTGGGATAGTGATTCCCTGTAAATATATTATTAAGAAAATAAAAAATATTGACTCTCAATTTTTACGACATTAAAAAAAATTTTGCTGAATATTTCAGAGGGTGCTGGGATGAAATTGTACTGTCAGTAATTGTTCACAATATTTTGTTGAGTTTTTTCCAAGTATTTTCTAGTCATATGCAGTTTAGTATGTTTTATTTATTTATTTGTTTTATTATCATTTCGATTTTTTGTTCGTTTCTTTGTTTGTTGTAATTTTGGTTTTCTACAACTTGTTATTTTATGTTTTCAATGCTGCAAATCGATAAAAATTATGTTGCGAGACGACCCTTAAACATTACAGACACCATGTCACATGACCCTGAACTGGAGAAAATGATTCGAAAATGTCTCGTTGATATACCCCTTAAATAATGTTTCCGTAAATTCATTTTGAAGATAAAATGACCGGTAAATAGCTTACAATTTGTACTTCAATACATATATAGCATAAAATATACATCGAACAACTTTGCAAAATATCAACGAAACAATCTGACGTGACCCGGAATTGGCGTCTTCATTGTACACGCTATTATTAATTGACATGTTAATCTAGTGGTAAATTTTATGAGTTAGTTTTAGCTATAAAAAGCCACGCCACGTTAAAAATAAAAAGCTTATTGTGACTACCGATAGACCAGAAGAATTTGATATCTTAGATAATTGAATGTATTTGTCCCTTCAATTAAAATCCAAAAATAGCTATGGAAGAACCATTTGACTAAGATAACAAAGAAAATAATATACGGAGGACATTATCTTGTATGCTGAACGTATTCTATATCTTCTTGTTCGAATTCTATATGAGCTTCAACAAATTCTTCTTGCTGAAGCTTACTCATGATTTTGAACAGCAGACATTGCAAGAAAACGCCTAGCCTGTAGACTGTAAATAATTATAACCCAACCATTCATCTAACCGCATATTATCTTCAGTGGGAAATTTTTGACCTGCCCTAAGAATTTAAGTCAATGAATTTATCAGCGGAAATAGTCTAGTCTGAAGAACTCTTTAATTGCATCTGAAATCCACCTCTCAATCGTCAGAATAGAAGAGAAGCCATTTCTTCCTGCAAGTGTTGCTCTAGCAATAAGAAATCTGCACCTAGTATATAATTTTGGGTCAAGCCACTTGAAAGGCACTACCACAGTCAGCTCTTTTTTTTGACAAAGGAGTAAGACACTGGCTGCATGTCTTTGAGTTTGAACAATGAAGTTCGTTCAAATTGTATGCACAAAGATACAAGGCTTGAACTGGACGGTCACATGTCCTGTGTAACTTCAAAACAAAGCGCTAAAGCTCGGTTGTTTTTGAGTGCTTGAAGGAAGTAAATACTGAAATTAACTTTCCCTATTTGAATTTCAATGGAAGACCTCATCAGGAGCTTGATGTAATGTTATTACTGAAAAGAAGACAAAAAACATGCACCAAGCGTCATAAGAAAGGAAAAAAATGCAGACAAAGCAATGAAACCAATCAGTGGAAGCATTTAGCTGCGTTTTATTCATCACGTATGTTTTCGAAAGAAAGTTGTGTAATTAAGAAAAAAAATGAAATATTGAACGAATCGTACAATTCACATGCAAACAGTTTTAGACACAAACTTGAACATTTTTAGATCGAAAACAAAATTGAAAATTATAGGGAAGTATGCACTCAACCACACCCTTAAAAAAGCCTCTATGTCTGCGTGCACAAGCACAGTGTGATGTAAATAAACTCAAGACTTACATTTAAACGTGGAAGAAAAACAATAGTGTTATTTGGTCACTTAAACAACCTCCTTCGTAATTTATATTTTTATAATCAGCTCTAGATCTGTACGCAACGGCAACTAAAATGCCAAAACGGCCTACCTTTCAGAAGCATGTACAAGTCGGAATTTTCGAAAGGACAGGAGTTAAAAAGGAAACTTTAAATCAGGTGTTGTCGCCTTATGTAGCTGAAGTTAACGACGTGTTCGACAAAGTGTTGCATTGCTATGTCAGAATGATGGGGATTGGTTCCAAAATTATGAATTCGTTAGTCATTAAAAAATCCAATTGTTCCTATATCTGATAGGTTGGAGTTCAAATCTTTTGAATAGTCATGTCTATAAACAATTGGAGGCGAGTGATATCGGTCATGCAGTGGGTGTAAATAGAGATTACAGTTAAAACTTGTTACATCGTTTCAACACATACATAAGTCAAATAAATGATAACAAAACATTAAGTAATGCGATATTTATAGTGTTACCGAAACCAAGTGCCTTATCTTGCACCTTTTAACTAATCAAGGCGATTCATATATGGACGACAAAGTTAAACAATAATTGCAATTGCAATTATACCAAACTCGTCTAAATTTGGCATGTCATTTCCACCTAAAAGATTAGATTAAACGGTAAACTTCAAAGTCTTTCATCTGTTAATCAAATTTTTGGAGCTGATAAAAATGTATCATAAAATGCACAGTGTATTTACTTTTCATGCATGTCTGCAAGTTGTCGACTTTTTGTTTCTGTTAGAAATCCGAGTTTCATACATACTGAACTGCTTGTAGCAAAAAAAACAGAATATTATGAACGTATTTTGTATATTTTTATGACTTAAAACTACTATAGCATTGACAAAAAAAGAACACAATTTGTCATTGAACTAGTATTTTGATCTGCTTAATCGGTTTTCGGTCGGAACCAGTTGCGATAAAGACTGGCAATTCTTAATTGTCCCTAGATTATATTACAAAACATAATTAATTGCGTTTAATCGGATGAAGGCGGTCAAAGGCACGTGATACCGTGGCACGATAGCTTCAATGAGAGACTCAATTCCGACGCATGAACACGTTCACTTGTTATTAATATCCATGATCTTTAAGGAGGCTAGGTGGTCAACAAAATTAACCATCGGGACCTCCTTACATTTTCAGATATGATTTGTTTAGCTATAAACTATCATTTAGCAAAGACATAACCCATATAAAATTTTTGCTTTGAAATTTTAATATTTTTCTATATCTTTATACAGAGCTCTTCTTCTTAAGAAGATTTATAGAGTCTAAAAATGGCCACGACCATCCAGCCCTCTTAAACTCGGAGTTGCCTTAACCTACTCGCGTGTGCATAATTCATGTCTGGTCTTATCTTCATTGGAAGTTCCTACATCACACAACGATTGCGTATGACCAGAGGATGTGTCATAATCTTAACCCAAGGTCATTTTTGCTAGTTCAAGATCATTATAAAAAAGGCATAATTCTTGTCTAAAGGAAAATTATTAAAAGCTTCCTACTTCACACCAAAATTGCTTATAATTTGAAAATTATATCCTGACCTTGAGCTTTGGTCATTTTTGCAAGTTCAAGGTCACCTTAAGAAAATGGGTGCATCCATTTATTTCCAGTAGAGAAATACCTAGCGAGGGGTATCATTTGTGAGCTTGCTCACGGTATCTCTTGTTAGTTTTTAGTTTAGCTTATTTTTTAAGAAGTTAAAAACAATGTTTAAAAAGATCTATAGAAGATGAACTTTACTAAGATACGAAAAGGCAATTTCAGTTACATCCAGTTTGTTGCCCCAAGTAGTATCAGTCATATTTCTCCAATCCTTTTATTTTCTGCATGTAAACATAAGATGTATTTGACTTTTTCACCTGTAAAAATCGATGTAAACCAATATGACGGAGAGTCCCTTGATCTAGCTGATCATCATTTCTTGATTGTTTTCATTTTCAATAATTGGATACATTTTCTTTGAGCAATTGTATTACTATATGGTCAATTTGGTCGAATTAAATATTGGTTTTATTTTTGATAATATTTTCTAATGTTTTAAACAAATTTTACTGAATAAATCAATAGGATCGTAAACAAGTTTTCGCAACTTACGAGTTCATTTCCTTACATATAACGATGAGTCATGCATGTTTGAATTAATTAAATTAAAAATGATGTAGATGCTCTATGCGCTTAAATCAAAGATAAAAAACCCATATTACTACTTGAATCTGCAGGTTCCATCAATGTATTTATGAAACTACAAAAATTCAAAACCACTTCTTACAGGGTAATTTATGCTAACAATGGAATTATTTTGCTAAGTCAGACAAGCTTTTTGAAAAGTTTTTTTTTTTTTTTGGTCTGTTATATTGGACACGAAAGTGTCGTTATTATTTAAGTAAAGCGAATTGTCCCATAAGTGATTTTACTTTTTTTTTTTACAAACAAAAATTATAAACATAAAGTCTTGTTTGATGTAGGATTGAAAACCCCTATCCTATTTATTGAAATCGAAACGATAATTCCACTAATATGAAACTACTCACGTACTAGGATACATGTACGACAGTTGGCGTCGCGAAAGCAAATTGTTTTCGTACAGTTCGAATCTCGTACCGACCGGCCGTCGATAAAAGTACATACCTGTATAGCGTGACCTATAACTATTTTGCCAAATAGTCAGATACGTTAAATTGGGTTAAGTCAAACATAAATGTGTTAAATAATATTTCCTTTCCTTGATAAAGCAATATTCGATGTATCAATTATGAAAACTCTGTTATCCTCATTAATAAGGTAGCTTTAACAAAGATGCAGTTGTAACATATTTTGAACTACCATGAACAGTAGGAAAATACAATAATAGGTTATTAACAATGCGGTACTCAATATTGACTCAGGCTTTACAAAGGGAATGATCATTCTAGGTTAAGCCTTTCAATCTTTCAATCGATTATTGTTGGTCAATGTGTTGCATTTTGTATACCCTGAAACATATTTCCTTTATTCGTAGAATTAAGCACAATAAAAGAAAAATATGTTTGGGGGAAAATCACGTTTGCGACAAAAATGCAGTTTTGTTAACTATCTGGATAATTCCACCAATATAACGTTTTCTGGAATCTCTTACTTTTATACTTTTGAGATAATATTATTTATATTTACATTGATAAAATCACTAATATGGAATGATAGTAAAATAATTGAGGGGTTTTTTTTCATTTACACGTTTGTTGTCAATAATAACTGATGCTATTATATGTATAGTGAAAGCCAATTCTCTTTATTACGGCAGCCCACAATACCTTGCGCGTGGTAGAACTTCCGGTTACAAAACCAGTACAAATAAGAAACAAAGGTAATGTTGACAACTTCTGCTGCGTGCTTGGGTGCACAAATTTGCAGGAAAAACGGAGAAGGTATCAGTGCTGTTTTACAATTCCTAAAACGGCAGTTATCTTTCTTGAAAATTTATAGTTTATTAAATATTAATTGCTTACCTTTTTAATTATTGACTGTAAAATTCCAAAGGCCCTGTTAATAATAAAAAAAACCCAGACATACCAGAACTTTGAAACAATATCTTGATATAAAATGTTTTTATAGGCTCTGTATCATATGTTTTTGCGTTATTTTCTGAATCAAAGTTTTTTAACGTTACAGTTAAGTTATGCCATTACCTTGCACATCCTGACCATGACTACATCACCACTAAATATGAATTTCTCGATGTAAAATGTGATATGCCTTATAATATGTAAGTATCCATCAATTAATCTGCAAAGGGACGCTTAAAATGATATTTGAAGGATACCTTTGCATGTGCTTTATCAAGCTTAAGGCAGATTTTAACGGAACAAAGCAGACACATTTGACATCAGCCAAGGTAATGTGTCGTATATGGATTATCTATTTTAGAAGTGAACTTTTTTTTGTTTGAGGTGCAAACTCAGAAAATGATGTTGCAGAGTGAGTGCTACAAACAAATTGAAAGAAAGTTGTGCTGGACTAATTGTTCAGAGAGCATCAAATTTGGATCCAAGGAAGAAAACTTTTTCAAATTATAAAAATGTTTGGTTGGCATTTTACCACATCTTGCTGTGAACTATGCATTGCGTGCTTGTGGTGACTTAACTCTGATAAACACATTATATTGCTCGATGAACAATAAGTGGACCTTAAGTTAAGATAGAGTGAAGCCAACCGCAGTTTTCTTGAGACAAATGAACTCGAACAGAAAGATGTCCAATTAACTTTACCAGAATTCAACTCGAAGAAGCAAAATTTCCCCCTAAAGAAACAGTGAACTCATAGTTCATCTTTAGTGCCAAAATTCACATTGGGCGTACCTTCACAAGGTTATACAAATATTTTCTTTCCCGGAGAAAGTCATTTGTTTAAACATGCAAAACAGTTTTCTTGTGTGTGCAAATCTAGTTTAAAACTGCTTAAAGCCAGGCTAAATGACACTATAAAAGTCTTGTCAATGCTGACAATTTATGACTTTGGTCACTGAACATTACTAATGTATTTGAGATATACTAATTCATGAACATTGAAATAAGATGACATGTAGAAAAACAAAGCATATGGTGCAATTATTGAATTATGTGATAACTTGTCTGTGTTTTTATCTATCATGATGTTGACATTAATCTTTATAATACATTTATGATGATACCTGATCTGATGTATATTCTGAAATGATTGCATGGTTAAATAAGAATCTCAAAAGTTCAAACATTAATCATTTTATAGTGCGACTTATAATGATGCTATCACAAACAATGGCATACAAGTACAAAATCCAACAATCCTACAACAATCAGTAATAATATGCACATTGAACGAATTTAACAAAATCAACGAATCAGATCCAACAATCCTACAACAATCAGTAATAATATGCACATTGAACGAATTTAACAAAATCAACGATACAGATAGCACAATGTACAAACATGTATGCTCACTGTTAAGAAGTAAATATAAAACACATTTGAATGCAATTTGAGACCATTGGTGACATGACATTAATACACAGAAGCACTACCCTAATGCATTTATAATAATCACATTATTATTAATACTATAATAGACTTGGGGGAAACATTTTTCCAGAGCCATGATTATTCTGTAAACAGGTTTGAAAAATTACCGTCTCCATTTATGTTAATATTTTGAACAATACAGTTGCCAGTTTAAAATCATCACCCTAGACACATATAACGATAAGGCATTTCCAACAATAAGAAAAATAAACAATAAATTGCAGATAAATGATAAAAAATATTGTGCACAGCAAGATACACAAATAACTATTACTACAATAACTGAAACTACTATAAATCATTCACAACATAACAAAATACATGTTAACATGTTAAGTAACTGCAAATAAATCATTTGCAACATAAAAAAAAAAATACATGGAAGTAGCTGCAACCTTTCACGCACTTTGGACAACTACTGTCGCATTTATTTTCTTCCCTGTCTTCACCATGACGTAGCCAGCAGAACCGGATATCACTCAAACAGTCCTGGTTTGTGGTCCTCATCTGGTACAAGTAGCTTTAAAGAGGGGTGTCTGGTCATCTTGTACATATTAATATGAAGACCATAAATGTAAACATTTTTTGAACTGACTTGTTTATGCCTAAAACTGACCAAAACTGTTATTTAAGATGAAAAGGCAATACATATGATGTTTTACATGTTGTTTTATATCTACAATTTTGTGGTCCTTTTTTAGGATAATAACGTAACCTTTGAAAAGAAAAGACATCCGAAATCTGGCGAGGTTATATAAAATATAAATCTAACAGGATTGGAAGATAATTTTCAGTACCCACATTTATATCGCGCGTCTAAGTTATGTGGCTCTTGCAACATACCAAGTTATGATAGAATAGGCCAAAGAGACTCCGTGTTTTGCATTCATTCAATTTTGTCGAAGATTGTGGAGTCTTTCCAATTTAAGCATATACACTGAATATGTCAGCGGTAAATTACTGCATTATGTTTTGAATAAAATTAAGTGTGAGTAAATGGAATTCAAAAGAACATATGTTCTGTGACAACTGCGGAGAGACAGAAAATGTAAAACATAAATGATTCATAAAACATGACAAAAAATAAACAGTATAGTTGATTTTGAAATTAGCTGGAAACATATGTTGTTATTGGTTTTTATGAAAACTGGGAGTTTTTAAATGCCTTTTAAATACACTTATTTCTTTGATTTATCAATATAAAATGAAATGTAAAATAGCAGTTTTAACTGCTAATAGAGATGCTCTGTGTAACTTTGTAATGGTCACTGATTACATATCAATATATTGCACAGTGCACATATAATTCAAAAAGTATTTAAGAAAGTTTTTATATTAGATAGATAGTATTTCAGCAGCAACTAACAAGGGGATCAGAAGCTATAAGTCATAAAACAATAGAAGTTTGGAGACAAACAAAGCTTTTTTGATATACATTGTATTAGTTTATTCCTTTGAATAACCGAAAATGAAGATAAAAAACCTCATTATTATCAGAGGGGTGGCTTATAATTAAGCATCAGATATTAAAAACCAGCACTTTATTAATCAAAACTCAAGTTTTATTTAAAACATGACCTCTAAAATTTAAGAACATGCACTTTACCAGTATTATTTTCAAAGTTGTGTTTTTAGTTCAATAAAATTGAATCTATTTTTTGTAAATAATGTATGGATTTTAGTTGATTTGAAGTTATATCACAAAATTTTTACACAATTTTCAAATGTTTTTTAAAACTTTTTTTTTCTTATTCAAAAATAAAAAAGTGGAAATAGCCCTCAGATGTCGGGGATATTTCTGGCTAATCCAACAATGAAATATCGCATTGATAAACCTTAAATTGTTAAACACTGTAATAAAACTTTAAAACATTAAGAAATGCTAAGCTAGCTGTGTAATTCTTTTCATACATCTGTGTAATTTTTTAAGGTTTTTATATTTTGGGTATTTGAAGATGCAGTGTTAGCTCACTTGAACTGATTGTTCAAGAGTGCTTTCAAATCAATTCTAATTAATTGTAATTATCTGTTAACTTTATACATTTTCAAATTCTCCTCAAGAACCACTATGCAAACTAAACCTTGCACCAAGCATTCTTATGTGGAAGGAGATCTTAAAGCCACGCTATTTTTTAAGGGGAAATAATTAAAAAATGTCAGAATAGACATGGTATCAACAAAATATATTCTTCTCAGGAACAACTCACCAGATATGCCAATAGTTACAACAATTGAGTTTTATGTATAATATGCATTCTAAATTTTTCAAACTGTATGGGTTCAAAGGTTAACTTTGAATAAACTGTAGATTCCTTATTAAACGCAAGAAACGTATAACTTTATTAAACGCAAGGAACAGTTAACCTTATTAAACACTCTTTGTGTTACGCTGAAGGATATTAAAAAATCGAGCCATCATCTACAACACCCAATATAAAGTCGAAAATAATCGATAGACAGTAAAAGAACCTCATTAAGGTTTCACAAATGCCCTCATTCATATATTATATTTAAACTGACAGAGTCATTACGTTTGTAAGGAAAATTTAAGAATCGAAATTATCGATTACGATACTTTTTAGAAACTCAGGGGCGTATAAACACATGTAGTTACATGTATAGCTTTTTTAAAACTTTAATCCCGAAGTATATAAAGGTTTGTTTATGTAATGCCGCCATGATAATCTGCAAATTTTAGCATGCGCCTTGTGGAAAATGAAATAACAAATCTTCAAATTATTTTGCTATAATTATAATATTTTTTTGTTTTTCTTATCTCATTTAAGTAGTTAATAAACATTCAAAAAAATTCGTTCTTTATGCTGGGACAAAAACAGGGTAGATCTAACATTCAAAATAAGTTAGTCAAACAAATCTGTTTTGTTCATTTGAAATGTAACAGAATATTATCAAACAAAGACTATCATTTGATTAAAAAAGGGGATGATTTCAAATATCATGAGATTAAACAATTTCCAATGCCAAAATTCCAATGCCAAAATATTAAAGTATACCTTTCCCTCTTGAAACAATATAGTGACCCTCCATCTATGTTTGGTGTAAAATTAGCTGTCCATGGCCATGTCACGTGGTAGATTGATATCTAAAAATGGCATTTATTTACTTTCCGTGCAGGAAAATAAATAGTTAAATCTTTTATTTAGTCACCCGCGTCACTCAGGTGACCTATTGCAGTTGGTTTTCGTCCGTCGTTGTCCGTCGCTGTGCGTCGTGTGTTTAAAATTGACCATTTTTTACTTCTTTATGAAAACTACATGGCCATTTCTTTTTAAATTTAGTATGATGCATCTTTAGGGTAAAGGGAACTTAAATTGTAAACTTCATGACTCTTGCCCCACAGGGGCCTTAGGGGCCGGACAAAAATGGTCAATATTTGACCATTTTTCAAAAATCATAGATATGTAGACCAGGAAGCCCTCTACCAAAATTGTAAATGTCATGTCCCCCGGGGTGGGGGTAATGACTAGGGCGTGGCCAAAATGGTCATATAGTGTAAATGTATATAATGTTAAAAAATCTTCTTCTTAACTTTTACTGGCATAAAGCCCTCTACTAAGATTGTAAATTTCATGTCCCCCAGGATAGGGGTTTTGACTCTGTTGCGGGGCCAAAATGGTCACAAAGTGTTAATGCATATAATGTTTAAAAATCTTCTCTACTTCTACTGATAGTAAATAGAGAAAGACCATAAAGCCTTCTACCAAAATTGTAAATTTCAGGTCCCACAAGGTAGGGGTTCTGACTTTAGAGCTGGGCCAAAACGGTCATATAGTGTAAATGTATATAAAGTTTAAAAATATTTTTCTTTACTTTTACTGGCACTGAATAGAAACTAACTGCATATATAGAAAGTTTATTAAGCTCTCTAGCAAGAAATTGTAAATTTCATAACCCCTGGGTTAGGGGTTTCGACTCTAGGGCAGGGCCAAAATGGTCATATAGTGTTAATATATATAATGTTTAAAAATCTTCTTTACCTCTACTTAATCTGACTGCATACATAGAAAGACTATAAAGCCCTCTACCAAAATTTCCATTTCCGCCAGGGTAGGGGTTCTTATTGCAGGATGTGACCAAAATCGGTCATGCAGTGTTAATGTATACAATTAAGCATTGAATCAATATTTTTTAAAAGATATAGTCTCATAACTGCAACGGTGTGTGCATACAAATCGAATAACGTGCGTTAGCGCGTTATGAAAATTTCTCATAATAAAACTCATTATTAAACCCTGAGTACCCTGTGTGTGTGTTATTATGTTATAATTATCTGCAGTAGCTGTTCACACACTTTACATGCAAACAATATGTGGAATGTAAATATTGTTTAATAATTATATAATAGTAATATAGCCGGAGGCGAGTGCACTATGTATCAAACCCTGACTACTATTTAGGCATAGTACATGCACAACATAACACTATTGTTATTATTATGCTGACTGTTGTATACTGATGTGCCTTGCTATAAGTACCTGTGACGTTTGAGTGTAATGTCTATAGTCCCTATAAAATAGTTCATGGAGTTATCTTTCCTTGCTTTTCCATATTCAATAAGTAATCATTGTAAATACATGTAATGTAATTAAGTGGTCGAATGATTGAAAGAGCTATAAAGGTATGTTATTATATAAAACAAAACAACCAAAACAGTTTTTGTAGTTTCTTAATAGTCAGAAAGACTGGTAAATAGTAAAACTAATAATTGGCTTGTCAAAACCACTGATGTGTGGCACAATGATTCAAGGAATAAGGAATTATTCTTTTT
>WFKH01011581.1:57884331-57901445 GCA_016163765.1 Magallana hongkongensis | reverse complement strand
AAAAAAAAAAAAAAAAAAAAAAAAAAAAAAAAAAAACAAAAACAAAATAAAAAAAAAAGAATGATTCCTTATTACTTATATTTACATTATTTCCAATTTGTACACTTTAAAACAACATTATTTAAAACCACTATTTTTTCGTGTAGCACTTGCTATGTATTACTGCGCGGCGCAGCCAATATCGTCTCTCGGTTTTGCAATAAGACACGCCCATTTTGTGTCACTCATGTTTTAAGAAGGTACTGGTTTTTAGGGTTCAAAATTGATTCGTAAAGTTATCACAGACAAAGACAGTTGAAAATGTAAATATTTTTGGATAAATGCCAGATGTTGTCACTGTAAGGATTGCCTTATGTAGATGCAGTGTGTAGGAATTCCAAAGATGAATAATGAAAGCTGAAGCTACGTTGATCAAACATTCCTTGGAGTGAATATTGAATGCAGAAGTGTTGCATAGAAATATAATACAATGTGGTATATTCTGTAAGACTGCTTAACATTAAAATTGGTAAAAATTTAGTATTGCGGTACAATACTGTGTTATGACAAGTTGCATGCAAGTGGTCAAGTGTCAAGTTATTCGACCAAGTTGCTAAACCAAGTGGCATAGCAAAGGTAGAATACCCATGTGGTTAGATGACAAGGACAGTTGACATTAAAATATAAGCCAGGCAGGTGGAATATGTGTAAACATTAAATTAAAGTTTTTTAATTTTTCCAAGAGGCACTTGGCAAGTCCCATTATTACTCCTTTGCCGCATTCCCTATAAAACTCGGGTGATTGCAAGGTTTCGGGAATGGGAGGGGTTGGTCATTACCATATTTTAGATTTTTCTTTACTCCAGAATGAAACATTAATTAAATGTATATATGAGATTCCTCGACAGGTCTGTGTATGGACTATGGTACTCAGGTGACCGTTATGGCCTGTTGGCCGCTTGTCTTTTTATTGCGATCGAATTCAGCATTGTTATTTATAGCATATAGGTAACTTTTACATTATAAGTAAACTAAATCTTGTCATCATTCACAATTGACACAAATTATAGAGTGTATAGATTTAAAAGAATTGAAAGTTACACTTTATTCAGAAATAGACTGTCAAAATGCATGTAAATTACATAAACACATTTTATATGTAGGCTTCTGTTTTGTTGTTGTTCTTGTTGGGTTTTTTTTTTTTTGGTTAGCAATTGGCTAAATGCACATCTTGTTATTTGGGGGTATGTATCCTTTTCTGTTCTATTATAGAATGTATAGTTAAACAGATTGGAGGGGTACTTTATTACACTCACGCGCTATATTTAATGGTCTTTTTTTTTATTTATTTTTTATTGGCCTGCCTGTTTAAAAACCTTTGAAGCGTAACGTAGTAATCCACAAATCAGAACATTTCAGCTATTGATTTTGTAAAGATGTTAATATAAGTCAATATCCAACTCATTTACTTATAATCAGTAGTCCGAGACATGTTACACAAATAGAGGACATTCCTTTGTCTGTTACAATGCCCCATCTGCAGAGACTTTTTAAAAGTGTTATAACATTTCTTGCCGTTTACATTGTATTGGATATATATATTAGGATACACTATTTGTCCCTTCCAGGTCGGTTTCATTATAACTGTATATATTTTAATTACGTAGAGACGGTGTTCAACAGATTACCAATGAGATTCACCTAAAACAAATTGATATGATTTTCTAGTCATGTTAACTATAATTTATTAAAGATACAACCGAACTTTTGTTTATTCTTAATTATATTTGTCTAAAAAAAATTTCATATAAATAAAATCATAATATTTAATTATTTATTCTAATGTTTTTTAGCATAAACGTTTTAGTAACATGCAGAATTATCATTTGGGCTTTTGCAGCAAAATAAAATTCTAAAAAATACAGATTATATTGCTTTAAAGAGCGTAGTCAATGTACTGTTTACAATACAGGTATTTTCACAATTTGTTTTCATATGTGGTGACTGAATATATTGTTGAAGTCTAAAAGATTACGTACCATTGGATCATGTTATTTGATTGTTTAAAATAATTAACCATTGTTAGGTTATATGATTTTTTATTCGTTAAACGTAGATGTGACACAATTGGATTGTAACATAGCAGCAGAATACTTTAAAGGAAGCTAGACGAATCGCAATATTCACCATCGATGTAAAAAAAAAAAAGGAAAATCAACACCCAATGTCATATTCATGATTAATAACAGTTGAAGTATATTATTGTTGGTCAATGTGTTACTTACTGTATATTATTTAACACGCTTCCATATTCTTGCAGATATACACAAAGAGACAATAAGGAATACGAACACAGTTCGTTCTGAAACCTGCATAGTACAAAAATATATAACAACAATTTGGGAAAGAAATTCACGACTGCGACAAAAGTGTAATCGTACAAAAGATCTGCACACATTCAATAATGTAACTTTTTACTATTGGAAAAATCTAAACTATTGCAAGGTTCCAAAATGTGGCAGTACATTCTGGATGCAAGTATTTCTAGCTTTGAATAATGATGAAAACATAAAAGACATGTTCGGCAAAACGCGGTCATTATATCACACGAATGCTTTGAATCAAAAATCAACTATGGATCATTTTTCAGGCAATGACGTCATCTTTCACGTAACAAGGAATCCGTATTCACGTTTATATTCGGCATACGTAGATAAGATATATCTACCGGGGTTCTGGGGATTTGCAAAAGGAATAAATGAAAGAAATGGAAAGGCGTGTTCTCAATCTGTCAGTTTTGAAGAATTTTTGGAATACATCATGCAAGAGAATGTTCAGGACCCCCATTGGCAGCCCATATCAGAGTTATGTGGCGCTTGCATCGTACCTTACAACGTTGTTAGTAAACAAGAAACGTTCAACAATGACGTACACTTCATACTCGATCATCTGTCTATCTCAGGGCGCGTAAAGAAGGAGTTCCTGAAAAATTTACAGAAAAAACATACTGAAAATTCCATTAAAGAAATTACCCAAGTTATGATAGAATATGCTAAGGAAGCTCCGTGTCTGACATTCGTACAATTCTGTCAAAAATTGTGGAAGTCTTTCCAAATTCAAGGATATATATCAAATTTGTTATCATTTCCTGTTAGAAAATTTAGAACTTTGAACTTCACCAATACAACTGCTATTGTGAAGATATACATGAAAGGTTCTACAAAAATTCACATGACTGGTATGATGAAACAGCATCAACGCCAGCAGTATCTTGTAAAGGCATACAAAGCCATCAGTCATAAAACAATAGATGATTTGAGACGAACATACAAAACTGATTTTGATCTATATGGTTATTCCTTAGAACTACCGAAAGAACATTGAAAGAATGGAAACATTGGCACACAAAACATGAATTCAAACGGATGAAGACATGATAGTAACTATAAAAATGTATCTCAAAGCAATGCCATTATAAACGAATTTTTTCTCAGTACAATGCAGTTTTTGGAACATATCACTTTTTACGAATGTAACATTATCTCATATTTTTATCATACATGAAAAGAGTATAATATGTTGTAAAATCACGACATTTACTGCATTGTGTTATAAGTTATATTTAAAATTATCAATTTCTGGTGATTTTAAAATACATAGTGCAATACACATGCTTGAACTATAGTAAATTATGGCAATGATAAATCATGTATTGTTACCTCATAGTTTTTGAAAGATTAACTTTGCATCTTTGAGCTGTTTTGAAAAAATAAACTCATTGAATTTTAAAATAATGAAACTTTTCTTTTAAGCTTATTAGGCATATTCCTTCTCTTCATTGCACAACATTCCCACAAATGTACAAAACTTCCATGCTAAAAAAACTAAATTTAATGATAGATCTTCTTGGTCATCAGATATTATTATACAATATATTATAAATAATATTACCCGGAGCGGGGGTTCTTCGTATTGGCAAACAAATATCACAGGAAATGTGTGACGCGTGTCAATCCTAAAGATTTGTCAGCGCAAATCGTGCTACCACAGGTAGCCAACAGTTCTTAATGAATAAATGTTTAATGGTTTAAAAGAAGCTCAAGATAGCAGATTACCTAACAGGTCACTTGTTAATGGGCAGTGAATTAGGAAGTCAAGGTAAAGACAGAATATGTGTCTGGTAATAAACATGTAGCTGCACCAATCTTTGACCCTCAGTATACATCGTATAGCACGACTGGTTAAAACGTGTATTACATTAAATTACGTCAACTTCTTTGAAGTTGTCTCATTTAGCGAGATTTATCATGTTCTGTATAAAACAGCTATCAACTCATTTAAATTGTAGTGTTTCCTTAAGTCAATGCCAATAGCACCTTTTGTGTCCCACTGCATCTCCTCCCAACGCTTTCAAAGTTCCGTTCCGTATTTGCCGTTTCTTCGAGAATTTTATCGGTCGGGAAGTTCATTGAGAGAATGATGTCCGTAATAGTTTCTTTTGATTTACTTGTATCTCGAAGGCCGCCTACCCAGGTTACCTCCAATTGGGCGGGGGTATAGCGATATGACTCACGAAAACCCCAACTTGTTTTTGTTTTCCTATGAATTATTACTAAGGAAAGGTGCACGATTTGCTGTTGTCCCCACATTACGTAGGTTCAGCCCTTCTTATCTCTGGAAGGAATTATTGACTCGCAGATACCAGTGTGTAGTCCGAGGATTTATTACCTTAAATTAGACTTCGGTTCCTCATGAAGAGATATAAAAACGCATCACTTTTAAATAGAATCCCATAATTAACTTAAGTGTTGCCCCGACCAACATTACATTTCATTCAAATGTAGTTCAAACTTAAAGAAGAGAAAAATCTTTCAGAGACTCAACAATTTGCATCATGCTCAATGTAAGGATTGTTACATCACTACTTTTTCTATTGGTCGGCATTGCAGCGGCGGGGGAGAAGGTGAGGATTGCTTTTCAATAAATAATTGACATGAAAAGTATCTATGATGCGTCCTTATCAAATTTACCTCATGAAACCATTTTTCGTGGGGGGTTTTTTTGGTGATTTGTATCGAAAATCGTCTTTAAAGGAATTCACTGTTTAACAAAATTATGAAGTATTGCTCACTTCTAAATTACTTCTAAGTCAATATGATGTGCATTTTATTTATATATTTTTTTAATTTTCCAAACACGTACGATTTTGTTCACAGATGTATCAGATTATTTACATAAGCGTTTTCTCTTTTAATTACAGACTTGAGACAAATAAGATTTTAATGATTAATCGATATTTTATTATAACATATTATTTCAAGCTGTTTTGCGCTATTTGAAATATTTAGTTTTTAAATCCTTTTTAGACGATTATGTCTCAGTAATTCCAAAGTAGTAAAAGAAAGCTTATTACTTACCCGTTTTAATATCTGGCATCTTAATAACTTAACTCTGCTTTGATCACGTATAGTATAAATATTTCTTTTCATATCATATTCTCTTGTTCATTTGCCAGACGCCTTATCTAAAACCATCACAAAGAGCGTGATTGCCATCTTTAATGGTCGACGTTATGATTTACTTTAAATTTGATGTTATACCAATCCAGTAAACAAAGCAAATAACATATCAATTTTAATATAATTACTTAGCTTTGCTTCGATCATGTATAGTATAAATATTTCTTTTCATATCATATTCTCTTGTTCATTTGCCAGAAGCCTTACCTAAAAGCATCACAAAGAGCGTGATCGCCATCTTTAATGGTCAACGTTGTGGTTTTTGTATTTGATGTTTTACCAATCCAATTCATTAGATATGAAAGCAACAATTACTAATGCTCTTGGTTATAGTTTAATGAGTGTCCGATCGTATTTCTTTGTTCATTATCTTTGTAGTCAGGATAATAACTCTATGCGTGGACCTTGCGTATGATTATTTTCAGCGCATTTTATGGTTGTTATTGAATTAAGAGTACGATATTTTCCATATCAGATATACCTTTTAGATTATCGTGGTATATGTTTTCGGCATTTTAGATTCCATATTGTGATAGTCTATACCACAAAAGATAAAATCTGTTCGTATGCTTACAATATAAATATGAAAACGGAACAATTATCCTTTCTGGTTGATATAAATAAACCGATTGGCTGTACTTCGCAGAAAGCTCACGCAGAAGCGTTAGTGTTAGAATGCTCAAGACAAAAATTGTCCCAGGTTATGTTATACTCGTATAAAACTGATATATATATATATATATATATAAAGTTAATTCCTTGAAATTCAATTTTCTACAGTCTGATTCAGAATATATGATGTATTGTTTTCAAAAATGACGATAATGGGAAATAATTTTAACAGTGACGCGAAGTGGATGCATACAATTTGCACGTGCATATTGTTGTGACGTAGACAAGTTAGGGAATACGATATAGATGAATTCGTTTAGCCAATCAACTAAGATGTAATATATTTGAAATTAGAACCACAATATCAATATTTTCACATGAAGCAATTGGTTTAATCTAGTTTTAGTTTTAGAATAAATCCATTGTAAAAATAAACCAATTGTCTTTTACATCTTTGAAAACTTTTTTTTTGGTAAATTTATCGCTTCATTCTGGTGCAACAAATAAAAAAAATGTTATCAAATTAAGGAATGAATGTGTTACGATATAACATAACAAATCAGTCTACGCTTTATAAACCGCAAAGTGATTTGAACTTGCGTCATACCGTGACGTTGGCAACTTATACTATAGAATATTGATAAATTTGTTTAGCCAATCAAAGGCGTTACAACAAGAATTACATTATTCAGGTATGAATTAACCAATTTATTCTTTTGCCTGTTTTTTGAAAGAGAAAAAGATTTTCTTCCATATTAATTTATTTTTAAAGAAAAATTTTGATTCTATTTTATGCGATTTCTTTCAACGCAAATTTGATTTGATAATTCAATAATGTTTAAATACATGTATATAAATCAAAATTTTCACATCATCCACTGACAGTAAAATTCAATGGAGAAATGGAAAGAACGGCAGGTAAAAATTTTAAACAAATAACTAACACCTTATTTTTACCAATTCGCTAGGAAACATTCAGTCTTTAGAATATGTAATTTAAACGGGCATCAAGAATTATGTGTTAAGAGAAGATGCCAATGTTATTTTTGACGACGTTATATGATCTAAGCGTTTATTAAAGAAATAAAATCAAGAGGAATACTGCGCTAAGCTAAGACTTGTCACAGAGAATGGGAATCTGATTTCCTTAACATTATTTTGATTTATTCCTTCACTCCCAGTAACGGTTTAGATCGGCATGTTTGTCACTCCTCATTTAAATGGAAGAAAACAAACAAATCACCCATGTAGCATACCTCTACATCTAGACACACGGTAGCTAAAGAGAAAGTTGTTTGATAAATCTTTAAACTTATATTTCCAATTGATAATAAAAACGATTTTAAGCTATCCTTATTTGTTTGTAAACAAATTTCAGAGATCTTTAATCCTCTGCTGAACTTTTTAAATAGACATTTTACTTCAATTAAGATTGAAGACGTCATTTGCTCTTGGAAACCAAGAAGATCTTAATTATGCTGAATAAGATCCGAGTTTATCGTGACCCGAGATACTGAATTGATGAAAGTTCTAAACAAAACCATACAAATTGCCCCTGTAAGTGCCGCGGCAAATGTGACGTCACGATTGAGGTTCTATTTTCTTTCATGCTTTTCTTCGTGTCGCAAACCTTTTTTATAATATATTTAAACGTTGTTAAACAAGATAAGATATACAAAGGCAATACGAATTGATATTAATTTATTTACTACATTTCGCAACTTTTTGTGCATGAAGGGGATAATAGCATCGCTGACTTATTTGGTTGTGTTAGTATACACATATTTATGAGCAAGATTGAAACTTTCAATTCTTCTTAAGGTAGTCTATCCATAACTGAGATGAATGTAACAATTTTGATTGATCTAAACTACATTGCATAGGTCTTTTAAAATTATTGTGAGGCTGACATAAACCAAAGTCTGGATTATGTATGTAATTAATTAAATGAACTTTATGAAGAGCTTTACCAGAAAATAACTTGTACTTAAAAGATATATTTAAAAATTGTACTTTTCCCATAGAACTTCAATGTTAACTTCAAGATGTGATAATTTTGTTACTATTCAATTTTTTTTTAGATTCCATAGGTGAATCTTTATTATTTAATAATCCCTTTAATATCACACTAAAATTTCAGTGATAAACTTGCAATCTATTAAATATGCAATATGATAGTTATGGATGGAATACCTTAAATATTACATTATATCAAATATTCCTGAATCATTTATCAAAATATTAAATATTTTTAAATAGATATAACACAAATAATATGTGCGAAAATAAAACACAATAAACGAACGATTTATCTTTGCTCGATGTAATGTGGATTGCCAACACATCCGATAAACTAGGGACGTATAGTATATATAACTCTGGAAAAGTACTTCATTTTGCAAGAGGAAGCTCCGTTCGGCGGTGCTCTTAGAAGTGTTCTGAATTCAACTAATTAATTTAAATCTTTTTTTAAGCGGGAGATGGAGGAGATGGAGCTTTCTTCTTTCACGTCCTGTTCAGATATGAACTAGAAATTTTATATAACAACCATCAGACATGAACATAACGTTTTATTATATAAAATAATGAATTCATGAATCTGGTATTTCAGTTTCATTTTACCTTAAGCGAAGATGAATTGTCTCATTACTTTGGAACCACGTTATTGGAACAAGGTAGGAAATTTGAAAATCCGTAGTTACAATTTTGCCTCGAGTACTTCATGACATTTTAAAGGATCCAAACAAAATTACCACGGTTTTCAACGAATTGCTGAAATGCATTCCTAGTAATAATAAAAGTCAAGTTTACCGTAAGCTTATCCACTGTACTGCGAAAGCCTTTATGACTTTATCAATGGACTTTCTATTCCATTAATATTTTTTTAATGTCATTTTACCGTAGTTAGTCAAGAGTTGCGTAGGTCAAGGTTATTGTTTCAAAAATCTTCTTGTAGATCCATTTACATGTATGCAATTTTTTCCCCATTATATAAGCGTACCACTTTGAAATTAGTTTATCTATATCTTCTTTTTGTGTTTACTTTTGATCAGAAAAGGGTATCAAATAATAAAACTCGCGTTACTTTGACTGTTTTAAATGTTGTTTCGTTTTCTCTGCTTATAGTTCCGGATTACGAATTCATACCTGTGCAGTTTATAAAAGAAGAAGTAACGCCGGAATCTCGTAATATCACGTTGAAAGCTTTCGGTCAAGAGTACCGGCTGTACCTTACAGAGAACAAGAACCTCTTATCTCCCGGTAAACACATGCCTTTTTGAAAGATGATTGTATACATAACAAAACTATTTTTCTATTAAGATGTGTTTGGTTAGGAAACACAAACATGCGTAAATGTAACAGCTAAACAAATTGTGTTGAGGCTATCATCGTGATGAAACTATCAAGACAATTTGTTTTGCAACCGACCTTGATAACCTTCATTTATAAACAGTCTTGTTAAAACTTTGAAATAAATACAGTGCAAAAATGATTGTAATCTTTTGAATCATTTTAAGCACAAATAAATCGTGTTGGTTCAAGGCACAATTATTGCAAAGCATTTTTTTTTCTTTTGTCTTGCAGATTGTAAAATAACCCAACTTTACTCTAATGGAAGTAAAGAAAGTGTTCCCTGTAGTAACACAAATGACAGTTGCCATTACATTGGTCGTTCGGAATCACACCCGGGTTCTGTTGTTGCCCTTAGTACCTGTGATGGATTGGTAATGAACATGATTCGAATTAATATCATAACTGATTAAAAAATAATTATGATAACAATTAAGATTGCAATCGAATACACAATTGCCAATCAGTTACTTGTAATCCGACTGATTAATCAATTAACTATTGATTAACTTTTATATTTTATATTTATTTATGTTATATTTTTGTTCATATTTTACAAAGATAACAACACACATGTATAACTACGTGTTTATGTTTAATCCTTTGAAATATCATAGCATTTTTTTCTTGGAAAATAAACCAATTAGCTCTATACTATTAAAAAAAGATATTTTATATCCATATTTATTAATTTACCCCTCTCGGCAAATGAAAACGTTTAACAACGTTCATTAATTCTTTGAGGTACTATTAGATGCACGTCACTATCCTCATAACTTATATTAAGCATTCACGGCAAATAAAAATGTTATCATTGTTTTAAGACAGATGTGCGTCATCTTAACATAAATTGATTTGATAAAATAGACTGTACTCTTTGGTTCCCCTGTCAAAATTGTTATGAAATCTAGAAACTACACACAAAATGTCTCTTAAATTTTAACTGTGGAAATAAACTTTGCAGTATTACTTATATGCATAAGAATATTTTTTTTGCAGCATGGTGTGATTAGTGCTACAGACCACGATTTATATATCCAACCTATGCTGAAAATACACAAAAGATCGAGCTCACACCAAGGGAAACATCTTGCAATTAAACGTTCTGCACAGAGAGGAACAATTGCTTCGGGTACGCATTGGAAATAGTATCAGTAACAGCTGTTAGATCAATGCCATCAACGCAATGTTAATTGATAAATACAATCTCTGCATTACCTTGATCGATTTGAAGACAAAGCGTTTTTGAACAAATAAGTTACTTTTAGAAACAGTTAACTTTAGTATAAGAACGCACAAGAGTTGAACAGATGGCATACCGCCCTTTTTATATTCAATATAATGTGTAACGTTTCATAATGACAATAATGAGGGTGATCATAAAAGTAAAGAAAAATCAAAGTCCTAAAAGTACTGAGAAAGGTGCTCTTTTGATGAGCAATATTACATATTTTGTTGGAATAAGACTGACAAAGAAGTTTACCTCTTAATTATGTTGGGAAAGAGGCCCAATGGCTAAGAGAGAAGGGGTTGTCATCCTATATTACACTGTTTAATGGGGTCAAAGAGGTCTAAGTTTTCCTGAATTCAGGTTGGATTCGGGTTGTATATACTAACTTTGTTTTGACAAGTGTCCGATAGAAAACAATTTGCGAGACCGTGAACATTGATAACAGTTAAAATATAAAGGGATCGATGGTAAAATTTACATTCTTTAAATGACAGACTACGTCATTACTTGTACCATGAACCCTGGCCACATTGAATAGAACATACTAGGTTTAAGATTAATCGGGTATTGGAGGCTTTGTTTTAAATTTTAAATTCAAATTAATTAAAGTAAGTGATAAATCATTGAAAAGATGGAGGGTCAGACACCCTTGCCATTTTTTGTAAACCTTTATTTTGATTTTTATTTGCCCCTATTATGGGGGGGGGGGTGGCAGTTCCTTCAATATTCACTTCTCTGTATGTAAATTTAAAAAAAGGTTTCTTTTTTTAAAAAGTTCTACGTGCCAGAAATAACTTATAAATTACGACCAAGACTTCTTTAATTCTACTTTGTGAAAACCCCACAATCCAATACGAGGTTTAGTACGGATATCTATATAATAATCATGCTACCATGTAATCTCAAGCTTATCGACTAAATTAAAATATTTAGAACGTACTTTTAAAAGTACATGATCATAACATATCTTGTGGTGTGTTTTTATCATTTATGAAATTACAAAAACACAATGACATGCAATTATCTCTTTATTCGTTACGAACTATTTCGACGTGCGCGTTAACATCCGGTAAACCGTGCAACGAGGCTATTTTTTCTTCAATATGCTGAGAAACCCCATTTTAATGGAAAGTATGCCTAGTTCATCTGTATTGATTTTCATATGCATTGTGTATCTCCTCAAAATGCCAATCTTGTCGTTATTGCATGAATGAGAAAACAGAAAATAATCTTTCATTTTTGCGAAATTTAATTTCGAGCTAAAACCCAATAGATTTGATGAATTATTGCTCTCTGTGTGACAATATTGTATTCCACAAGCGTCTCATTTGACGTCGTTTGGTCTTTTTGGTTATTTTTGCAGATGTGCTATTTATAGTAACATTCGCGATTTGACTGACTTCAGCCCGACGAAACGAGAGAGAGAGAGAGAGAGAGAGAGAGAGAGAGATTGTTTTAAAATTCATTTGGTATACATGTATTTGGTGAAAAATGTGTAACTCTTTAAATTACGCTGTAATAATATTAGACAAAATACCATCCATTGAATTCGTTGGCGGAAACACTGATTCAGCTTTAAATACGAAGTAAAACGTAAAAGACAATCATTTCCCGCTTTGGAGTGAATGGAGGTTTAGCGTGCTGTCTGAGACGTACAACTGATTCTGTCATGCAATCATACAGTTAACCAATTTTCCTCAAGTCTGGTCTTAATTAAGGAGGAAAAATATATAAATCTAAAATCTATCTTGTTCTTACATAGTTTCTGCAGTATAATCCTACGTGTACGGTTTCTAATAATGATGATTTTTTGCCATTAATCTAGATGAACAGAAACGAATAATCAGACGGTCAGCAAGACGTTACTTGGAGACGAAAGTAGTTGTTGCCCCTGATAGTCACAAGTTCCACGGCAGTGACACCACGAGATTTGTAACAACAGTCATGAATATGGTATGCTTAGTTTTAGATTCTTTGGCCAGGCGTAATAAAAAACCCACAGAGTTTATTTTTTATAATATACATGTTTATTTATCTTACAGGTACTATTTGCTCCCTGCTATTTGATAAACAAAATAACTATACACGTGGTTCTACAAAGTCAATACTTTTCAAAGTATACAAGGTACACCAGCTGTTGGTGTCATTCATACTTCGTATCTATTGACTTTTTATGAAAATGTCTTCCCTTTGTCTTGTTGCTTTGGGGATATTCGTTTCGCATGTTTTTGTGGTGTGTTTAATACATTTTTTCCGAATTTTCAAATTTCAATAAAAGAAATTTGAAAAGGGGTAATTTTGTTCCTAAAAGTTGATCCTTCTGTTTTCTGTTTATAAGTACTACCATTTAGTCTAATGACAAATCGGCATAGCCTATAGTAAATGTCAGACACTGTTAAAGGCGATTACCTCGGTCTGTTACCCAGGTCACAGAAAGGGTCTCAAAGGGACACGAAAATCATCTCTGCCGTTTCTCGTTTTTCGTAATTGATGAAATAATGGCCACGAAGAAGCAGAAAAAACCCACTATAGCTACAGCTGATAGAAGTGTCCTTCGGGTCTCCACCTCCACGCTTTCGGCTCGTGATGCATTTATCACAATAAACTATCATAATAACTTTAAAGTACATCACAAGGGCTAAAAACATAACCCGATATATTTGAAATTGATAGTCAAAAGATTGTTTTGGTTTTAATAATCCTTTTGCTTAATTGGTTATGTTGACATCATCTTATTTTTTCTTATTTTCTTTTTATTGCTTCTCTTGCTATTGATCGCATTACATCAATGCCAATAGCTTAACACTAGATACAGGCAACACACAATATTTTGAGCATGATTGGGTATGGTATTTACATGGATTTAGTAACATACATTGTATCCTCTTTCGAAAAAAAGAATAGAATTATACTGCTGAAACATTATATATTATACCTTCGGTGTTCTTTATGAATGATGGATTTGCTCAATTAATTAAAGTTTTGTTCGGACCAAGTTTTTGCTAACATTTATTTTATTTCAAACGAATTGTTATGCATTCTTTGGATAAACACCGTTAATTTTCAGAAACTTAAAACGGTTATTATAATCTTTGAATATGATATACTTTCATCCCTATTGATATATCAACGTATCCAATACGTTCTTAACATATGGTCGCCATGTCTATGTTCACAGTGCTGTGCTTTATGGTCAGTGACGATGGTAAATATACACCATTTGGGAAATTATTTACAGGTATGGGGGAATTCATTTGCCGTATTCCACAACGGGGTGTCAAATAAGAGCTCCAAAGCGCTGTCCCTCTGTACATACTTTTAGGTTACTAGCGCTGTGGGATTTAAGAAAATCTGCAGTCACTGTGGCATTTTTAAATAAAGCATCATGTTAACTTTGGAACTGTTTTTTTTTTTCCTTCTGTCCATGGTGTTTCCATAAAATTTTACCCATTACAAATGGTTATAGAGCTTTAACTGAAAGAATGAGTTTGCCAGAGGGAGACTGAGTATTTAACTTATTAATAAAAAGGGCAAGGAGTTGCAACCTTTAACTCTAACAGTGACTACTCAATCATATAAAAAGAAAGAAAAGAAATTATCATAATTTGACAATGATCATTGTATTTTTAGGCAGCAAGAATTTTTTTGGATCCTTCCCTAGGCGACAGCAAGCTGTACCTGGCTATGGTGGAAATAACAATTCTAGCGGAGGAGAGGGTACCCTTTCACAATGTTTGGGTTTTTCACATTCTAATCCTGCAATTTAATTCTACCCAGGGAGAAAGAAAGCATTTTTTTTTGTGTGATTGCACAATTGCTTTTCTGTTAAGTTTGCTTTAGATATCAATCAATTGGGAGAAAATGCAATTCAATGCATTTAGCACTCGGTCTTAGAATCATTAAAAAGCTAGAAACCTTCTGGCTATACAGGAAACCCATCCTTTATATCTACCAAGCTGTCAAAGTACCACCGCTATCTCTAATAGCCTACCATTAATGCTGGAATTCGATCTCTGATTGATTGTCGTACTTTTTTCAAGGTTTCGTCGTTCTCTGCATGTTTTCCATTAAAGATTTTTTTTTCCAAGACCGATACTCTCTCTCTCTCTCTCTCTCTCTCTCTCCTCTCTCTCTCTCTCTCTCTCTCTCTCTCTCTCTCTCTCTCTCTTAATCGCATTAAATTTTATTTGAGGAATTATATCTTGGTCTAAATTGGACTTAATGCTAAAAACAGCTTTGTGTGTTTATGAGGACAGTCTTATTGCCTAGATTAGACATTATTGAACCATTTCACATTGATTGTATTAATTAACTAACCCTTAGCTGCTGTTTGGGTTTTTTTTATCGTAACTTGGTTATACCTTCCATAATAATTAGATCAGAATGAAAAGCAAAGAAAAGTATTGTCTCTTTGGATAGTTAAACATTTTGAGCAGAAAACTGTTCGATGTTTTTAGTATTTGCATACCGGTGCTCTGAGGATATGTGTCCTCTCACTTTCTTTTACTCAATCTTTTTTCATATTATTATATAAAAAGCCAGACCGTCAAGTTTTGATTAGTTTTTGACTTTGTCTTTGACCAGACGGACTTAAAGATCGTGGCAGACTCTGGTGACCTTCTGAATGCATTTTGCCAATGGCAGAAGAAACACGACCCCCCAGACCAAGCTGACCCCAGATACCCGGATGTGTCCATACTTATCACAAAGTACGTGTATACTAGTATTACGTAGGTTTTATGAAAGTAAAAACAAAACTAAACTTCAGGTTCTATTTTATTTTTAAAATCCATTCTTACTACATGTATTTAACATCTCAACGTTGACTGCCACAGTGTTTAATACATGTACATTATGTTTGTCTGTTCGAATTCAACATGATCATTGATTATAGTATTTATGAAACAATATTTACATTTTCCAGTGTCTTTGTCAAATCGATTTTGTAATGTGTAGTCCAATACATTTCATCAATGAATATTTCAATATACAATTTCTGAAAGTTATATAAATATAAGTAATAAGGAATCATTCTTTGAATATTATGAGGTGATTAAATACGGTCGGGGTGATCAAATCTATCATAAAGCACTTCGGGCTTTATTGGATTTGATCACCCCCTGACCGTATTTGATCACCTCATAATACTCAAAGAATGATTCTTTATTCCTTAATTCCAAAATATTAGCTATGTTGTAATGGCATTGGTATAGCGTATTTGTGTCATGTCGTTAAAACGTACTCATCCATTTGAGGTTAAAATCACTTGACAAAGTCAACCCAAAGCTAGCCATTATCCATCAAGTGTTTGACATTCATCATACACGATTAATGTCATTCATTGACAGAATGAATTGTGAATTTACCGAATTTATACGAGTGTAAACCGGGCTAGGGCAGTTAAGATTTTATGTGTCGCAAATTGAAGCTGCTGAATTTATTCCTTATTAGTCGATTTTTATCATTAAGTACATATAAATATTTGCTAAGAGATAACAATACATGTAAATATTAATTACCTTTTCCAATATAGGTTCCATACAGAAATTAGCAAGTGACAGTTTTCAAACGTCAATGACCTTTTTATTGCGTCCCATATATTCCATAACCCAATGAACCCAATTGTTATAAAATGATATATTGAATTTATTTTTCCTTATGGATTTTTTTTTTCGAATTCTAAAGTACATGTAGTAGTTCGAACACTTCATTGTATGATCATGACGTGTACTCTTTTTATGCGGTATCTTAGGACAGACCTTGTGAAAAATGGGGACAAGATGAACGTGGGTCTCGGGACGATGGGCGGGGTTTGTTACACGGACCGGAAGTGCACGGTGAACCAGGATTCCGGACTCGACACGGCCTACACTATCGTACATGAACTTGGACACGCGTACGGCATATACAACATGTTATCTTCACTTACTTTGTTTGTTTAATAAAGCAATTGTCATTGCATGTTAAAATCAATAAAAGTTTCGTTTGATTGCTTAGTATGGAAGTAACCCAATCCTTAATTATTAATGTATTTTTATTTAAACAATTTTATATCTATCTGTCAATCAGCTTGTGAAGTCTGATTCATGTATTTTTATCTGAACAATCTTCTATTCTATCTATATATGTGCTTTTATAAATGATTAGTTATTTTACCGTGCAGGTTGGGGATGAAACACGATGGCGATAGTAATCAATGTACTCCCAATAAGTACATCATGTCCCCTTACGGCTCCACCAGTTCTGATAACGCCCGGTGGTCCTCGTGCAGTGCTCAGTATCTTAGAGACTACCTAAGGTGGGTCAACAGTCATCTAAGATTATAGCTGATGGCCATCTGTACAAAAATAAAATAAAATACCAGTAAATGTAAAACACCACACTTGTGCTAATGTCTACATTCTTCTATATATATATATATA
>WFKH01011581.1:57864147-57884231 GCA_016163765.1 Magallana hongkongensis | reverse complement strand
ATATATATATAAGAAAAAGAAAATGAACAGTTCCAAAGTTTCTATTGACTAGCGCTTTCTGGATTTTAACATCCGTCTTCAGGTGAACATACGTAAGATCCGTCTTCAAGGTGAACATACATAAGATGATATCTTACATGTATGTATGTTCACCTGAAGACGGATGTTAAAATCCAGAAAGCGCTAGTGAATAGAAACTTTGGAACTGTTCATTTTCTTTTACTTTTTTTTATTATTTATACTGTGTGATATCACCTTTCACTCTATTTGGACTACTAGTATATCTGTTTACCTTTGTGTTTCATTGTTACAATTAGCTACTGGAAATCACAACTAACGTTTTCGCTAATTTTCCCAGGTATTTTTATAAAATATTAAATGAGCAAATATATCTCTTACGTAAGTAAATGGTTGGTAAAACTTTCAGTAAGATAAAATAAACTATAATTAATCTACCAGGAGATCTGGACCATATCATATATTCTGACGTTTTTTTTTATTTTACTAAGTAAATGGATGCATAAGTGTAATAGTAGTCGATTAAGGAAAGTGACTCCCCTCTCAGGGTGAAGACAAAAAGAAATCAACATAGGACTATTATTCAAATATCCCATACCCCTGGGAATATTTCGCCTAATTTCAATAATACGATTCTAAACTTTAACACTAACCCGAATTTATTTTGCCAACCTGTGGTGTTGCTGTTGATCGAAGCATTTCGAGTACTTGACATGTCAAGGGTAGAAAGTTAGTATCAGATAAGTGAAAGCATTGCCGTATCTTCTTCTGCATATTTAGTTATTTATTGTAGCAGGACTGATCTGTTTGATTTGTGACAAGGGTGTTATGATCATAATTAGACATTTGTACATGATATGCAATTATGTGGGTTTTTCTTGAAATATGAAACAAGACGTACACAGCTTCATTTTGGGAGTCTATGTATGTAACGGCGTTCTTTAATTTTCAGATATTGTTTTTTTTAAACTTAATTTTCACAATAATTTTAATCGTTTTGATTAGATTTTTCTGGTAAATAGATAATATAAAATGTCGAAATGCAGAACTAAAAAGTAGAAAGATATTAAACAGGCATTGAGTACCAGTGACAGATTTTAGCGACATATATACATAAAAAGGTTACATGTAACTTAGAATAGATCAAGGACAAAGTATAGAAAATATCGACAACATTTGAAAGACTATCTTTCCATCTATAAATATCTCTTTACCAAGATGAGGAATTAATGAAGGAATTTAAAATATTCAAAAGTGTTTAAAATATTTTAATTCCCAAAAGGTAAGATGGTCTACCAAGTCTAGTTTATATAACATACTCCAGGCTGTTTGTTATCCATTATCTGTTTTAATTTTCTTGTTTTATCGCTGAGTTCATCCATTATGAACACAGGGACTTTTAAAAAAGCCTGTGTGTGCATAGTTCGGGATGTTCTTGAAATACTAATTAAAGCTACCATTTCAATCGCAGCAGTCGGAAACAAGAACACGCACTTCTAAGTAAAGGTTATTACCATATTTGCTTTGAAACCAGGATCCCCGAAGAACTAAGAACAAACCTAATGTTTATGCCTAAATAAGAGTATTATCGTTGGAATTTTGAATTCCTCCTACAAATTTCTTAATTTAACTCCAAGGTCAAAATTAGTCATGTGATTCCTAGAAACCTATTCTTATTCAATGAAAACATTGAACAATTACAATTAGATTTAGCACTTGTCATTATATCTCACCTCATAATGCAAAATATCCTGCAATAATGCACAGTATCTGGCAATGGAATCGAATAATGTTCCTTACCTTTAGCTAAGACAATGAAGACATATGAATGGATGTAGAACTCTTTGTAGCAAAAGAATGTTTATATTTGGGTGGGTAGTGAGATTGTAGTTACTCTGTAGCTTCTGTACTCTGTTTATCGACAGTGGGGTGCAGTGCCTCTCTGACATCCCTAGCCGCTCCGGATCCACCGTGAGGCTGTATGACAACACTGGGGAGAAACCTGGCATCATTTACTCCGCGGACGCTCAGTGTTCCTTGTTCTTTGGTGGAACGACCACGTCGTGCGTAAAAAAAACAGTGAGTTGTGAAAACCAAAACATAATATTGGAGCTAGATCTTTTTCATACATCTAAGAGCTGAAAAATAAATTTTCGTAGCTGATATTAATTTGGTCACTCTAATCAATGATTGGTTTTTTTCCTAGATGAAACAACATGTAGATGAACAAATTATAACCTACTTATACAAAATAAGTACAGATTACTTAAGTAAAATATTAGTTTGGGATCTTGTACACATATGGATAAATAAAAATTTTTCTCACTGAGTGCGATGTTCGTGACTTTGAGAAGCCGTGAGCAAACAGTGTCATTACTTCGTTTAAATCGAAATAAAAAAGTTAATTCGAGGAAATCAAATCGATTCGTGGGCAGTGATTTTGCGCCTGTCCCTGTGATTATGGCTTAATTTGTTCTCATTTGCAGCATCCTTGTCGTGCGGACTGCATTAATCCCAATACACATCAGTGCACTATTGTGGCGGCGTCGTTTGCTGACGGAACAGAATGCGGCGGGAGAAACGTGAGTTAAGGTCGTCAGGCTGCGCCGTCACCAATTTTTTAAATCTCAACTCAGATCCTTAAAAGAAATGTACATTTTGAGGTCAAAACTCTGACTTGCGGCTAAGTATTAACTTGAGAAAAGTTTATGACGGCGGGGCCAGAATGGCTATTTACTAGGGATAATAATTATATATTGTCCAGAAAACTTAGGTATAAAAATACGTCACATTTTCATTAGTATCGATCTTTGTTTTTAGTGGTGTATCAATGGCCAGTGTGTGTCTATGGGACGGAGCGGTCCACGTGCCGTAGACGGCGGCTGGTCGAGTTGGGAGTCAGAATGGTCAGGATGTTCTAGGAGTTGCGGGGGCGGGGTGACACTAAAGAAAAGAACCTGCACCAATCCGGAGTAAGACTTAACGGAATAAAAATTTAATGTCATTTGTGTTGTAATGAGAATCTAATAGTTTTCCAATAATGTTATTTTAATTCAACTAGACCGAGATTTGGTGGGCGAGAGTGTCCGGGAAAATCATATCAAGCGAAGCTTTGCAATCTTCAGGTACAACCGACATTAATTTTTCTGGCATTTTATTGTAAGCAAGTTTTCCTCGGCAATAAATAAATACAAAATTGCAGCTGTAGTGTTCTCTATTTAACTCATTGAAATTACGTCACTTTTCAGCCCTGTGTGACCAGTCAGCATAATTTCAAAGAGGAACAATGCTCTGCAACAAACAAAAACCCAGTCCATGGGAAAAGTTATCATTTTGTTCCATTTACGGAAAGCGAATCTGGTTAGAAATATTAAAGTATTCATGTCAAAGAACTATACAATCAAAAACGATATTCTGGTTGATAAATATTTTTTACTTAATATATTGAATACTAGTAGTCTTGACATACATGTAGTTATTAAAATCCAAATATAAAGAAATCGTCGACTTTATTTTCATGAGTTCAACTTTTTATTGTTTTCTGTATTTTGTACATTTTTTTTTTGGCATACACAAATAATAATTAATTATTGATATCTTTTAGATAAAAATGAAAGTAAAAATGCATACTTTAACACACATTAGCAGCTTGATTTTATACCAAAAAAAATTAAAAGTTGAGCAAATCCCCATAACATCATTAAGAATATATGGTTATATTCTGATAGACTGTAAGCTGACGTGTCGGGCGTTGGATGACAACCTTGTTTATACGCGGGCCGAGGCGTCAGAGGACGGAACGATGTGTCGTGCGGCCGGAGCAGCGTTCGAATCTAGATGTGTCAAAGGAAGATGTGAGGTACTGGCTGAAGAGAAACATGAATAGTAGTATTAGTACGCATCTACATCCAAAAAAAAAAATTCAGCATCTTAAGAGGATGCCTCAGAGTCAAAATTTTTAAAGAAAGGTTTTGTACTTTTGCGTGGATGAACTCCACGTTAAATATGTTTTAAATACACAGTAGATCTTTTGGGTTGAGGGTTAAAATCAGTGCATGGTGTATCCCTGGGGCATAAACGGCTAAGACATCATTTTTAGGCTATATCTCGTCGATCTTCCTCGTTTCTTTATCGATCTTCTTCGTTTCTATATCGGTTTCACTGTATGTACATGTATATTTATAATGTAAATAATGTAAATCACTAACTGCACCAATACTAAGCATGATCAAATAGATACGGAACCAGTAAATGGAAAATATAAAGCACTAGAAATGACACCCGACACGAACGTTGACCTTAAATCTCTAAAAATGATTTGTTAAGCTATTAAGTAGTATTTAATTTTGAAAAACCCATAAATTTTAGCTTTTAGATTTGAGTATGTTCCTTCATCTTTATACAGAGCTCTTCTTCTAAAGGAGATCAATACAGTCTAAAAATGGCTAATACCATCCAGCCCACTTAAACTACAAGATTTCTATTAGATTAATATTATACCCTTGAAATGGTTGGCCGGTGGTCGGCAGTCCAAACAGTGGAGTTTGTGAATATACATTTTCAAATTATATTGTATATTGTTTACATGGTTTTTTTTTCGCTCAATCAGTTTTTAAAAGATTTCGCCCATTTTCAATTCGACCTTATACAACAGTTGTGGTTAAGGAGAAGTAACTTGCAGTTATAAAATAGCCCTTTTCAAATTCTCCCACCGAATGGGGAAAATAAAACGGGGAAGGGGGTTTTCCACTATATAGTACTTATATCTGTGTATCAGTGGCGTCTTTTAATATGTTTTCCGGACCATAATGTTCACTAGTTTTTGTAACAAATTGGACTCACCTTCAAACATTGAGGATATGCTTATTATTTAGTTAATCACGCTCGATAGTAAGGTTTAGATGTAATGTTTAAAACATATACATTAAATCAACAGAAGTTAACGCTAATATATCAACTTTATAATGTTTCTTATTGTAGATTATAGTGATCTTCAATGCAAAATACGTGAAAGAGTCATGTTGAATTTAATTAAAATTTTCGTTTGTGTTCATTGTTTAGGGTTTTGGTTGTGATGGCGTTTTGGGATCAAAAGCGAAGTTTGATAATTGTGGATTATGCAATGGAGCAGGCAACACTTGCACAGGCCACACTGGAAAATACAACGAAAACCACCCTGGAGGTAAACACAATCCGTTGAAAATTTTCTGTAAATTAGTTCACTATCATAACCATAAACACATAAATAGTTCATGGAGACATGCTAAGCGATTAAATACTGTTGATGGATCTTTGTTGATAGGATATCACGCCGTACTCACACTTCCGGTCGGCAGCACGGGGATTACAATCCAAAACAAGAACGGCTTTTGCTTTATGGGTAGGCAAAATAAAAACTCTTGAAAAACATTTCAAAAATTTATCAAGATAGCAGTTTCCGAGAATTAAATGAGAATCTGGAGCTCTTTTTTATGGAGAAATTAAATCCTTAACTTTGTAAAACTTAGGTGTAAAAATAAACGGACGAGGGATATTCGGCCAGAACAAACAAAAGGCGTTGTCTGGAACGTATGGTGGATCGAGGGTACTGATAGAATACCAGGCAACACCTGAGAAAATCCATATTATTGGACCAACAACAGCAAGCGTGCAGATTGAAGTATGTCAGAATCATTATCTAATTAAAGTTAAAAATGTTTATTAAATTATATATGTAACCTTAAGTTTTGAGATATTTAACATCTTACATTAAGGTGTATCAAAAATACGACGCCACGCAATACATGGGAGTGTCACCAGATATAACATACTCTTATTACACACCACATGGTGGCGCGTCCAGTCATGACTTCAAGTGGGCTGTGGTCACCAGCCAATGCAGTGCCACGTGTGGAACAGGTAAGCTTTAATAAAAAAAACCCAGAAATCATGTCCTTTCATATAATTTATGCTGACTCAAAATCTCGAATAAAATGTTATTATCTACTAGTACTCGGAATGAAATGAAAAATTTGATAGTCTTTTTGATCGTCTTGATGTATTTTTTATATGAAAAAATGAATTTTGTATTTTCCATTCATTTGGCACATTTTATAACAGATGAACATGACTATGTCAAAATTGTACACAGACTACTGTGTCATGGCGTAAGAAAAAATACTTTATTGTTTACTAACGAAGTGGGTAGCAAAGGACCAAATGAATAATTAGTGAATATATTTTTAAATCACAAATGGTATGCCAGTTCACCTTTATAGGAACACCATGTCCGATATTTACTCTCCTTTTAAAAAAATCATTTTAAATATATATTCTTTAAAATATTAATTGTAATGCTCGTAAGAACATAAAAAGGTGAAGACCAAATGAATTTTTTTTAGGAAAGCAGTCAAGAACCGCCAAATGTATCAGAATAAGCAATAACGCGCAAGTGGAGGACTACAACTGTGACCTGTTCCTGAAACCCTCAGAAATCTCTGTGTACTGCAACATCCAAGCCTGTCCTCCAGAGTGAGTTAATACGTAGAATTAAACTATAATCCCAATGCCCATTCAAATTCAATCTTGAAAATTTAATTATTTTCTCTCTTTTTATCTAGTCAGTATAGAAATTAACACAAATATATTTAACTTGTCATCTTACCTAATATAAGCTTATTTTAAGTAATATTTTCAAATTGAAATCCCAGTAGATCCAGATATTTTTGCATTGTTTGTAATAACAAAGTGAGCAGAAGCGGAATGTATTCTGACGAAATGCATACAATCGCAAATGACTTTGAATAAAAATAGTTAAATTCACGTTGGTATAAAATGTACTGATATCATTGTAGTTAAAGCTCATTTAAGTGATCAAACTGTTACTTTGAGAAAATGAAAAAGAAATCGATTCTTTTATTAAGAGAACATAAATATCACCTTCACATGTCTTTTGATATGAGACAAATTTCCTCCCCAAAAGGTGGCATGCTTTTTCATGGGAAACCTGCAGCAAGGAATGTGGTGGCGGAACTCGTACACGGAAAGTGCAATGTGTTACCATACAGCGAGGGGAATTAACCGCGGTTTCGGAAAGCCGGTGTAACGCGGCGAGGAAACCCGCGCTCAGCGGAGCCTGTAATACACAGGCTTGTGAGGTCACTGGTACGGTTTTCAATATTCAAATGGCTTTTTATTGCTTCGTGTGGTTAATTGCTTCACAATGTCAAGAAAATTGCTTCCTTCAAGGTATATAACTTATATTAGTCAATCATGTTTTAAAATTTCATCGCTGATTTTCATGGTGATAGCGCCTTTAATGTCACGTGTAAAACCCTACTTTTGATTTTCCTCTATTTCCTTGAGAGGCATATTTTTTTTTTTATTTTTTTTTTGTTTATAAAGAAAACCTAGTTTTGAGTCGCCTCTATTCCCAATTAGCTTTTATTCAATTCCTTTAAAAGAACATGGGGGATGAAGGCGGGTTAATTAACTACCTAGATACTGCCTAAATAAACTGATGAGAAAGCAAAAATAAAATTAACAATTTACATGTATCTAGTATTTCTTTCAAAAATTTATTTCTAATTTCGGCTTTTTAAAAATCAAAATATTGATTTTAGCGCAATAATAAAAACATAAATTAAAACGTACATGTATTGATAAGATTTGGTGAATTTGGTGATTATTAACACAAAATCTTCAAATGTTATCATTTAATCGTTCCCAATTCTTTTTGTGAATGGAATTGCTCTTCAAAATTTTGTCAAGGCGTATTTAAGGATTTTTTTGAAAATTAAAATTGTATTTTTTTCGAGGTTTTAAAAGGCTCCGTTTTATTCGCCCATGTTCTATATACTGTATATTGATTTTCAAGGACTCATTCTTTTGCTTTGATTGTGTGTATTGCTTATTCTCTGAAAAAAGGTGCCTGCTTAGATAAATTGGATTGTCGTGCCTATGGAAATCAAGTGTGTTCCAACTATCCTGAGTGGACCCAACTGAACTGTCCAAAACATTGTCATTTATGCCCCGAAGGTAGTTATCCTTTAGTTCCGTTTGTCTACATGTCCTGCTTTTATAGACATTTCTGAAGTTGTTAGAAAAAGCTTTATTCTCTCTCTCTCTCTCCTCTCTCTCTCTCTCTCTCTCTCTCTCTCTCTCTGTTGGTGTTTGATCTTTGACCTTTGTGACCCCTGACAGGCAAGCCCTGTGAGGACCTAGAAGACTGTCCGGCTTACGGAGACAACGTATGCAAGGAGTATAAAGACTGGGCTCAGGTCAACTGCAGAAAACACTGTGGCTTCTGCAGCAGCGCGGGTAACTAATGGTGTTTGATTGTGATGGCGACTGGTTTTACTCAACAAATATTTCAGCCATTTACGAGCTAGCAATTCTAACTTATTTTTAATTATACAAAATATTTTCAGCACATTATGATATCAGAAAAACTCATGGTTCATATAAAATTTCACATACATATCAGTATCTGGTGCCAAACTCTAGTGCAAGTAAATATATTGGTAGTTGTTTAGGTTTACTGTTATCAAAAGTCTTAAAGAAACAATTCTGTTTACGTAATTAAAGGTAATGTGAATGCTGGAAGCTGCACAGACAAAGTCAATTGCGACGATTATCAAGACGACATTTGTACAAACCCAACGTATGCAAAATGGTCCAGAGAAAACTGTCCAAACTGGTGCAAATTGTGCAGTAAGTTGTACAAAGACATTTTTTTTACTCAAAAAGTCTTTAGAACAATAAATATTACTCAAATTTTTATCTGGTGAATTTGCATATTTAAGGTAGATCAGTACATCAAGACATACTTTTTAAGACACAACGTCATAAGATCGCGATTGAGATATTTTGCTAAATTGTTTGTATCAATCGATTTGGTTGAAAATCATCATAGCTTGGTGGTTAAAGTGTCGGGTTAGGATGCATATCACCAGTTCGAATCCACCGTGCGCTTTTGTTCATATTAACTGAATTTCAGTTTTGAAAATCTTTTTTTAAATCCAAAATTGCATTTTTCTCGCCTATATAATTGACTTATTAATATACTTCCTATGCATCATGATACCTTTTATAATTAAGTAATTTTCTGATGATTTGAGATGCAATTTCAAGGTGTAGCCACCTTAAAATAATAATTCAATCTTTGGCGTCTTTAGCACAGAGCACCACTAGTAGCCCGCATAGCCAAACTAATACCAGTAATACTAACATACATTCGACCAATGACCCCTGCCAAGACAAGGTTACATGCAGTGAATATGGCGATGACGTATGCACGGCTTATGGACCATGGGCTCACCAAAACTGTGCTCGGCATTGCAAATTTTGTCAACGTAAGTTGAGAAATATGTTTATTCCGATATAAGATGAGACAGTAACGTACATTAATGGTTGTCGGAAGCTGAAAAATATTATTAACCGGGCTTTATCTGTTTGCAGCATGCAGTGACGTATTAGCCGATTGTGCTGATTACGGGAAGAGTGCTTGTACTGGAGACTATGAAAAATGGGCCAGAGAAAACTGTAAATCGTACTGTAACTACTGTGACGGTTAGTACTTTTTTAATTTAAAGCATTTTGCAACATTACTTATAGATATAACATGCTAACGATGATAATGGTTATTTGATTCACAGAAATAGTTATTGTATATATGTGATGTATTCATTTAGCTGTAAATGCAACCACAAGCACGAACACTACACATCAAGGGACTTCACATCATGAAACCAGTAGCAACGGCAATCATGTCCAATCGTCTTCCTCCAACATCGCTAGCAGTGACCCCTGTCGGGATGTAGAGAAATGCAACGAATATGGGGATGATATTTGTACTAATTATGAGCCGTGGGCAAGACAGAACTGCGCGCGTCACTGCAAGTTCTGTGAACGTGAGTAGATTTCATTGTAATTCATAACTCCAAATCCACATACTTGGATAGAATCTTGAAAAAAAATATGGATAACTTTACTGTAAATCAGTTATACAAGAGTTAAATCATTCTATTTCAATCGTTAAAATGCAATGGAATACATGTATTGATTTATACTAACAGAAAGTCACGTTCTTACGTGCTCAATAAACTAAGCATTTTGCTCTAACGTAAAGTGGTTACAAATACGATTTTCTTAAATTAGTTTGTGTCATGCAAGAATATTTTTAATTAATTAAATTGGTAACAAATGATGTCGTACACTGTAGAATATCTCATTTATACTTCAAAGGATGAATAACATTAAGCACCTTTGCATGTAGATGTAATCTTGTCAGTGTGAAGGATTTAGAACATCCTTTATTAAAATTCAACTATTTTAGGTACATGTGTTATCAATTCTTTAGATTCCTTTTAAAGAATATCCCCATAAATTAGATCATTGCATATAATATTAGAATGGGCATTTCATCTGTCTTTGTTCATTATTCTGTTTGTTCGATATGCGTCTAGATACATACGATATTCACTGTATACATATTTATTGATAGTTATACAGTATATACGAGGGTTGTCCCAAAATAGCGTAGACAGAACACATAACTTAAAATCTGTTTACTGCAATTTCATTAGACTTCTATGTTTTCTTCAATGGCCCTTTGGCAAACAATACTGAAAATTCAAATTTGTACTTTATTTATTTCTTGAGAAAATGAATAATTAGTAACAAAAAGTTTTGTAAGGTGGTGCAATGTGCGACGTCGAAAGTTTCCAGTCTTTACGTTGTTGCTAGACCCTCCGCATCATTTACGATAACATTGTTTTATTTCCGAAAATATCTTGAAAAAAAATATTTTTTTGAACATGTACCCTGAGTGTACATTCAACATACATTTCTAGTTTGTTTTTTTTTTTTAATATTTATTATGTACAAACGATCTGCCGACTCCAAACTTGCCCTGTATTACTTGTTGTCTAACGTTCGTCCTACCGAAATGTGTCGTTCAGCATTTTGACGTCCATTTCTAACGGTCGGGGTTTTTTTTTCACTTATTGTCATCAGACTCGTCCGAATATTTTCAATGTTGTTGGACTACTAATTCACAAAATGCAATTCTAAGCGATTTTGTTAATTTTATTTACTTCAAAAGCCGCTTAGGATTTGTTTCAAGGTCTTCACAAAATTTTATCGGTTACCGCTGCGCCGCCTTAAACGCTGACGTCGTCATTTTATTACGAGTTAACACTTCTAGATCTACTTTTCACAAAATGCGCTTAAAAATCTTTAAAAGTTTTGTTATAGCCAAAACATTTTCTGAGTAAATAATAGAATTATTAACAAATATAAATGTATTTTTTTTTTATTTGAAGTTTTTTATTCGCAAAGTCCTTTACCTCGCAATTTTCATTTCATTATGTTGATTTTAACTTCTTGTTTTTGACATTGCGCCGCATGTCGAATTTATGATCTAACATTCTTTTATTTCACTTATTTAATCTCAAACAATATCTGATTTCAAAACATAATTTGAATGCACATTACTTAAACCCTTTGTGGCACAAGTTTCATCTTCCTGTGTCTTCGATTAACTGAATAACGCCACTTGTCTACGCTATTTTGGGACAATCCTCGTATTTGACTAAAGTTTACGTCCAAAAATATCCAGCTCAAAAAGTTTTATTAATCATATTTCAAATATTCATCATAAAAAAATCATATAAGGCCATCCTTAAAAAAAATGTTTGTTTGGAATTGCCGCCTTGAGGTTTCTACAGCATGGAGGGAGGGAGGAATTTTTTTTTTTAAGCTTGAAGTTTAACTAATTGAATATTGGTAAAAAATAGAAACCTCCTTATAAAAAAAAGTTCTTTATTTTTTGCTAATAAAATTTTATAAGCGTGGGGTATTTCAATGAGGCGGGAGGCAGTTCCAAACAAACAATAATTTTATTTTGGCCTAATGACTCTAAATCCTGCATTTAATGAGAAGATTTACAATTTTTATTATCAAATCAATTTTTTCAGCATGCAAAGATGCTTTGTCTGACTGTGCCGCTTATGGAAAAACATCATGTTCAGGTGTTTACGAACCGTGGGCAAGAAAGAATTGCAAATTGTTCTGTAACTACTGTGGAGGTATGGTAAATCTAGAAGAAGAAAAAGACTATCAGTAGCTACATATGATTGTGGATCTTTATAATAACGGGTTTGGGATTTTGTTTTTGTAGACGATTCCGGCACAACTACACATAGAACTACTATGATGGTTACGACTACACCTCGAGCAACAACTGTGAGTACAACTCACGTCGCCAGTACCGATCCTTGCAAGGACATTGAACGATGCGACGAGTACGGAAGTGACGTATGCACTGCTTACGGGTCTTGGTCCAAGATCAACTGTCGACGTCATTGCAAATTCTGCCAACGTAGGTTCTTATACAAAGGATATTAACATAAGTTTCTATATTCTCTTTACATTCTTCTTATAACGGTCTATCATCGGAAAATAAAGTAAGAATTTGCATTCAGAAACTCTAACAAACAGACTTCGTTAATTACATTAATAAAAATATATTTCTCATAATAATCTGGTATTGCAGCTTGTAAAGATGCGATCACAGACTGTGCAGATTACGGAAGACAGGCGTGTACGGGGGATTATATACCCTGGGCGAAAAAGAACTGCAAGCTTTATTGTAACTTCTGCGACACTGATAGCGCAAGTAAGTAAAAGGTCCATACATTTTGATATATTAAAAAAAACCGAATTACGATCTAAGTAATGCGATTTCATTATTATTATTGTGAAAACAAGCAGGTGCCCAGCCAAAACACTTTGTTGTTCTACTATAAAAGTAATATCCTTTCATTGATAATTCAGCAACCACAACGACTACCACCACAACCACGACAACCACGCCACCACCGACTACAGTGGTGGTCAGCAGCGATCCGTGTCGCGACAAAATCGACGATTGTGACGAATACGGGGCTGATGTTTGCACAGCGTACGGTCCATGGGCCAAAACCAACTGTCAACGTCACTGCAAGTTCTGCCAACGTACGAGTTGCTTTTGGATTGGCTTAAAGACTAATATTTCATTTTAATAGTGCTTTATGCGCAATATTTTCTTGTTTATTAACTTAGACTGCTAAGAACATGCTTGTAACATATTGTCTGCATTTTTTTCAGCGTGTACCGATAAACTGCCTGACTGTGCGGGATACGGAAGGAGCGCTTGTAGCGGACAATATCTTCCATGGGCACGAAAGAATTGTCCACACTACTGCAATTTGTGTGGCTCGAGGAAAAAACGTACGTTGACTTTCTAATAATGAATAAATTTTATGTTGGGCATCCATATTATTAGTTGTAAAAATTCTGCTTCCAAGAGAATGGTTTTCAATAAAAATCCAACTGAGGATTATTATGAACAAAATTTTAGTATTCCTTTGTGTGGTAGAACTTGACAAATATTGCCATTTTACTTTGACAGTTTTTACAAATTATAGTAATAAAATATAAATCCCTGAGAGAATTATCCCACTCAGCAGAGGGTCAATGAACCAAAACAAAAACCATGTGATAGTGTTGTACCCAATAAAAACCCATGTGATAGTGTTGTTCTAGTTGTTCCAAATATTGTAATAGAGATGGCCTGGCTTTCAAATTTCGTTAAAATTGTATAAAACACATGATATGTCCTGGATACCTTAAAAAAAAAGCTTCTTTAATACATTCAGAACAATTTTTCCAGGTGATGTTTGGAGAGCCGGAATGAATGCGCCAGAGAAAATAAATACAGTAACCAGAAACAGCGCCGATGTAATAGGGAGTAACGCAGCAGACCGTTTAGAAATGGATTTGATGCATGCGAATGACAGAAATGAAGATATTTTAATTCCGGATAAAATTTCGGACAACAACGATTTGAAAGCACCCGAAATGGTGGTAGAATCTCAGAATCTGGTCCCGTCCAAAGTCCACCGCATTCCTCAAATCGTGAAACTAAACTCTGTAGGGGATGTTCCGAACGAAGGGGGAGGGTACAATCTCCAGCCTGTGGAGGAATATTCGGAGGGGCGTGTCCCCGCTGAGACAAACGGAAGTGAAACAGGGCAGGTCCCGCCAGGAGAGGAAGTCAGTGTGCTTGATGAAGTTCAAAAACTTGAGAACTTGGTGGATGATAACATAAAAATGTGATGTCGAAAGAATCTCTAAAGGAATTGGACCCTTGTTTCAATATTTAGCTATTTTATTTATAAAAAATGTTTTTCAATCTGAGAATTTTATCAGAGCTGTTGTTAGTAAAAGTAGTCAGCAAATACTGCATGTTTTTATTCTATTATTATTTCCATTCAGTGTAGAGATTTTATGTGTTGGTTTTTCAAAACATGGAAAAAATCTAGTCACTACATATAATTCGAAAAAGCTTACATCTGTTACGTTTAAAATCCCAGAGTTCTACACTTAATAATAACAATCTTTGTTAAAGTTAAGTTTAAAATTCTGTGATTTTAAACTTTACTTTCAACGGTTTATTCCAGATTGTCCCAGGCCTCAAACTGTTTTCAGTTGTAACCATATGATTGGTCGACACCTTTAGTGAAATGAGTATCAAATGATCTACCGCCAATGACCAATTGTTTCTAAGTAGGTGTAAATGCCTTAAGTTTTCAGCCAGGAGATGATATAATATACATGCAAGTGTATCACTTCAAAAGTAAGAAATTATAATAATAAAAGTTAAAAGGTGTTAACAAGTTCTTTTCTCTTTAAGGTGGCTGGGTGGTTAACCATCAGATCCGTTTTGGTCATAAACTGACATTCAGTAAAGAAAAATTCAAGTATTTTAGCTTTAAGAGCATTTTTATATCTTTATGCACTGTCAGAGCTCTTATTCATAAGGAGGTAAATAGAGCCTAAAAATGGTCACGACCATCCAGCTTTCTTAATGCATTTTTAAGCAATTCCGTGAATAATACTCTGGTATACGTGAACCATTTTGAGGTAAGTAAATATTGCCATGTGTGTCATTTTACCCCGCCCATATAATGAAGAAATATATGGGATATATCATAGTTGTAACCTGAGAATAAGTCACGATTCACGATGGCCACAAAAACTCATTAAATCGAATTCGTGTCGGAAGCCGTTATGCGCCCATACTATGCTATGCGCAGTTGTTCTGTATTATAGCAATATATAAACAATCAGTATTAAAATTAAAAATAAAATAAATATTTGTATGCTTCTTTGTTAAAAGTTAAACTCTTCTCCAAGACCTTAAGCTTATAGGGCTGGTGCCTATCCCCGGTTTCCGTGGTGCTAAGCGGATGAGAGTCATCGACTCCTCGAGCTCCTGGATGGGACACCAGTCTATCGCAGGTTAACCCCCATAATCTGCCGGTATCCAAGCAGATAAAGTTTCTTGTCTAAGGACAGTAGTAAATATACAGGGTATGCGGTTAGACTACACTATATGTAATTACTTTCTTTAGGAATACAGCACTCAAAGTTCGTCAAATAACTTCGTATCAGGTCCATTCAAGACTTTACTGTGATTAATCAAGAGTAAAAGATATCAAAGAATTTGAGTAGCTGATCCTCGCTCTTTCCCTCCAAGTTCAATATTTGATGTTAACGTCACGTAAATTGTGAACTTAATGGGTAGGTGTAAATACAAAAATTTACGTTGCGATCATTGTAAATTTTGTGTTTACACCCACCAAGTAAATTCGGATTTTGCAATATGACACAAGGTTGCTAAAAACTTAGCCGACGTGGCAGCAAAATAGATCTCCTTGCTCATATTCCTTTTGGGTCCGATTAAAGCGAATGCAGAAACAACTTTCATATTGTTAAAAATTGCCGTATTTATAACAGGATATAAATTTACATTGAATAATCATCAATATTTAAGTTTACCCATATTTTTTCCAATATTTTTTTTAAACTTTTTAAAATTTCTTACATCAATAATTGGTATCATTTTCTGATAGAAATGAGAATGAAAACACAAATATAAATATGAGGGGAAACATCTTTTAAAATGCTTAATCAGTGTCAAATGTTTATCAATAAATTAGCATACCGACTACTCAAAATAAGGAGTCCGCTAATTCAATGGCTTTCTGCAGTTGGAAGGCGAATGAAGGGGGTGGTACAATCATATTATCTGTCTTTTTTGACATTGTGATGCGAATCATTTTTCTGCTGGTTACGTACAATGTCATGTTCTATTACATTTTAAGGTATTTATTGAGGTACAAGTACAATGTAGGGCTCTATTTATCTATAGCTATTAAACATTACAACGAAATGTAGGTGTAATTACACACATGAAAAATGACTCCATTCCTTAAAACGAAACACAAAAGTATGAGTAACGATAAGAGTACAGACTATATTTCATAAAACCATTACATTTTATACATTGAATACAAAAATACCCGGCTATGGCCACCGTGTGCTCGTAAAGCTACAGCAATGAGACAGCATTCAAAACATAATCCAAGTTTACCAAACTACCCACTTTCTCCTTGTATTTAATAACCCCAAAAAGTAAAGATTGCTTCAGCAGCCAGATCGAACTACATTTTACTAACTCTATTTTTTGTGGTAGATTGACTCAAGGGGTCCCATAAATAATTCATGCAATGCAGCAGCACGCGCAATTTGGTCAGTATGGCTTGACAGGTCATTCAGGTGTAAGTGAAAAGTTCTATCATTATCTCCATTAAAATACGAAAAATGGGAATGTTATGCGAAGTCAACTTTAGTAGTTGGTCATTTTGCACACAAGCTTTGCAATGTAATCCCCTATTTTAACTCTTTGTTAATATATTAGGTGCATGCAACTACACTCAAAAACACAATGCTCTCTAATGTTATTCATAAAACGATTGACCAATCATGTGGAATGTTATTTGTTCAAGAAGGAAAGCAAACGGATCTGTAAAAAAATGTTAGTTTATTCAAACTGTAAAAACAAACAAATCAAATATGTTGTAGATATCTTGACTATAACTATATTGCACTGTTAATCATTAAAAAACAAATCATAAATATGTATATATATAATAATTAGTGTGATTAGTGACACAACACAATAATGCATGCTGGAAAATTGAATCATGAATATTCAAACGGATATGCAAAGAGACAAAACATAATGACATGGGGAGCTTTTCTAACAATGGAAATAGGATCCTTTGCTGATGGCTAAACAAAGAAGAAAAGTAACTAATTTCATAAAATATCCTGCTGCAAGAGAAACATTGCTATTATGACTAGAGTTCTTTTTTATGACTGGTGTCCAAAACAAGATCAACATAAATAATGGAATTGCCCGTTTTCTTAACAATCAGAATTTTCCTGGTAATGCCTTCTGAATTGTTTTTGAAATAATGTTTGTGAATTTTTGGGGGCAATCTAATTACATGTATATTACATTTAACAGGCAGAATACCTTTAAGAGTCCATTTCTACAGATAAAATCTCTCTAGGACGGAAATACAATACATGCATGTCTATACCTTTAAGAATAACAAACATAAAAAGTATTTCAAAATGAAGAATGTAAGAATTGTTACCTGTAAAATTTTAGAATAATTCACATCATATAAATATAAATATATAAAAACTCAGTATTCATTTCTGAAACAGGTGAAAAGTATTAAAAACTACATTAACATAAAGCTTAAAGAGGAATGTACATGACATTTGGAATGGTTTTAATTCTAAGTATTGTGCAATGTTATGCAAAATGCTATGTAAATTGAGTTTTAGTATTTAGTATATTATCCAGACAAGATAAGTGGCACAAAATTTAAAAGCATATCTGTCTCAAATGGCACCATTTTAGTACAAGATCAATGCGTAGATAAAGATCACTCGACAGAGTAAAATCACTCACTAATTTTTTAGTCTTCAAGTTATACCCTTTTTTAAAAGGTATAAACAATTTTCAGTAGAAAACAAGAGGACAGGGCCTAAAACATGAATGGACTTGGAAGTATCAATCAGTTTACAAAAATGAATGGGTCATGTCCAATCAATGAGTACTTTTGAATAAAAGATATCTTTAGAAGAACAAAACAAAACACATAGTGAAGGGAACGTTCGAAACAAATCAACAAGAAATGTAAATCTGATTATCAATGTCCTCAACTTTTTTGAAACCAGATATTTTCTGGTTACGATTTGAAAAAGAAAAAAAATCTATAACATATAAAATATAACAGCCTTTTGGAAAATAAAGTAAAACAAGCACTCCTGTGCCAAAATTATCAATATAGTTTTGCTGTTTCCACAGATTACCTGAAAACTAACAGATGATACCTTCTATGTCTAGGACAAGAACTCTGTCATCAAAAACTGGTATCATTAACACTGGAAAACTTAAAGGGACTTGTTAAAACAACAAGTTTGAATTAGATTAAAATATATGATGTTTCTGACTAGGTTAGCACATTATAATATTTTCCCAATACAACATTCTAAATCCTCATAAAATAAATATGTAACAAACATAAAAGCTGGAATGGCCTGGGAAAATATATTAAAACATACAATCTTCTAAAGACTAACACACTCTCTTATAAACAAACTGAAACTTTCCAAAATACAGGCAGCAACACAAAAATTCCTCATGAAAGCTTGGTAAAACATGGTATTGAAAAATATTAATGCCACTTCGAATTCAAACTTGGTTTTCTTTACAAACATTCTTAAATCAGGGTTTGATTTTGTTTTTACCTTCAACATTTACAGTAAAATAAATACATGTAACTTAAGATGACTTTCAAAAACAGATAACGTATCAAAATACAGCACTTAAAATGTATCTAAACAAAAAATTTGTTATACCTAGAAATTAAGTTTAGAGATCAACATTAAATACGAAAAACGAAACATCATATGCCCCTAACAGACATTCACTCTCAACATCGCTGTCTTTCACACTATTTCTTCACCGATCGGGACTTTCCTCTTCTTCCAGCGGTATAAAGAGTTGTCTCTCTTGACAAAATTTCTTGTGAGTTGGCCAATCTCTCTGTTGGCAAAATGTACCACAGTACCTTAACCAAATTAGGAAGAAAAAAAATTTGTTTCAATTTAAAATATGAAGAAAAAAATCAAAATTGTTTTGGATGAAAAAAAAGAAAGAAGTTACAGAGCTTAAAATTTTATGTAAATTAATGCATAATACATGTATAATTATCGTACATGTAATGACATGTTCACCAGTTTTCCTTGTATTATTCTTAGAACTCGACTGGGATGTAATTTTACATCTAGATACCATAGTCGACTTTCTTTTAATTTCCTTTTAAAACTTTTTTCTAGAAACCTAGAAATGCATACCACATACCATCAAATTGTTAAATAGCTGTTAAAATCTCTTATATTGTTTGTACCTGACTTCTTGACACCTTCCACAGATACTGAATTCCCGAACTCTTTTCTCCATATTAGTACAGGGAGGGTAATGGCATTCATAGTACACACAGACTTCGTCTAAAAAAAATTATTTAAAAATTCGAACGTTCATCTCCCATTTCTTAATTATTTTGATATATTTTTCTTTTTTTAAAATATTTTTCAGAGTTCAAATTTGAATATGCTTTATTTGGATATCAGAATAAGAATTACCTACCATGTTCTATGTGAATGTTTTCTCCATTGGGACTGAACTGTTTTGTATAGACATGAGTTGATGGATAATGCTAAAAAAATACAACATAACCAAATTAAATATATACAAATTATCAATAAAATTCTATGAAATTTTGTAGTACCTAGTAGTTTAACAAATTTTAATGTAGATCAACATGTAGCATAGGATTCTGCTAGTATGAATACAATTTATATAAAATTGTTACTTGAAGTCAAGGTTTTATTAAAACAAGAGGCCCATGGGGCCACATCACTCACCTGAGCAACAATGGCTTTATATGGGTGTTCAAAGGATATTGTGCTATATGGCCTCTCGGTAGAATAACAAAAAAAGAATAACAAAAAGTATCCAAATTTTACACTTATTTTCATACACTTAATCTTTGACATTGTAACTTTATGAATACCATTTTTACCAAAAACAAGATCCTATGCAAGATATAAAACAA
>WFKH01011581.1:57821055-57860915 GCA_016163765.1 Magallana hongkongensis | reverse complement strand
AGACAGTGACATATAGGTCTAATGGGACAGAGTTTTGCATTAACTATTACTGTGTAATGTATTTTGTAATTGATTATAAATCTACAACACACACCACTATAATAAATCATTTACTTAAAAAACAAAGGGAGATTACTGCTTGATTTACAAGTGCTTTAATATATGTAGGTAACTTTCAGTTAATTTGGGAAAAATATTGGTTTATATGTGAATTAAAATAATGAAGCAGATAGTCCTCTCCAACAAGAAATTGAAAACTGAAGTTTTATACTTAAGGATATATGGCAAATGAATGTACATTGCTACATATCTGAGAAGTTTCAATCAATATGTTATGTAGGCAAATAATCAATGTGCACCCTTAGAACAATCAAACTGAGGAAAATGTTAACATAAAGCACAAATCACAAACAAGAAAAACGATTTGTATAGCATGTCTAATGATAATTTTCCTCCATCATATTCTTACATTAACAGTAAAAATGTCTATACCACCACTCACAAGCAAACAGTAGTTTGATTAAAGATCATTCAATCCTGTGCAATTATCTTAATTGATCTATGACAATGGGCTTCTCTGAAGGCACCACTAATCTAACGCAGGGATGGAGAGACAGTCTATTGTTTATTGATCCTAAACTGGAGTGTCTCCAATGATCTTAATTGATTAAAACAAAGTGTTTTCTGTATCGAGCCAACAAACCACCGCTGTACAAACACAAGTCTCCGATTATCAAGTGTGGTAGGTTTGGGTCGCAGTTAAAGTGTCTGAAATAACTGCATTAGAAACTGGGAAGTAGCACTTTCCTCTTTTGAGTAAAATTTCAACTTCCTTACTGACAATGATATTTCTGGTCTGCTTCAAGTATGACTTAAAAAAGTAACTTGAATAATCTATAATCTTATTTTCACTTTCCTCTACTCTTGATTCTATCCAAATAAAAAGTATTCTGTTAAAAAGTAATGGTAAGCATTCAATTTTTTACATACTAATGCTGTGTATATAAAAAAAACCCATCACTCCCTCTGTATGACCCTTTTTAATTTTTTTTTATTTACATGACAAGTAATGCACATTTCCTGAGACAATTGCAGTTCTGGCACAGAAATGAAGCAGCTGCATGGAACGTAAGGTAGGCTTTTAGCCAATATAACTTCAGATGAAGAGCAGATACAGTTTTGTGTTTAAATTGTCAGAGTATCTTATCAGACGACAGAGTTTCCTGGATCCGCCCCTGCATTACCTGCATGGTACAGATAACCCCCATCAGATACATTGCCCAAGATAATGCTACAAGAAGATTATATCAAGGAAGTTTTAACTTGTGCTACTGATGTAACTTCAATGAGGCTCAGAACAAGATTATATTAGCCAGTAAACTGTCATCTTGTAAGCTTAAAGCATCCTTCATTGCATAATGTATGTAGCTGTTGGGTATGTAAGTTTGCAGGTGCTCTATATGTAAGAGGTACACTGGTCCTTGAGAGTCTATGTTCAGCATACATATACCTGCTACTCACTATGAGGGGGTCTAGTTAGTGTATCAGTAACTCATCACTTCTAGAAAGGATTGACTCTACTGTCTAAACTTTCCTTTTGTTTGTGTAAATACACTTTCAGCAATTTTTCTGAAGTTAAACTGAATTTGCTTTTCTTTTCTTTCAAGACAAACAAGCCTATGAAGTAAAACTTTGATAAATATGATGGTGCATAATGTTCATTTTATCTTCAATATAAATAATAGCATACCATAGAAAATCATGAAGAAATTGGCCTGATTCTCTTCCTTTCAATATCTTATATGTGTAAGCATAAATATGGGCACCGTTGCCATCTGGGTCAACCTTGACTCTGGCCTGAAAATAAAAAAAACACCATGTTTTCCTCACTAGAAACAGTTATGTACATGCATGAAGCATAACTTATTATAGTAGTCTCCTGGCTCTATTTTCATCACTAAGCTTGCTCACAGAAAGGCACTGTATAATCTCATTACTTTCAAGCCCTTGGGGAGATAAAGGACTGAATGTGTTTCTTTTGTACAGGAGATCCTCATAAAATTTCAGATTAGTATGAAAGAATCTCAGGAAACATATTGATCAGGACCAAGTAACAAAAAGATCAGGACTGTAATCGTCCTCAGGTTTAAATCTTTGATAGGAAAAATCTCCGAGCTGTTCAAAAATTTACTACATATATGCCTTTCTTATCAATGACATATTGGTTTAATGTTCGGAATTTATCATTTTCTGTAAACCTTAAACAACTTAAATCTTCAGTGACCAGAGGAAATTTCGAAGGCTATATTGCATATACATGTATTTCTTACCTCAAATGCATATTGGTTGATTAAATCAATGTCTCTTTCATCAAGCAGTGCAAATTTAACCTGTAAAGTAAAATAAATCAAAGGTTTCATAATTTTATCCAAATCTGTATTCTGCATTTAAAAAAAGATTTGTCAAAAAAAGATTGCATCTGATGCATTGAAACAGCATGTAGTAAGACTGTAAGAGTGAAAGTAAACAGGTTGTCGTTTCAAAGCTATTTAAGCTCAGGATAGTGACTTCCCTTATATATCAACACTGTCTTGCGTTAATGGATTTATTTGTAAAACAAACAAAAAACTGTGAAACTGTGACAAGATTTATCTATAGCATAGTCACACAAAAGAGTGTTGTAACGGGCCATTTTTCTACAGGTCTGAACAACCTTTTGCGCATTGTGAGCAGTTCATCATGTTGTTCGTGTAAGAGAATGACAGCATCATTAACATCATCAAAAACACATCATTAACATGTAAATAAATTAGGCCCCCTACAAGATATGTGGGACAGCTACAGGTTGCTTGAGCCGCTACAATTCCCTTCCATTTATAAATAATACTGTTATAATGTTGCTCATGTTATACTCAAAATATAACCACAAATAATTTGTTTATAAATTAATTTTTAAATCATTTGATTTAAGAAGAGTCTTTGTTTTAGTACATGTAAGAAAGCAAGTAATTGTTAATTTCAACGCAAATTTTATATATTATATAATAGCTCTTATGAGTAAAACTAAAGACTGAGCAAGAAAAACATATAAATAATGTAACTGAAAAAAGTTTTAATATGTATCCCTCATTATTGCCAAGAAAATGTAAAAATTTAGTCTTGATCATTTAGTATATGTTTAACTTTTGGATGAAATGTGGACCACATGTTACCTACACCTTTGTCTGAAGGGCTGGCGTGCACCTGTTGGTCAACATTAATAATTCACTAGTTTTATCAGCAAAATGGGCTTTAGATAACTTCACAATGAACACAGATTAGGTCTCCTGGCATCCAGCTTGTGTGTCATATAAGCCCCATTAATAAGCTTGCTGTAGATAAACATAATGCATGTCCTCAGACTGTGATGAGAGAGAGAGAGAGAGAGACAGAGAGGATGATTTTACAGGATCTCCCATTTTACTTATCAGATGTGTTTAACCAAATGAAAATTTATTACAGATCCTGTTCATTAAATCATGTATTAAAAGCAAATGACTTTTTCCACTTGATTAAACAAAATTTGATCATTTCTGATACATCCTAGTGGTTTTAAAGTAAAAGGAGTCTACTATCCTGATTGATATGAAATTTAAGAAAATACCTATTCTCTAACAACAAGCTTTTATTCACTTTTTTTTACATTGCCACAATCAATTTTTCAATAGGCAAGAAATTATGTGCCATTAGTGGAAGCAATTCCCCACAAGCTACATTTTTTATTGTGTGCTGTGTCTGAATTTCTCACCAATCTATACATTGTCATTTGCAATGTGTGCAAGCAAGAACCCATTTTCTGTAAAAATTTCTTGCCAAACAAAAGCGATTGTTTGAGGATATAGAAAGTCCTCTCTTGTTCAATGGGGCAGGCGGTTTTTGTTGGCAATATCATTTAATCTGTCAATATACTGTACACAAGGTGCAGTCATTGGATCTCAGTTAGACTTTTAAAACAAGCACAATTTTCACTGCCATGTTGAACACAAAAGAAACTCCATTAAAGTGTAATAAGTACCACAGGAAAGCAAACACAACCTAGGGATCAATTCTATTATCACAATGTCAAATTTTAAATTGTTCTACACATTCTTGTGGACATGTTTAAATTTCATAGATTTTCAATCAATATTTTGGTTTGTGTACCCCGCTCTCCATTAAAGTAAATTTATCCACCCAGATATTTCTCTCTCAAGATTTTCTTTCTCTATAGGGAATTTAATTTAAAGCAATATTTTTCTGAAATGGCAGTTGCCACAAATTAAAAAAATTCCGCTGCACCAATTTTTTCTCTCCCATAGCTTTTGGGTTTTATTTGTCATACTAGTCCAGACAAATTGGTTCACTATTAAATGTAATTAGGCCCCTATGTGAAAAATAGCAGATGTTTTCCCTGTGTTTCGGTATACTACAAAGACCCTTATACATCACTGTCCATTATTTTGCTTTGTGTGAACTATAGATGGTAAATAGGGGCAGCTGTCACCAGATGCCAACTGTTAAATTATACAGAGGCTAGTTTCCATACTTTTCTTGATCAGCTGTTACAGAGTCAGTTATTCATTTCAATGATTGACAGACCTTATTTTTGTAAGAACAAAGAACAATCAATACCTAGCTTATATTTTTCAGTTTTTCTAATTTGTATGCACCGCATATCTTAATTAGATATGCAGTGCATAAGAATCATAAATAATAAACTTCAGATTATTTTATATTTTTTATAAACACTCTTACATGTTAGATATCAAGGCATTAGACCTCTTAATGGTAACATCGGTACTGCTTTATTTGTTAAAATTTTGTAAATTATGACTTAACTGCAATTTTTTATCTATTTAATTATCTACATACTAAAACTTCGCCAAAATTTATAAATTTACCAGGCAAGAGAGACAGTAATGCAGTTACTGTGAAGGGGACTGTAGACAAGTAAACATAATATATTTACGCTATGCATCTGAATTATATTGTAGGATTTAATACTGTACTCGAAATTTGAAAACAAAAATAATAATTACACAAGCAGCTAGCAGACAATCTATATCAGAATCAGATTTAAAACTTCAAAGGCGTGACAACAATATTAATCGGCATTTTATAAATTAACAAGAAACTGGAAGTACTTAAATGATAAGATGATGTGATGAAACGAAATTGATTTTCAAGAGACATAATTATGCAAAAGTCGAACATCTTCATCAGAAAAAAATCTAAATTTAAAAAAAGAAGTTACAAATCCGCGAGTGAATCATTAATAAATATTGTTTTTATCTACGGTCGAAATAATATTAATATCAATGTCTTTATAATAATAGTGGTGCTTTGCAGCGACTCGTATGTTATTCAATAAATGCATGCATGCGCCATGTTGTTTACTTTCACCACAGGCGCTATTTAAAATCGGCGATAAAAATCCCTCACCTTTCCCGCAGCTTTTCCTAAATTAACGATCCCAAGTTTCTGGCCAGACATTATCGTAACCAGGCTCTATACTTTAGACGTTTTCTGGTCGCAGTTGCAGAACAACGTGTGTCTGTCACACCGACACCATTCTCCCTTTCAGCTATTGTTATCGCAAATATACCACGTGCAAAGAAACGCGCCATTCCGCCAATGAGCAGTCTGCAATATACCGTTTCCGCTGGAGGTCAGAGGTTATGTTTACCTTCTACACGTGATAAATATTGCGATAAGTTTTAAACAGAAGGAAAATTAATTGCAACTTAATTTAATAATTTATTAATAACATAACAAATAGAATAACCTTTCAGTAGTTTTTATTGAAAACAAAAACAATTACCATCAATATTAGGGACACTAAATGATATGTGAAGTAGCAATGAACACATTATTGTTATTGTCATAACATATGCCAAAAACAGATTAATTAACTAATCACAAAAAAGTCAAACAAAAATCACTGCAATTAAAATCAAAATCTGACTCTCTTTACATGATATATAAAAACAAAGTGCATAAACATAGGATTAATAGATCAATATAGTAAAAAGAAATCACCAAATATTATATACTACATGTATATATAAGCCATATTTTAAATTTTTTCATAATTTATCTATTAATTTATTTATCTATCAAATCTGTTACATATAAACTACTTTTAGTGAAGAATAGACGGCATCATATTTTTTCATTGAAAACAGGTGGGTTTTTTTTAAATATCAGATTTTTCACATCTTGAAATTAAAACCTAAAATAGATATCAGCATCAATGATAAGAAAGTAGCTTCAACTACAATGTGATGAACAATTCAATTTAAACTCATTTATCAGGTGTTATCCAAAATCAGTGTCAGATGTATACACTAAATACGTCCATACAAAATGATATTTGTTACACACATTAAATACATAAATTAAATACAAGTATATATTGTGTTATACACAAAAACATGTAAATAAAATCCCATTAGTACCGGTAGTTTATCTACTTTTATCCCTTTTTTCAGCCGAGAAATCAAATGAGAGGTGTCCACTCATTTTCGAAAGCAATCATACCAGCCTAACAATTTTTTGCAGGTGACAGTGTCATTTAATTATGCTAATCAAAATAACACCCTAATCAGAAACATTCAGCAAAATTGCACACTGTTTTCTTAACATATAATATTCTCAACATTCACATCCCATTCATTTAAAGTACGTGAAAAATTCTAGACATGCAAAAATGTACCAGTATATAAACTTCTGCATTAATTTTTAAAATGTTTATTTTGCAAAAAGATAAGGAATGTGCAAATAAAATAAAACAATTTTAAGTCACAAAAAAATACAACCAAGTCAATAAATTATGTCCTGATCTATACAGAACAAGGTCAGTTATCAAAACTCATTCAAATTAATGCCGAGATAACTGGAAATATAAAATACATTTCCCCAATAATGGTATTAATAAATAAACAAATTTGTTAAATTCCCAATGGAAGCTGTTGGACGGATCAAGTCATTATTTCAAGAAGAAATACAAATGCAACAGTCTGCAGCTATCAATCTCAGAATTTGGCATTAGAACTGGCCTGTTTGGTGAAGGGAGTAATCTGAGGGAGACAACTGGAGGGAGATAATCCCCTGGTTGAAGCTCGACACACATAAACTGAAATAAAAAAAAATAATGCAAAACATCAAACTGCATGTACAGTACCGATCAGACCCAACCTAACACCAGAGCAGACCCCAACTAAACCCGCGGGTTTACTTTCGGGGTTTACTCCAGAGTTTCCGAAAACCAGAAAATTCTATCAGTCATTCGGACTGATGACTTAGCATGTTCTGCCAGTCCGGAGCAAATTTTATCGGTCCGAATAAAACAGACATTAGTATTACAGTAGTTGTTCAGTGTTATGTAATTACTGAACAAAATATAAAAAGCTTTCAATTATGACCCCCAAAAAAGTCAAAAATATATAATCTAGAATTAATTTTTGTTCTGTTTCTAAATAAATGACTCCAAAATATGTAGTCTTTAATTTATTTCTGTTTTGTTTCTATTGATGACTTTTTTACAATTTATTTTATTCTCTTCTCATTTTACTCTGCTCCATGTCAGATATACAAATAAGTAGTGTATGTGCCACAAACTCAAGATTTTTAGCTGCTGTACCGGACTGGATAATTTTCATTAAATCTAAACATACATATGATCTTTCATGATCATATACAATCGAAAATTAATGGAATCAAAGAGAGAGTTGATTAATGAAACGGCCATGATTGACCCTTCTCTATTATACGGAACAAGTAATGCCATTAACCTCGCTACATTTCAACAATTTCCTGCTGTTCTGGTTCAAACTATCTTTATGCTTTTCTTTATTCTCAATCCTCGCATAGCTTTAAGCCTCGTCAAAACAGAAAAGTGATGAACCGCGATCACGACATGATGCTATATCAGTGTAAGATAAGCGCTTAGAAGAAACTTAAAGTAGACACTCCCTAAAGCGTTTAAGAGATTACGACTAAAAGACAAAAACGATGCGTAGAAACAGAACATTTCCGGATTGTGAAAGTGGAACTTACAGGTCACACGGACCGGTAATATATGAAATGTTATCGGACATTTCGATTTTTTAACGGTTTTGCTGGTAGGACCGGTAGTTTTCGGAAACTCTGTTACTCAGGGTCTGCTTTTTAAAAATTTGCGTCCACTCAGGGTTTACTTTGGGTTTACTCATGGTTTGCTTTTGGGGTCCACTTTAAACACTGAAGTGTGAAGCAGACCCGTCTTTTATCTTACCATCTTACCACCTGTAATTCCCACCCCTTGTATATTCCAAATACACATGTAGCATCCGTTTTCAGGGGTCTACTTCTGATCAGGGTTCACTCTCTGTGTCCACTCTGGGTTTACTTTGAGTTTACTCAGGGTTAACTCTGGGTCTGCTCTAGTAAACCCTGACTAAACCCTGGAAGTAAACCCAGGGTTTAGTTGGGGTCTACTTTCTGTTAGGTTGGGTCTGATTGGTACTGTACATGTACATGTGCAATTCAAAAAGCATGTAGAGCCTTATGTAAAAATGATCATAATTATTTGGTCAAATTATTTTATAAAAAGTGATATGATTCCTTAAAGTTATCATACATCAGTCAAAAATTAATTTTTCTATTTTGACAGACCCTTGGACCCCCTCCCTCCTCCCTTTGAAAATAAAATTATCCCTTGGAATGGAACCCACCCAACCCAACCTCCAACCTCCCATAGGAATAATTTTCTGGATCCGTGCAAAACGATAAGAGGGAAAAACTTCATAAATACACCAGCATAATACATTTGAGTATGTATACAGGTCACTCACCTCAGATCATCATAGCAGATAATGGAAGTGAGGGGTCCAGATCCAGGTACTGGGAAACATGAAAGGCACTCTGTCAAATAAAAATATATATATAAATGTACTTAAATAAATTGTTTACTGTTAGTGCTTTCAGCCATGTTGGCTCTTCAGATTAAAAGTTAAACAAAATTTTGTATAACCGTATTCTATACTACTAGATATCTAAGAGCCGTATTCTATACTTTCAACATACGAAATATGGATAGCAGCACATCTATAGCAGAGCGGTTTCTCAAAGAGATAATGCGTAGTTGTGGCCAGATACCAAGATAGCTCAGTGGCAGAGCTCCTGACAATAAAATGCAGGGGTTTCGAGTTTCAATCTAGGTCCAGCTATATACTACCCAGTAATACCGATACCTTTTGTGTAATCATTAGAATTTCTGGGAGTTCAATTTTTGTTGATTTTGTGGATTCCCTCACATATGAATTTACATCCCCAACAAAATATGAAATAAAATAATGTATTTATTTAATTAATCAGTTGAAAGTCCATAAAATTATGTCCCCATGAACCCATGAAAAGTTTACTTTCCATGAAAATTGTCTTCTCAAACTTTAATGATTTCACACTACTTGGTAGTTGCAAATTTTGAATCTTCATTAGTTGAGAAATAGCCTGATATGTTTTAGTATGCAATAATATGTTACAAACCCCTTGTGTTCATATCCCAAAGTCTGACTGTGGTATCGCGAGAAGTTGTAGCAATGATCTGTTTTTCAGTGATGGCTGGCAAGAAAATGCAAGACTCCACAGCTTCTCCGTGGTCATTGTATTCATGGACTAGTTTCCTCCCTCGTAAGTCCCATAACTACATGTACAATCATAACATGTAAATAAAAAGTACATGACACAGCAGATTTATAAATAAATAATTAATAAATATTCTTTCTAGTTATAGTCAAAGATGATGATAATCCGGTTTTTTTTCAGAACCAATAGGGTGATTTTAAGGCAGGATATCAAGCTACTTAAAAAAGCAGGAATATTTGCATCTAATTTCTATCTAATTTTCAAACCATATATCATCAGTTACCATTTGTACCTGGATTTGATTTATCTCAATAAATATAATGTAATATAAAAAAACTTCCAGTATTGCAAGCAAAGTCCTAGTTATGATCATCTTCTCTAGCTATAAGTGTCCGATTCGTTATTCTCATTTGGAGATTAGAATAATGGACACTTGGCTTGAGAAGATGCAAGATGCATTATGATATGAATGTTTAAAGACATTAAAGTGATTAAACTAACCGTTGCTTCACAGCCTTTGCCACCGAATCCATTGCTGCAAGTAACACAGTACAAGCCATCTGGACTGACATCACATGCCATCTGGATGTAGTGCTTTCGAGGGAAACTATGAATGACCTGCATTGTCCTTGTGTCAAATAATCTGAAATAACAGTGTATATATTGCATTTAATTGAAAAGAAAGCGTTAAGATAAAGATAAGATACCACTTTTTTGTGCTCTAGGCCCAATCAACTTAAAAAAAACAAGTTTTTACTTTTGTTATATGAATTCAAAACTTCTTCTGGTAGATGACATAAAGAATACTTAAGTGTTCCATGTCAATTCACTTAAAGATAGTTGGATATTATGATTTTTTTATATAATTATCTACCCACAGAGCACACTATAACACTGATACATGTAATGTTGTTTATCATGTGTGATATCCAAATGTAATTTAATTTACTGAGGCCAATCAACTTTGGTATTTGTAACAATAAAATTTAAATATTATGCATATCCATTAGTACTGTTGGATAAATAAATGATACCTGACTTCCTTGTCTTCTCCAGTCTGTACCAGTAAATGAGAATGAGGCACAAACTTCACATCTGTCACCTAGTAATAGAAATATATGCAATCACTTGACTTCCTTGGCTTCTGAGAATGATAAGGAGACGGTTCATTCATCAAATACTAATAGAAATTATGTGAAATACTAGTAATCATATGGTAGGTACCCATATAGGAAATAAAATATGCATTGTTTGACACCATTGCAGGGGTTTTTTTTTTCATTTTCTAACTTTTCAAACAAATGATGAATAGCCCAAGCAAAACCCAATATTTACACAAACAAGTATGTGTACCTCAAAACTTACTGACACATTCTCTTTTCTGAAAGATTCATTAATCTTTAATTATATGTTTTCTTACCAGGTTCCTGTGGATGCTACTCTCCATAATACACTGGGCTGTGTTGACATCCCAAAGCTTGACATGATTGTCCCTGGACCCACTACATAGCCAGCTATCATCTAAAAGGAAATTGCAACCATTAAATGTCTGCATTTTCATTCCAAAATAATTCAGCAATAATGTTTCATCAATTGAAAATCAAAATATCAAACCTTTTATAAAATATAGTTCTGGACATGCAATTTGCTTGTCTTAAACAGTACTTAGCATTTTACTGTTTTATTTATTTTTATTGACTGTATCTGTGAACCCTGGTTCATCCTGACTTTTACCAGTGTTAATTTGATTTTTTTCTATTTACATAGACATAATTACATTTTCCGGTTCTTTGTTCATGAAAACACTAAAAATCAAGTTTCATGCTATTTCTTTAGACATGGACAGGGTTTGCATAATTATACAGTGTAGAATTAATATATAAAAATAACATGTACTGTAGATTCCTTATTTTACACAAGTACTTAATTCCACGATTCAACTGTTTTGCATCAAATTGTGAGAATATAAAATCGCGAACGCCAAGTTTATATCATAGTTTCATTTAGTTTACATCTGTCCCAAAAATAAAAGTAAGATTTTAAAATCTGCGATATGTGCTTCACATGATTTTACACGGATATTAATTCCTCATGTTTAATTAGGAATCTACAGTATTGTTAAGGTGGTATGGGACACCTCCATATTGTGACGTACTTTCTATCAAAATAAACAATAAAATCAAGTATAATTTTACTACTTTTTTCTCTCCCAAAATTGTTATCTAACAGTATAGCACAATGGGTTAGAGCAATTACGACCAATCTGTATGTCATGAGTTTGAATCCGGCTGGGGCTTTTATATTTTGTACATCTCCAATATTTTTTAAAACATATTTTTGGTCAAGTATTAAAAAAATTGAAAATTCAAAACAGGTGAACTCAAAGTCTTTTGATCATAATATACTTTTACCCACATTAATATCAACAGGTGTCCCATACCACCTTAAATTCATGTAAAACATCAAAATTTTCATTCATATGATAATTGGAAAATATAAAAGTTGAACATGACTTGCTTCAAATCAAACATTGGGTTTACTTGAACAAACTGACAAGAAGCAGCATGAAAGGTAAATAAATCAAAATGAAATATGATGACCAATAATTTCAATTTAATTTCAATTCAATAATACAATAATACAAATAAAGATGTAGACATGCATGTAAACAGTACTGTCATTTTTTCTTACCATGGTTGAGATCAATGGCGGTCACTACTAGATCATGGCCATTAAATTCCTGCAAGCAATTAGGATTTCCACGCTTCCACATCTTAACAGACTTATCCCTTGATGCGCTGAATATATTGTCGCAAGTTTTTCCATGTTGAATCTGAATTAACACATTTGCAGTACTAATGTACTAAATGATATACATGTATGCATAATTCCTTGCAGTAATAATTTCTTTAGGGTGCTCAAACAAGACCTAATTGCTTCTGTACCTTAGTCAATTCCCTTTCATGTCCTGTCCATCTGTCAACTAACCTGTGGTTTTCAAAATCATACAATGCTGCAGACTAAAAGAAAAAGAACACATGTAGATTGTAGATGAATTCACAATCTAAAGTAATATTATGTGGTTATCTAAGTGATGGCAATACTTATGTATACTGGTTGCTTACTTTGTTATTATTTCAGTCTTATTTTATAATATAGAGAGTTAGATACAATATATTTAAAATATATGCCTTTTAACTGTTAGACTCAAACTGTTGTGTGCAAAAGCCAATGCTGCTGAAAGATTAAATTGAAAAGAATGAACAATTTGTATATCAATGAAGTATTTTGTGTTCACCAAAACTGCATTCTATAGAGTTTATATAAACACAAGTATTTTATTTCTGTGGTACACAGAATTACCAAAATGCCCGAGATTTACCAAAATGCCCATTAGAAACACCAAATAGTAAGAAACAAATCTATAACATCATGCTATATTGCTAATATCATGCATACTTTGTCTTTACTGCATGACAAACACATTCCTGGTTCGACAGCTGATAGATGTACAACAGCATCTTCGTGCACAGGAGATTTTGCTACACGACAGGCTCTAGCGCCATGTCTATTTTTATCATCTGCTTCATGGTTGTCATCGTCTGCTGTATCTACCGCACCCTTTCTCCTAATAATGTAAATGAATATTATAAAAACACTTTAAATAAAATCCCTTATTGTTGTTGTCTCAATCTTTCACGATACGAAATTACTCTATATTTGCCAAAGTACCCAACCGTAAGAAAAAGAAGGAACCATGATAATAGAGACAATTCGAATTATTCTTATATTTACTAATAATTGAATGAGTTACCCTTTTTTGCTCGAACGCTTCCTTCCAAATAATTTCCCAAAGGATTTCAACATCTGTACAAGGTTGTCAACATTTATCAATCGCGTGAAAACAAATAATTTACGTTTTCAATATTCTTTTTAATTTTTTTTTTGTTTACGTTGGCTTTGTTCAAATCAATTAACTCGGTCGAGGTTAGGATTGAGTATAGTAAGACGTACAAGTTTTATTCGTGTAAACAAGAGCACCTATCAACCACGCATTACGGTATACATAAATAACCACAGGGGCTTGGTTGTCAGATATTGAAGTTCGTTATTTTTTGTTCCCGAAATGATCATTTAGTATATGTTCTGTGATACTGAAATAAAAATCCCCTTCGGCTCAGGTGAGCAAAAATGTACAAGCTAATGGTGGCAACTCTAGTTCTGTTTCAAAATGTACAAAATACCTTAGACCAATGCCTATTCTATAAACAAGAGGCCCATGGGCCACATCGCTCACCTGAGGAACAATAGGTATGATAAAATCAGCTTAATGGAGTCATAATACAAACTATCTGGACAATGTACAATAATACATGAAGATCCTGTATAAATAAAATCAATTTTTTCCCCTGGGTATTCTTATGTTTATAATCATTAGTCCCTTCTCTAACAGGATGATTTTATAGTCATATCACATGTTGAGTATTGCAGTTCTCAAAAATATCCTTAACAATTGTTTATGTATGGGATATAAACCTACATCAAACTCTGAGCCCCTTGTGAGGCCGAAGAGTTGTCCAGGGGCCAAAGTCTAAACAATTATAAAGAATCATCTGGCTGATTAGTTTCTGAGAAGAAGATTTTTCAAGATTTACTCTATATATTCCTATGTAAAACTTTGACCCCCCCCCCATTGTGGCCCAACCCTACCCCCAGGGGTGTCATGATTTTCACAACTTTGAATCTACACTACCTAGGGTGAGGATGCTTCCACACAAGTTTCAGTTTTCCTGGCTGATTAGTTTCTGAGAAGAAGATTTTTTAAATTTACTCTATATATTCCTATGTAAAAATTCGACCCCCCATTGTGGCCCCACCCTACCCTTGGGGGTCATGATTTTCACAACTTTGAATCTACACTACCTGAGGATGCTTCCACACAAGTTTCAGCTTTCCTGGCTGATTAGTTTCTGAGAAGAAGATTTTTAAGATTTACTCTATGTAAAAGTTCGACCCCCCATTGTGTCTCCGTCCTACCCCCGGGGGTCTTGATTTTCACAGCTTTGAATCAACACTACATGAGAATGCTTCCACACAAGTTTCAGCTTTTCTGGCCAATTGGTTTCTGAGGAGAAGATTTTTAAAGATTTATTCTATATGTTTCTATGTAAATTCGACCCCCCCATTGTGGCCCCACCCTACCCCCGGGGGTCATGATTTTCACAACTTTTAATCTACACTACCTGAGGATGCTTCCACACAAGTTTCAATTTTCCTGGCTGATTAGTTTCTGAGAAGAAGATTTTTAAAGATTTACTCTATATATTCCTATGTAAAAATTGACCCCCATTGTGGCCCCACCCTACCCTTGGGGATCATGATTTTCACAACTTTGAATCTACACTACCTGAGGATGCTTCCACACAAGTTTCAGCTTTTCTGGCCAATTGGTTTTTTAGAAAAGATTTTTAAAGAATTATTCTATATATTCCTTTGTAAAAAATTGACCCCCCATTGTGGCCCCACCCTACCCCTGGGGGGTCATGATTTTCACAACTTTGAATCTACACTTCCTGAAGATGCTTCCACACAAGTTTAAGCTTTTCTGGCCAATTGGTTTCTGAGGAGAAGATTTTTGAAGATTTATTCTATATGATTCTATGTAAAAGTTCAACCCCACATTGTGGCCCCACCCTACCCCCGGGGATCATGATTATCACAACTTTGAATCTACGCTACCTGAGGATGCTTCCACACAAGTTTCAGCTTTCCAGGCTGATTAGTTTCTGAGAAGAAGATTTTTAAAGATTTATTCTTTATATTCCTATGTAAATATTCGACCCCCCCCCATTGTGGCCCCACCCTACCCTTGGGGGTCATGATTTTCACAACTTTGAATCAACACTACCTGAGGATGCTTCCACACAAGTTTCAGCTTTCCTGGCCAAATGGTTCTTGAGAAGAACATTTTTGAAAAGTTCTAAAACATTTTCAATAATTCCTAATTATCTCCCCTTGAAAAAGGGCGTGGTCCTTAATTTTCACAACTCTGAATTCCCTTTGCCCAAGGATGCTTTGTGCCAAGTTTGGTTGAAATTTTCCCAGTGGTTCTGGAGAAGATGTTAAAAATATGAAAAATTTACAGACTGACGGACGACAGACAAAATGTGCTTGAGCTTTCAGCTCAGGTGAGCTATAAATCATTAAAGCCTATCTATGTGGGACCTCTGCTTGATTTCAATTAAGTTTCTCTGAGTGAGCATGTTGTATATGCTTCATAATTATATGCACATCAAAATACCATTTTCTACTTGTATGATCATGATGATAATTGCTAATTATTCTGACACTGCCTATCTAAAATACAAACAAACTGAATATAGACACCTGTATATAAATAATTTGTACATATATAAACATCTGTATAAAAACAATACATAAACACATTTTTCTCATTTTTATTTTTAGCAAAATAAAAACAATCTATAACTTTTAGTTCAATTAGACAATACAAATGTGTACCAATCTGATATTGTCAACATATGGAATGAATTACAGTACATTTGTACCACAAAAACTCATGATACCATAATTGACCATTGTGTGTTTATATCTTTTATGATAAATATATAAATATGAGCAATCAAGCATTATTGTACTCTTGAGTATTTATTAATATTACCATTTTTACACATGTATGCTTATACTCTCTCTTTCTCAACAATCACTGCCCTTTGTAAACTTGACATTTTTACACACAGATCTATAATTATGGGCAATTGATATGTCCTCAATAGTACTGTGCTTCCTATGAGGATAATCCAACAAACTTCAACAGTTAATTTTATTAATTTCAAAAACAAAAACTTTGAGTACCAGTTAGCCAATCTATGTACTGACATATATATATTTTACTCTTTGATTTTCCTTCAGCAGATCTGCATTGAGACATTTTTTATGTGCAGTGCTTTTTAATAAAGCAAACTAAATTACCACACACATGTAGTATCCAAACATACGGTAATCAACTAGCTTTGGCCAATAAGCATGCATATTACGATTAGAATTAATTAATTTGAGGTAAATAAATAATGTACAATGAAACAGAAAAATCTTTGCCATTTGATTTTATCTTTAGATTAGATAGTTATATTATAAATATCACAGAAAGGGTATATTCATGTAGTAAAGAAACAATCCTGATTTTTCTTTGGCACACATGAGTTAACATGAGAACAAATTTACAAACATAAAATATTGCTTCATTAAATTTAGTCTTTTTTTTATAAGAGAATTTCAACTTTTGGGTGATCTAGCTGGTTAACACAAAATCAACAATACAGTTTTGCAACAGACTTGACGGGAGGACATCGTAAATAGCAGTGTTTCTGGTCGACAAACAGAAAAGCTTAATTGCTTTTGCAAAAATGAAATACATGTTATTACCATATACATGTATAACTCCACAACATCTGTTAATACTTTATGGATATAAGTAAGTCAATGATTTATTATAGTATTAAGTGCTTAATATATAATATTATATTAATCAATATTGGATATACTGGTAAATATCAATGGGGACAAGGCAAGTAGCTTTCATTAAGACCAAATTAATTTGTGTATAGACTTTTTCCTGATTAAAAAATAACCAAACAAAGTATATGCATGTACATGTACATTGAATCAGTATCTCTAAGGATGAGGGGTACCCAAATGTAACCCCCCCCCCCCCCCCAAAAAAAGTCTGATATCTGATGAAAGAACAGAATAATAAACCCTTTATCCCATAATACATTTATGCAAATCACTTAAAACACGTGGATCTGGTCCCTTCTTGTAGAAAATCTGTCGTCATCCAATGTCAGGAGAATCTAAAGCAAAGATATATGTATTAAATACATTTAATATACATTAGCATATACATGTATCGGTACAAGTAAACATGTGTACTGAACAAAGAATCAGATTCCAGAATTTTAGATATGGTTAACCTGAATTTTACACTGGCAAACACTGCAGTTACATCGCTAGGAATTGGTTTTGCAACATGCATTATGACTTTCTGATTATATAGGTACATGTATCAGTGTATGTTATACTTTAATTTCTTACCAGGAAAGAGAAGAACAAAGCAATGGATGAAAGAAAATGCCAAATGTCATGAGCGTCATAGAACTCTAGCAGTAGACAGTCCTTATTTCCTTCTCTGGATTTGGAAGGAGTCAGCTATAAAAAATGCATAACAAGGCTCATCTAGTTGTGAATGAACACCAACAAATAAGCACTGTAGCACCTTAAACAGTGTAAAACATTTGTCATGTGATACATGTAATAAAGAATACGGTGCAATGTACAAATGCAATGAAATTGACTAATGTATGTAGAATAGATTAGGGAAATTTTCAAATAAATATATGTAAATTATAATCTAAGATAATACATCTTCTTACCTGCCAGGAAGTCAGATTAGACAAGAAGAAATAGAGAGCAACAGCCCACACTACAACGGCCCCCAAAATGATGAACATGACCAGTGAATGGATTTTTTCACCATACCTCAACTGTGGAGAAATATAATAATGTACATGTAGATGTATATATTGAACATCATAACAAATAAAAGCATAATTTTGAAAGTGTTACAGAACACATACCTTCATTATGATGTAGAATGTACAATAAATCATAAGGTTTCCTATGAAGATCCCCAACAGGTAAGTAGCAAAGTCTGAGGAATGGTACACAGCTCCATACACTGCACTGCAAGTCAAAACAAGTGTATTCAATTAATTACGTAGTTATCACAGTCACCAGATTATCAAACAGATAATATTAATATATCTATACAAGAATACTTACATTACCCAATTGATTAAATTTCCAACCACAAGTAGAAGCATTCTGTCCTAGAGAAAATTGAAGGTCAAATCTTTGTTTATATGATGTACATGTAGCATAACATATTTCTACCTGCATATACACAGGCATATAAAATAGCATATCAAATGTACCTTGTAATCATTTGGCCCAATATTCATGCATTAATGACAACCAGTGGACATAATTACTTACTGGATACATAGGTCTCCTACACCTACACATGTCATATCTTACAGCAACACATATCCTTCTACATATTCCTCTATCTGCAAAAACAATGCAGAAAACTCAACTGCATGTTAAAACATAATGTATATACATCTACATGTAACTCATATACAGGTGAATCTCGATAACTCGAACTTCTGGGGACCATGATTAAACTTCGAGAGATCAAGAGTTTGAGAGTTCGAAAGTTTTAAAAAATCCGGAAATTTTGTTCCGGTCATTTTCGTTCTAAAATTATAGTAGCCAGAAGTTTATATTTATAACAAGGAAGGATAGTCTAACATGATTTCATTCATATTTTCTGCTACATTACTTCAATTTAAAAAATACAGAACTTAGTTGTGTGGTTATTAAGTGGGTTTTTTCACCTTAAAAACATTAAAGTATATTATGTTTTCTTAATCACAGAATATTTTAAGTAAAGAGCGGTTTAATATACCGTAACTTTCACAAGTTGTTGAAATTAATAGATCAGTTTCAAAATACCTATTTACCCTTTGAGGAAGCAAGGGGTATTGTCACTTACGTAATCAACCAATTAACACTACCACGCTAGCCCCCAGGCGTTCATTCGACATCCAGGTAAAGTCCACGTGGAGCTATAATTATATGCTAGATCGGCCGCGTGTGTACACAGCAACCACTTCGAGTTATCAAGAGTGAAAAACAATGAAATATGTATAACGGGACCCAGGTTATACTTCGAGAGATCAAGAACTTCGAGAGATCGGTGTTCGAGAGATCAAGAGTAAATTTGCTTAGTTATATAGAGAAAAAAATCGGGACCGTGATTTCACTTCGAGAGATCAAGAACTTCGAGAGATCGAAGTTCGAGCCATCGAGTGTCACCTGTACAGGTAAAAACAGTAAAAACTTATGTTCTGATGACAAGTGTTGTACCTATACTCCATCTTCCCATGAAGTATATGTGGACACTCAGAATTAAGTAGAAAAACATGTAGACACAGGCAAAGAAGATCCAGAAAATGTTGGTCCCATAAATCTGCAATTAAAAATCACATGCTATAGGGTGAGTCTACAAAGATTTTCTGAGGCATTCTGTAAATAGTGATTTTTTCACATGGTAACATTTTGTGATATCCAGTTTGAAACAAAGCAGTCTTTAGGAGTAACTTTTGTAGAAATTAAGAATTCACAAAATGTGTCATTCATAGTGTATTACCACTGTAATATACATGTACCTCTTTTCAAAACATGCATAAGGCATGACGATCAATTTTACCAAAATTCAGTTAGGGTAAAATTCACAAAAAATTTCTCAAAACATTTTCAAGTTTAAAATAGGGGGAGGGGAGTTTATACTGCAAAGGCTGTAAGGAAAGGAAATGGGGTAAGTGTATCTTGAAGCTTGTAGATAGACTTGTAGGTGACACAGATACGCACCACTCCAATGACTGCGATGAATATAACACAGGCCATTAGAAGATAGGAGGTGTGTGCTTTGGCGCTGATGTCTGGATGCCTGGTCTGGTAGATCTTTAACATACACAAACAGGCAATGATGTACATGAAAGACGTATCTACAAAAGACAGTAAAAAATGTTCAATGTTCTAATATACAGCAACGTGTAAAATGTATTTAGTTGTAAAAGGTATTTAGATCATATTATTATTTTTTTTTAATCATGGGTAAGAATAAAGCCTTGCTATGAAAATTTACATGTAATTTCATTTGGAGAACCTCATTTCCAAAGATTTTTCTGTGATCTATAGTAATGTTATCAACAAATTAAAGCAACAATTAATATACAGCATACCAAACTGAAAGTTTGAGTAATTGGGGCAGACATGATAGCAGGCACTCATGATGCCCTCCATGATCAGAGCCAGCCCCATAGCAAAGAAGAGTCCAAAGTGCTGGGGGATCCCCATCTCCTTCTTCATCATCTTCTCTCGTTGTACAGCCATGCTGTAAATCAGCTGTCTACAAATAATGTGTGATTAAACTTTGTTTAATATTTATTAGTTTCTGTTAAGTACCGTAAATCTGGAAATTTTTACGTCGATTAATTTTTGCGAATCCGAGTCATAAAGCTATATATTAATTTTTACGTTTTAAATTTTTGCGAATTGTCATCGGCGCTAAAAATTAAAAGCACTCAAATATTAAATGTCACACATATTGACATGCACAATGTTAGCTAACCTTCGGACATCGTATATTACCGCCGCCTCTAATTTTCTCACGAATCGTATATGCATGTTTACCAACTTCATATAGTATCATGTGAGAGTTGATGTCTGCAATTTATATCTTGTTAAATTTACCGATATATACAATAACAGCAGCAAATGCAACAAAACTACCTAAACGGTTTTCTTGATACGGATTTATAGCGAGATAATTATCCCAATTAGCAGTTCACACCTGCACATGCGACGGTTTGTGTACACTACACAAGTATCGGAGGGTCACGTGACAAACACGTGTCGAGCGAGCGAATTTTCATATTTTGTGAATTTTGGTGTCCCGCCGGTACACTATGAATGGGTTAAAAATATAAGTAACGCTACATTCTGCGTAACGCCGGTACATATCGCATGTATGAATAAATCACGCATGCATGTAGTGTCATCAGTATACATGTACATGTACACTTAAGATAGACATGAGGCTGCCAGTCAATCGAAGATACCGATTGTTAGTGAAGCCCTTCTCCACACGCTGGTTATAGCTAGGGGGTAATTACATGGTTATATAAACAGGTTTGTTAAATGACTACCACTTACGGACACCCTGTTCATATAGTAAGCAGTAAAGAAAAGCGCCTCTTCAAAATTTGTATTCACTTTTTTTTTATTGTTGATCAATTTTTAGGAAATTTTTTTTGCGAATGCAGAGAACGCGCAAATTTGCTAAAAATTTATCTACGGTAAAAATTTCCAGATTTACGGTATTAGACCAGCACCATCTTGGATTAGTATTGTGGCCCCTCATTTCCTTCTTGGGTTTTGTATTGTGGCCCCTTACTTAGCATAAGGAATTAAATAATCCTTAGTAATTGACCAATCAAATTAGCCCATTGTTTTTGACTTTGGACCAGCAATAGGGATATCCCCCTAGGCCACAAATGCCAACGCCACCTAGCGGGAGTACCCCTTAGCCAATCAAAATTCACTAAATTATAATTTCAAAAAATAACAATTTCAATTATCCAATCATTCTTCTTATTATAAAATAACTTCTATCAGCCAATCATATTTGTCAGTGCCCCCTTTTTCATTCTCGTATCATTGTTTGAGCGTCACTTTCAAAAAATTCACGCCATAGACAAAGCCACGTCAATTTATTCTACTGTTTTCAGGCGTTTTAACTTCAGTTTGCATTGTTATTGTGATATTGTGACGAAATAATTTTTTTTTTTTTTTTTTGTGTATTGTTGTTTCTCTATTGTCATTGTAGTCAGGAGATTTACCATGATTATAATGATTTTCTTGATTACCATGTGTGCCTAATAAAAATCATGGTTATTGGCCCAAACTGGTCTTCTATTGTTTCTACTGCCAGGGCATCCATATAGATAAAGAAATTAATTTCAAAAAATTAAAAGACTTTGGATTGCAGGACCCAAACTCCATAAACAACCACATTGAAAAAACATAATTTGAACTGTAAAGTAACATCCATATCAGCATGATCTACAAGTATTCATGAAAATCTTTATGACTGCTCTCACCTTCTGTAGACCAGCAACAAGAAGAGAATTCCCAGAGACACATATCCAATGTTGCTGAAGATGTTGTTGAATGAGCTGACAAGACCCCAAGGGTGAGCACAGTTGAAATTGTAGTAGCAGATGTCCAAGTTTCCAGTTACATTTAATACCTATGATAAAAATCAAATTTTACATTCAAATGTAAAGAATTTTAACTAGTTAATAGGTCATACAATTGTTTTTTTATTTGTAAGAGTTAACAGCATCAAATCAAAGATCCCAGGATATACTTATCTGCAAAGGTATCATAAATCACAATATAGCATTACTCCAATGTTTTAAATGTATGCTTTTCATGGCATATGCTACGAGATTTTTTTCAAACATACCTTTACCAGCTAGTACATACTGGTACATTTTACATTACATGTATAGGTAGTGCACTTACTTTCTGATAAGTGAAGACCAGCTGCAGTACTGGCAGTCCATAAAATATTGATATTGCTAACAAGTTTCTGAAATTAAGAATTTAATTATACACATGAAAAATATATAGTCATATTTTCAGTTCTAACATTCAGTTGTAATTATTGGCTGTTTTTCTTTAAAACAAAAAAAGCACACTCAAAAAATTAAGTTAAACAGAAGATTCAATTGACTCACCTCCAGTAAATAGTGTAATTTCTAGCTTGTTTCTTGTATTTTTTTCTTGATAAATCATACACAAAAAGTTCTGTCTGAAAATATAAGATATATGTTACCACTTTATCTACATGAATTGCAAAGCCATACCTTAATTTGATTAATCAAAAATTCATCTAAGATATAACTAATAACTTACGAATTAGTTTAATATAGGTCACCAGCTGTTCATTAAAGGGCAAGATCACAATTTGAAATTTAATTTTTCCATTTTTAATTTTCATGCATACATTTCTTTACTAGGGATTTATCTAATGATTCAAAATGTAAATGTCAGTTGTTGAGTTGCAAGTGAGATACAGAGCTCACAATTCTTTGGTCAATAATCAAATTATAATCAAAATACTATTGGTCAATTAGCAGTATACAGTAGGTAATGTCCCCTAAATAAATCTATTCATTTGTCAGACATTTGTGAAATTAGGTTAGTGCTGGTAGTTTAAAGTTGCATGTTTTGGTTTGCTGTGAAATAAAAATATGTAAAGAAACGACAAAAAATATCAGACATTTAAATAGGATTATCCATTTAAATAATATTAAAATGGAGTATTGTTTTACAAAAAAGATCCTGTCTTATCTCTCTAAAGCACTTTAAGTTTCAATAAAAGAATGAAAGAAAGACACAAGGAACAGAAAATCGATAGCTGTAGCTATCTTAAAGGTCCTCATTCACAAAAGATATATTATTATGCAAAACCTTTGAAGTGATTTGCACATTTGCACTAAACATCAAGATATTCTGTTCGGTTCTGGTTTTTATTAATACGTGTCTTAATTAGTGCGCAATATATTTGATGAAAACATGGCTAGCACACAACGCAAAAACTTGTCACGATCGATGTCAACTGGCCAAATCAACAGAGGTTATTCAACAGAAACAAGAGGGACCAAACAGTCTATGAAGAATGCTGTAAGTCTTACCAAAAGGAGAGACACTTCAGTGAAAACCACCAGCAATTCTGTTGAAACACATCTGAAGCAAATATACAGAGTGGTGATGGGAAAGGAAGCCAGCTCTTCATTGTTGACTTGTGCTAAGGAAACTCTGAAGACAGTGCAAGACTGTGTAGTACTTATGAAGTTGACTATCCCTGAATTCACTGAAACCTATTCTTTTACAAAGATTTTGGAAAATGTCCTTCAAGAGTATCAAAAAATCAAAAATGAGCTACAAGAGAAAGAAACTAATTTAGAGACAAGTAAATCTTTCTATAGTGAAAAGTTAAAGGAGGCAAAAAATGAAGTCCAGATTAAAATTCTGGATTTGGAATCTAGCAAGCAGGACAATGAAGAACTCAGGAAAAGGATGTTGACTTTCCAAACAAAGATCACAGATTATGAGAGCAGGATGAGTCAAAACCAGCGAGATCTCAGAGCCTTGCAAGAAGAGAAACAGACCGTGAGTGAGGAAATGCAAAGATATTTGAAAAACATTCAAAAACTTGAAGAAGAAAAAAAAGAACAAACTGAAAGGTTAACAATTCTGGAAAATGAGAACCAAAAGTTGAAGGAGGAGCTCAAATCACTGAAAATCAGGATCCACAATGAAAATATCAATTTGCCGGAAGAAAAAGGAATATGTCATTGTAAAGTCCAAAGCTGGATCTTAACTCATCCACCAAAAGATATTGACAATGATCATGAAGGGATTTCTAGACCATTGTCAGGCATCTCTGCAGGAGCCATTACATCCATCTCTCACACAGCTACAGAATATTCACACAGAGCTCTCAGTAGTCGAAGTGTTAGATTCAGTTGCGCAAATAGTGACGCTTTCACACACAATTCTCAACAGAGACCTCAAAGTTGCGGAAGTACACATTTCAGTTGTGCTAATAGTGAATCCACAATACTGACTGCAAACTCAAAACCAAGTGAAAAAAACATGCTCAGGAGACTCAGTAAGGATAGTGAGATCAGCTTTGCAAACAGTACTAGTACTCTTTCAAAGAAAAAATGAAAACTAAGTCTTGAAAATCATTAATGCTCTCTCTCTCTCTCTCTCTCTCTCTCTCTCTCTCTCTCTCGTGCATAAAAGTTGTTTGCCTCAACATGACATCAAGTGCTATTCATGAACTTAACTTTTTAGTGGTACATCAGTTTCCAACCTTGTTTTGTTTATTTTGTAATCTTTTTTAAAATAAGAAGTTTCGTTCCTTTCAAAAAATGGACAGTTACATTTATTCACAATATTGAATGTTTGTAAGCCTGGTATATTAGGTAATAAGTACATTTTTTTAAGGCTTAAATAGGAACCTATTTATGTTTATTATACATAAAAATTATACATGTTCTAATGTATTGTATGTCACTTATAATTCATATTAATTTTAACAGATAAATTATATTATACAAATTAAAACAACAATGAAACTTATGACAAATAAATGTTTCATATCAATTGTTTTCTTAACTGGGTTCAGTTTCTGAATTAATGCAACATAAGCATTGAACCAATTTCTTTCCCATAGAAACTTACAAATGACATTTTAACTAGCTAATGTGTAATCCTCCTTAAGCCTGTTTATTAAGATGCACTATAATCTCCAAAAAATATGAAAACACTTTTTTGGGGGGGGGGGGGGGGGGGAATAATGCAATACAATTAATCCTATGATATTATGAGAAGAAAGTGTTACATCTTGCCATTTTTGTTTGTATTGCCAAATGCTTTTATCTAAAATTTACATGTATTATATACCTATGTTATATTCGTAATGAAAGCAGTCAGATTTTACCAATCAAAATAAGATTTGGATCATTTACAAAAGACATGCATCACATCATACCTAAAATGTTTTTTGAAAATTAACCCAGCAGATCTGAAAAAGACACCTTTTTTTAAAGGTTTAACAAGTTATCAAGTCATGACAAAAAAGCCAACTGGGTCTAAAGGGCAAACTGAGCTTCAGTCATTTCTTAGAGTCATTCCATCTAAAAACCAGGAACAAAGTTTTTGTTTTTCATGTCTCTTTTATTCAGGAACTTAAGTTTACATAACATTTGCTTCATGCACGGTACTTTAATTTGTAAATTAACATTTTTGGGTTTGTTAACAGTTTTAATTCTATCCAATACCTGCAACTACTGTATAAGGCTAGCTACCCACCTTTGTCCTAAAAACATCCTTTTCTTGATCAGCATCTTTGAGGAAGTCGATATCGTCGGAGTCGATAGAACTGACTGAGTTTCCATCCATTTCCCTGGAAGCACTGCTGGCTCCCGTTGATGCATTATCTTTGATCATTGTATTCAGCAAGTCATTCTGATCATCATCATTACCTACAGCATAAAATAATTTCAATAAACTTACGGTGCAATCTTTGTAATGTTATATTTAATAAAATTCAATTAAAAGAACAATACTGACATATTTGATACATGCACTACATGTACTAAATCTAGTACCAGTTAAAGAATTAAATTTCGTATGAGTTTCATAGGTGTTCATATCAAATGGGCAGTATTCAATGCCAATTACTCTGATAATAAATTAATCAATAAATAAAATTAACAAACTTAAGTTAATTAATTAATTAATTAAGTTAATGTTGTTTAAACCAATGCCTATGAGCATTTTCACTAGTGTTTTTAAAAAGAGCTTTAAAAAGTTCATTTCAAAAAGGACTGTTGTCTAAAAATATTTCATAAAAAAATTAACACTAGTGACTTTGGAGTGCTGAGAAAGACGCACGATTAAAGCTTCATCTGAAGACTAAATTAGAGAAGTAATTTTAAAATTTTTCTGCGAAGTACATGACTGTACATGATATACAATAAAAATTAACTAAACATTTTCATTTCGAGATTTATAGGAAAAAAAATTGAACTCAATTTTCTGAAAACCATTACCCTGTTTTTTTTGTCTATTTTCTGTACCTTGTCGCTGGAACGAGCCGTATGACTGTGTTCCTAGACTTGAGTGTAGTGGTCTCACAGGACTGTCTAAATCTTCTACAATGTCAGTCAATATCAGAAATTACATAATAAACTCTCGAAGTATATTTTGAAAGGCAGAGATCTCTCAAGAAAAAGCATAGAACAACATAGTATGCCTTCTTGCCTGGTATGAAATAGCAAGTTAGCTCTATCAGTATAAAAAATTCTCACAAGAAAAAATATCAAATAACATAATAAGATGAGCATCTAATGTGGCATTTCGGATGAAGATGTTTTTAATGTAACAAACACTGTTATCTTAATGGTATAATTTCAATTACATTTTACCTGAGTTTTGGTCCAAGTTTGCTTCTGGAGGCTCTGGAATCATCCATATACCTCGATGTTTGGAGCTTTAATATATAATACAAAAGTTACAGAATTTTACAAATTTTGGCTTACTGTACACTAACTTTTATGTAGATAATGATAAACAAATACAGGAGACAGTCAGAGACTGGTTTGCAGTCCTTCAGCAAGGTTCCCTGAAACTCATGAACATTTCTAGCACTCAAATAAAAATTGGTTTACAGCAATTTATTCTTAGTTTTTGGTTAAGGACTAGGTCTAATTTATATGTAATATATTTATAATTCTTTAATTCATTACAAATTAAACATCGTTGAGTGATGACCATTCAAAGCAAAGGACATAATAAGGTATACTTAAGGAGGCCAACTTTAGTTTTCATTGCGCATGTTTTTGCCCATTCTTGTAAAATATAGTGTATAAATTTATACTTTTTATGAAATTTTTTTGTTACCATTTATTAAATTGAACACAATAAACAAAATACAGATAAAAATATTTAGATTTTTTAAGGAAAATTTAATTTGTTTCTTTAATTAAATGAATTTTCCGTTGTTCAGTAGGTGAGCTTAACCATTGCACTTTTATGACATTATGATAAAATGAAGCTTTGTAGGAGTACGTTTAACTTATAAGAAATAACATAAAAGAAAAAGTAAAAATTGTACACCTTTGAAATTTTACAAACAGAATAATACTATCCTCAGGGTTTTTTTTCTTAATTTTTTAATGAATCCATTGTACCAATCTACAGTTGTACCCGGTAATACACGTACTCCAAATATATAGCAAAATTTGTTGCATTTTGATATTTTGAGATGACCCCGACTAAAAACCAGACAGTAGAATTTAGTATTTTTTATATATAAAGTAGAAAATACTATTACTAATCATATGTATTACAATTTGAGGAAAATCGCTACTGTAGTAATTTTTTAATCTGTTTCGAAGTGCGGAAAATGACAATTTCCTTGATATTTCTATAGTAAATGTACCTGTATTTTGAGATGGCCCCTAAAAAGAACCAGATGGTAGATTTTCTTGAAACTTTGCAAATAAACTAGAGTTAGTGTAAATTACATATGGTTAAAAAATAAAAAGTTTTGCTATTGTAGTTTTTACACAAAAAAACCCAAATCGGCCTCCTTAACAAGATTTTACAAAGAGATGTTTTTCAACTTTGACCTTTGATCATAATATTGGTTCAAACTTCCTCTACCTAAATGAAACCTGACAGCAAGATGGAAAAAAATTGGTTCAAGTACTGCACACCCTCTACCCCACATTTACTCTTTTGATAAAGTGCTAGCCCAACCAAAGGGAGAGGAAATATGCTATGGACAAGGATTTTGACCTACACTCAGAGAGAGAGAGAGAGAGAGAGAGAGAGAGAGAGAGAGAGCGGCCCTAATATCATGCAAGACCATTTCATTATTAGAGCCTTACCATCCATGATAAATCACTCCAATCATGAAAGCTACCAAGTAAAATGCTCCAAATACAGCTACTGCAAACACCATTCCCCAGTAGTACTTGTCACCTATAAAATCAGATACCATTTAATACAGGTGTGCATCAACAGTAAAATTGCAGGAACATCTCAAAGACAGAATTGGGGGAGAGGGATTGTCACATGGTTATAACTATTTTCTACTTACTGCTAATGGTTGTCTTGATTTCCAGTGTTACAGTTTTTGATCGTTTGATTCCTGGCAAGGAGATGGTCTCAATTTCTGAGGAACAAGTTTTGTCCAGAGGTTTCAGAACAAACACGACATAGAATGCCCCATTTGGGTAATCTTTCCTCTAAGAATTCAACCCAAAACAAATCTTATTATACATGTACTTCAATCACACTTTTAAGTATCATTTCATCTTTATTTTTAGTTGTAAAATTTGATAATTTCAACTTAATCATCATGTGATTGGCTTTTAAGAAACAAATCAATATAAATATAGTTATCAAAATGTTTGATAATTTAGAGACCCCCCCCTCCCCCCAAAGGAAAATTTTCTGGATCTGCGCATGTACATGTATTAGGATGATTTGGCATTACCTTATGTTAAATATTCTGAGATAAAAGAAATTAATACACTAGCAATACATTCTACAATCTCCCAATATGCTTATATTATTCATGTCTCAAAATTTAAGGTAAAATATTAAGACATCTAGCTAGTATTATCTGTCAATACAACAATATCAACTAGTATACTTGTATCTGAATAGCAGCCTGTTTGGTCATGGTTTGGTACTTTCCTTCAAACTCCACATCCACATTCATATCATACACTGGACACTGAAAAGTTTAAAATTACCAGTCAAAAACAACAGGGATCGACCCTTAATATTCAGACTTTCTTAACGATATCCGATCCTCAGCAATGTTCGATAACTCTAAATTATCCAGATTTCTTTTATCTGTACCATACATTTGACTTTTATACAGACAATTTTAATTAGTATTCTAGTATTAGTATTACCACCAGTCACACAACTACATGCTTGGAGTAGTGGATCCACGGAGAACTACTAATGGATTACGTGTTGGTAAAGAGTTCGAGCCACCGGTGCACCGGCACTTTTTTTTCAAACTCGTGTATTCTATTATATCCATTGTAGGTAAATTTGCAATAACTTTGTAAAATGCATGGATACCATCTAAAAATTTCATTTTATTTCATTTCATTTACCGGTATTAAGTTTTAAAGAAACATAACACTTTTATGATGAAAAAAATACTTTGAGGCTGAGGATCGGAGAACCTTAAACATAGAGAATTGTATTGACTATATGAGTCAATTACCAATGGCTATCACGATTGATTGACAGATAAATTATTTATGTTTACTGTACACCAATTTTTGTTTCGCAGATCACCAGTGATAAGTAGCAGATAAGCTTTTTTCAATAAAATATGTACTGATTCATGAACTGATTTTTTTATCACAAATATCTGGACAACGTTCTTGCAAAATTTTCTTGCTGAATAAAAGTTGGTTTTCAGCCCCAACTGACAATTAGGCAATATTTCCCCAATTACCGTACTCAATATTTTTTTGGGATCAATATCACATGGACTTTCAACTTTTAATTATTATTTCATTCATGAAAAGTCCACAAGTCAATATGAATGAACAGAGGTACATATATTTATCATCTGTACAATACCAGAATATGGACTTCAGTCAAAAAATAGGGAAGTTTTTTTCTGTTCTTTATCAGATTCAAATCACCATTTTTGTCACATGGTAAATACGGAAGTGTAAATTAGCAATTCTGTCATACATGTAAATTTTACCTGTATTGTTTGTATGGACATTACAGCGCACTTTTCATCCTTTGATGTGGCATGGACCATTACAGAGTCTATGCCCGCTGGAAAGGTGTACATATAAAACTGGGGCTCTGAGGGAGTGAAAGAGATCTCTCTTGGAACTCCAGTACTGATAAATAAAAACCAGAAATAGTACATGTACTAGATATTCAATGGAGAAACCAATCTAAGGAATCATACTATTAACAATGAAAAAAAAACCTTCTTAATACTATATAGATTCTATGAATTCCAGTACATGTTGTTTTCATTTTAGTAAAACACAATTAAACTAATTTGAAGGTTCTGCGCGAATGCAGCTGAGTTTGCATTTTTCAGACACTATACATTTATATTGGTATATGGTTACAGGGAACACTTTTATAATAAATTCAAATTTACAAAGACGTCAGTTCCTTCCCCCTTCAGACCAGTTATAAACTTTAAGGAAATAATAAATTTATTTATAAAGATTCAAGTAGACTATACTTGGCACTTCACTATAAGTGTGTTTCACTACTTTTAATTGACATTCAGAAATTTTCTTTTTAAAATTCTCCAATAATTTATTTAAATTTAACTTCTTTTAATGATCTTGGTAGGTATTGTTTTGCCTACTTTGCAATTCATAATACCGAGCACAGGATTGATGGTAACTCGTATATATAAGAAAATCAGTGAAAAATGGGAGTTGAATCAGGGGTACTATGGGCTAAAAAAAATTCTTCCAGCCCTGGGCGCCGTTTTTTTTTTGAAAAAGTTAGATCGATCATTGATTAACTAACACTTATTCAATTTTACTACCGGTAGTCGACATATGAATTGAATTGATAAACAATGAAAGAAGAAATAATTTTTTGTCAGAATCACGTAACTCTCTTCGGCTATTTCCGATTACAAAACTTGGACGTTTTACGTACGAGACATGACGTCATAATGTAGACTGAGCATGCCACGTTTAGTTTAACTTTGGCTAAATGAATGATTTTACCGGTAGTAGGCTGATCCTACTGCGTGCGTTTCAAATAAATTGTTATACAAAAATCAAAGTGCACTGTGTTAAATCTGCGCTCGGTCCAACAGTCACACCGTTTACATATTAATTCTATATCTTATTCAATATTAAGATATATACGCATAAAATATTTACATGTTTAAATCAAGAGCACAACAATAAAATTATATTTGTGTGGGTTTTTTCGATGCATGATAGAATCTATTCATAAAATAATAACATGATTTTAAAGATTAACATTGTTACAGTTATAGAAGTAACATGTACATAATTATTATTAGTACTTTTGAGTATAACATAACATTAACACACTTGCAACAAATACAGAAAATACCTGATTTGAAAATTTTCCATTTTTGCTGCTTTGAGTGTAAAATTAAGAGGTTCCTTGCTGAATGTTGATACATCTACGAAGAAGCTCTGCTCCGCTGGTTTATCTGGTCGATGACTTGCATCAAGGGGACATAAAGTATGGCTGATTGTCTCATAAGGTGTTGAAGAAATGCTATAAATAATTTCAATGGCCTGTTAATCTTCCTTAGAGATCACATGTACATTGTATTCATAAACTTTGTTAAAGAATTGTTTTGATTATTAATCTTAGAATTTTCCTTCAGCTTACTTTCTGCAACAGGTCCATACTTTACTTATGTTTTTTTAAACATATATTTATATGACTGTATATACGGTAATTTAATTCTGGTTGTAACATGCTTTCTGATTGGTTGAAAAAATTATTTTATATCGTATAAAGAATGTTGCCTTCGATTCGTCACAGTAATACTAACATCAAAAACGTATCAATCTGCCTGACGTTACATTTGAATTTTGTACAATTTAATGTCATTTTAAAGGTCAAATGACCATTTTAATCCACAATTTTATATAAAATGGGTTGGAACAGTTTACACTTTTTATAAACCACTTTGTGGTTTATAAAGCTTAAACTGCCCCAACCCATTTTATATTCATATAAATTGAGTAGCTATTGAATTCATTCCTTAAATACATAAATATGTATCTTTAAAGTTAATAGGTCTTTCAAGGTAGTGGAAATTTAACCTCTAGAATATTATAAGGCTTATAATTCTAATGGTGGTCCATTTTGTGAAATGATTTCCTTGTCCTTTTTCTAGTACATGTATTTAAAAAATCTATAAATCTTTTATTTACAATATCTTCAATATTTGAATTACATGTTTGTCAATATGTGAACATTTTTATGATTAAGCTGATATTTTGTATATACCTATATTCAAGAAACAATGGCATTGTCCATGACAGCGTTCTTTGCTGCTGTCGTATCACCACAATCACAGGGAATGTCTTGGCATCCTGAGTAGGGTCTGCGTGTAGTTCAGTCGTGATTCTGACAGCCGTGGTCTGTTAAAAACACAGAATGTCTATCAAACAAAAGCCAATCAAAGAACAGTTTGTAATTTTTTTCCCATCATAGTAATATTATAGACACATTAAGCAGGTGCAATTTTATTCAAATACTTTCTCCTCTTGTATTTTTGTAATATCTCCACCCAGAAAGTTTATTTGTATGTTTTTCAGTTTTAATTTTTCCCCTCTTAAAATATTAGCAATATACTTTCTTCCAATTAGAGAAAATGTCAAAATATCTATCATAAATGATTTTTATCAGAGATGCTTGACTTTCTGATTAGAATTTGCTCCAACATATAAGTGACTGACATGAATGACATACATGTATAAGTCCCAGAGCAATCAAAGGATGATTTTTCAAGTGAATAGAGAGGTGCTTTTATAATCAAAACTTTAGTTAAATTTTGCTTAATTCAAATACACCTATAAATAGCGAGGACTTTGATAATATAATAAATATACCTCTTGACTTGAAATTATTTGTTTCCTTCCTTTTTTCTGAGTGAGTAGAAAGTTAAAGTTTTGGAATATAATTATAGTACCTTTGATATTTAATGCATTGTGCATGACACACACATAAAAAGAACAATCCTAATGTACAACACCATCAGCAAAGGCCCTATAAATGTTTGTGGTAATTTTCCATTAAACATGTTACAAAATACACATTAAAGAACAAGACTACATTCTGAGTCCCTTACGGTCTAACAAGATGAAAAGCACAAGAAATATAATATTTACTGGTAATTTTGTAAATGAAAAGTCTAAACTTTACAGATGTTCAAACTTAAAAAGAAAAAAAAAATCAATCACTGTTACTTAATTCTAGTGCATATTCAGGTATTGGTAACATAAAATCCTATAGTCAATGAGCACTGAGACAGCAGAATCAAACTCTCATCAAATAGATACACTACTCATCTAGTAATAGTTTGTAAAATTCTCTGAGAGGTGTGTCCTCTTACTCATAGTTACAAGCTTTACTGTTGTCTCAAGCATATTATTCTATTAGTTTTATATCTAACGTTTACTTGATTAATATAGATTTTACATAATACTGACCTTAATAATATTGATTCAGAAGCTCAAATTGACTCAGTAACGCATTACATTTGTCCAAGAATCTTGTCAAAAAAAGATTTTGATTTATCCTTACATAATTGACACTCTAAATCTATTAAAATATCATATAGTATTTTAGTTAAAATTGATGACAACAGTAACTTGGGACATCAGGTGTACTATACTAAAAGTCATCTTTAATTCTCTTGATTTGAGTGCAATCACATGTGGAGCAGGTTTTCTTATGAATCCTTTTCTCAACAAGTCCACTAGCTGACTAGCTGCAGGTCTGAAAAAATTTGGGTGGACCACCTGGGAGCTACTGGACAGTTCCTAACATGTTAAAAAGTTGCAATTTGCCACTAGCCAGAACTAGTAGAAATGTCAATTCATCATGTACGTTTATAACCTTAAACATATATATATATATATGCATTAATAATTTCTAAATATCTGACCAATTAGATATATTCTCTTAGTGAATTTATATAGTGTATGTAACTAGCATTTATTACATACTTAGTAATAAATACAGGATTTTTGCATAAGCGATATAGATTACTTTACGATACCTGTATCAGCCTCCAGGGCTGATATTGGTCTGCAGAGCTGATACAGATCCGTATCACACCCCTTACAGAACTCCATTGATTTTTTCCACTTCAAAATTAGTTTGCAGTTATAGACATATCGTTTTTTGAAAAATAGACCTAGATACAGGCACACAAAATTGTTATAAAGTGAAAGACTGTATTTGAGATCAAAATGAAACTGAAACTGTGTTTGAATTCTGTGGTGAAATGGTAAAGCTATTGTACTCGACTAAATTTTAATCACAATATTGCAGGATAAAAAATGATAAAAATAACTAGTAGACTAATTGTTCTCGAAGAATTAGAGGTCTTTCCACCTTATTATTTTTTTTATGTTAATACGGTGAGGTACAGAATACCTCATAACTTGCTAGATTGCTCAATAGGGTATACAATTTAGTCAGCAAGGTATGATAAGTTCAGAATTATGTCATGTGATTACTTAAGGAATAAGGAATCATTCTTTGAGTATTATGAGGTGATAATTTCGGTCGGGGCGTGGTCAAATCCAATAAAGCCCGAAGGGCTATGAAGCGCATTGAAGTAGTAAAAGTTTTCGCTTGAATGGAGAGTTCTAAACTTTGTATCGAACGTCAATTATTACAATATAAGACACGCCCATTTCCCCCATTCTAAACAGCACAAGCAGGAATTTCACACACGTACATTGTACACACACACACACACACACACACACACACAAACACACTTTCTTTCTTTCTTTCCTTCCAACTATGTTCAGAAATAGTGATATTGTTCAAAATAAAGAGTCAAGAATATTTTTAGTCACAAATTTATTTGTGTTTTGAACTTCCTGTTACATGTACTGTATTGCAAATAAAGTTTTTTAACAACATATATACACGTTTGAGTTTTTCGTTTTAGAGTTCCCTTTTTTTGGGGGGTAAGCTACGTTCTTCATCTTCTTCTGCATTTGTTGCTGTGTTCGCAGCATATTGAGGGGACTGAGGATATGCGCGGGGCATGGAAAACATATACGGAGGAAATATCGATTGCAGCTTGTGTCCACATTTCCAGGGCCAAGGGCACAATAAGATTTTCTGGCATATAATTACAAACATTAAAATTTGGAAATTTGGCGCCTTTTTTCTCCATATGTACACGCACCGGATCATTTTTTAAGGCGATTTTAATACCCAAAATGTTCTGTAATTCTTTACTAGCTTTTTCTAAATTTAGGGGCACTCATCCACCGTAATGAGTCTCGTGTATCGCCAGGTCAGGATTTATGGCACTCATTCGCAATGATTGGAGGCTGTACATTCCTATTGGATAATACTTGTCAATGTTAGTATTCACCAAGTGAGCAGAACTCTACTGAAAAAGAACAGCTTTCTTAAAAAAAATTGGGGGTTTTTTGTTGATAACTTTGTTTAATTTCTTTCTGATTCTCGGTTAATTGCTTTCACATTTTGTGTAGCCTCGGTAAATGCTTTTTACTCATTTTCGTGTTTGTCAAGGTCTCCACACATCTGTGGACCTTCACAGAGACCATAGTCGCAGTGCCGTTTCCTGCTTGTGTTGTTTTGAAGAGGAGCAGTTCCAAAAGCATTGTCACTAATACTGTCTTCCTCGTCTCAAAAGAAATGGGCATGTGTTATGTAACAATTGACATTCGACACAAAGTTTAAAACATTCCATTCAAATGAAAACTTTTACTAATTCAATGCGCTTCATTGTAGAAAACCTTACAATAGAAGAGCTAGCTGTCTTTATACAATACGAATGGGTTGACTGTAAAAACAATTTACACCTGAGTAACCACAGGACCTTGATGTGATACCTGGCTGACCAAATTGTATACCTTATTGCGCAATCCAGCAAGCTATTGAAAACTTTACAAGAACTCTGTATTTCAAAAGATATGAAAATTCATTAATAAACAGATTTTTAAAAAAAAGACCTTGACCTTTGACCTTATGTCATTTTTGATCAGCCAAGGTAGACGCTCCCATCCCAAGTGGTCCGAAGTCTCTATGATAGATAGTAAAAAAGTTGGAAGAGATTTTATCGAAATTTCAATACTTTCAGGGGCAATAACTGCTAGAAGATGGCCTCAGATCCTTTTGTTATAAATAGACTGAAGAACCCTCTAAGTGTACTGAAGACATTGGTAAAAGTTCCAAATCTCTATCTCTTGTGGTTTCAGCGGAGTAGCGATAACAAGCATTTCGTACCACAGGGGCAATAACTCTGTAACTATTTCAAGGTAGGAGCTAAGGGGCTATATTTTAAAATGTCTTAAGATGTCCTACTACATCCATGAAAAAGTTTTTCTGTACCACTCTAAACAAAAGAGATATCAAAACTCATTAATTAACAGATTCGCAAATGACCTGGACCTTTGACCTTTATGTCATTTTGTTCGGCCAAGGTAGACGCTTCCATCCCAAGTCGTTCGATGTCTCTATGATAATTGGTAAAAAAGTTGGAAGTGATTTTCTGGAAATTTCAATACTTTCAGGGGCAATAACTGCTAGAAGGGGGTCTCAGATCCTTTCGGTATGAATAGATTGAAGAACCCTCTAAGTGTACTGAAGACATTGGTAAAAGTTCCAAATCTCTATCTCTAGTTTTTAGACACAGGGTTATTTGGTACCATATTACTTTTCATGACCAATTACATAAAGTTTAAATTGTTTGGATAACCCTGATAACAAAATAGTCACCCCGAGATAAATAGAAAAAAAAGAAGAAGAAGAAGAAGAAAAAACATAAAGAAAACAAGAGGTCTTTCACCTGAAAGGTGGAAAGACCTAATAAACGTGATAATACACTTGCTTATGTAATTCATGTTTTATGTTAAATTGTTGTTGTTACTTGACTCATACCACTTTGATAAAGACAATATGATCTCAAATTTCTGTTACATGTCATAATGATAGAAGAAATAGAGTACACAGCAAAAATGGCTTGTTTTCTTTTTTTTAAATATGTGTTCTGTATGTTATTACTAAATTAAGTATGTGATAAATATAATACACCTCCTTTCCATATTACAGTACACCCTGTATATCAGCCCTCGGCCGTCAGCCCTCTGGCTGATATTGGTGTCTCGGACAGATACAGGGTCTACCGTAAAATGGAAAGGAGGTGCATTAATTATTCTCTGTTTATGTACATCTGGAACCAAAAGCTCAATTACAAATTTTTCAAAAATATTCTTCTCTTAATTTAAGGCATGGAAGACCAGATACATGTCCATGTAGGTTCCTTCAAAACGATGATTAAAATAAAGAATTACCTTATTTTTCATTTCTCTGTAGGTGAATTTATAGATGGCTTCATTTGTTGTGTTAATGATAGCAGAGTAAGTTTTGTTGAAATCAGCATTGATGACATCTGTGACTGCATCATTCAAACTCGCTGCAGGTGATATTCCAATCAAGATAAATAAAATTCTAACTGAATACATTACAAACGCTGACTGCATCGTTTCTCCTAGATGCAGGCGCTAGAGGATGTAAGATCAAACTGTCGGTGTCAGTGTCACATGTTGTAAAACGTTCGACGGAAAACGACTATTTCGATATTGTGAGGTGAAAAAAGAAAAAGTAGAGAAAATTTGTGTCACACCAGATAAGTGCTATTTCTAAAAACTTCGTTACTCGTTGGAGGTAAATTGTTAGATGTTGAATTTTTTCGGTCTTGTATAGGTCTCAGCTGAGCATAGAGTATAACTTTCAGCCTACTGATAATAAATTTTTCAAGCATCTGTGCAACTTCGATGTAAACAAACCAAATACTCGTCCTTTTCCGTAACCGATTTTTTTTGTAGTTACGGAAATGGCCGAGTTGACACGGTTACGATTTAAGGGGGGGGGGGGGGTCGGCATTCGGGGGATCGGGGGTCTGGATCCCCTTTCCCCCTAGCCCCTCCTTGGATTTTTCAGAATTAACAAACATCAAAAATATGCCTCGAACCCCCCTAGACTGGAGAACCTGCCCTTGATTCCAAACGCTCCTTTGAAATTTCCCCAAACATATATATATATTTTTTCTCCTGTATTTTATCAGCGATGAATAAATGAGATTTTGTTCTATATATACTAATAATATTTAATCTTGAATTTTTGCATGCTGGCAATATCAACGTGAAAATGACCAATTAAAAACGACAAGCTTAATTTATCTCAACGATCGTACATGGAAAAATTAATGACACGTGGAAAGGTCTGCTGTAGAATGTTAATTTCAGTTTTTGTTGTGTTTTTTTTTCAGCATCATTATATCCAAAAAAATTTAATTTTCTGACAAGTCGACTTATCGATTTTTGATGTTGATTTGTCAGATCTTTATATTTTCTCATCCGATCCTTATGTCAGAAAAAATCGTATATGATAACTATATAAATGTATGGCAGATATTGGCCATGTATACACGTTTTTTAGTACTCTTTCCTTTTTTTGACACGTGAATAAGTAACAAGTCGACATCAAGATCTGACAAGACAGTATAATATGATCTGACAAGCAAAGTGATATGAAAACACGGTTGGTTACGAAAACTAGTCTCCGCGAACCAGGCAGTTTAAATCTCCCATAAATCGCGACATTAAGTCATCGCGAATAAAAGTTGGTTTACAGTATGCACCAGATATACGTCATATATATACAACATCTCTAAAATGAATGATGAAATGTACGACTAGTACATGTACATGTATATAGCGTGCATGCAGATCTTGCTTGCAGCGTTGACTGCATGCTCTGTGTCAAGTACATGTAGTTCTGAGTTTTGTAAGAGTTTAGAACATGCCTCAAAGTGTGAGGGAAAACCCTCTCATTAATTTTTTCTTTTGAAAAATGAATTCTTTATTTAATATATTATATATTATATCGGATTTTATCTTTAATGTTTTTATATTTACTAGGTTATCTAATTTATTTACATTACGTAGGAAAAACGTACTATTTCCAACAATCTATTCTGTTTTAGAAACGGGCATAGCTAGATTTACTTAGCACCGAACGCCAAATTGGCCAAAATAAAAAGAAAGAAAGAACATACTACAAATACAGAATTGTTGTAAATACATCTCATGCGCGGATCTAGAGGGGGGGGGGGGGGGGGGGGG
>WFKH01011581.1:57809003-57820955 GCA_016163765.1 Magallana hongkongensis | reverse complement strand
ATTTTGGGAATTAGGTTTTTTTAAGTTTAATTTTTTTTTTTTTTTTTGGTTCTATATGTTTTTTGATATTTACGTGCCCCCCCCTCCTTTTGTTCCCCCCCCCCCCCCCCCTGGAAAAATTTTCTGGATCCGCGCATGCATCTAGTATCCACAGATAGTCAGATACACGTATTAGAAGGTTGTGTGGATTTCTCACCTACAGCCATGCAAGTTTTCCCCAAACCTCTTGTTTAAAACCTTTAAAATAAACTTTGAATTACTATCGCTTCTAAAATCAAAAATTTCGAAACTTCTCTTTGTTTCAATGTCTTCGCTCAAACGATCCTTTCGTCTTTCTTTTCTTTATGAAGCAAGAATCAGATTGTATTTGTTTAATTATATAAAATCACACACAATGTGTTTTTCAACTCTAAACAATTAGCACATTGCCATTTCAGTATTTGATTAAATGTACATTGTACAGCTACAAGTACAAATACCGGATAAGGAAAGTAATTAGTAATTAAACTTTAAAACAGTTGTTCTTGTCCTCCTTTTCTGTGCTTGCCAAGATTATTTGGGGGTAGGTCTGCCATGTAACCATAATTTGACTTAAATTTCCACTAATAAGCAAAATATTTACACTTAAAATTTGGTTTATCATCTCTTATATACATGTACTTAAAGTAGTATTGACTACATGAAGAGAGTTCTCTCAAATAATTGTTTCAAAGCAAATAACTATATCAACCCTCTTTGCACCTCATACATTTTCTACATGGGTGACTTTCAATGGTTTTTCACACCGTCATATTACATTGCATTGTTTCACGAAACCAACTCTTTAAAACTGATTACACATCAAGAATAAGAGTAGACATACTAAATAAATTGAATCCCCCGTTTCAAAATGGTGAGCAGGGAAACGAGCAATATTGAAATCGGCGTCGATCTTGACAAATGCGGCATTTGTCTAGGGGATTTCAAAAAGCCTAAAATACTGCCCTGTTTCCACACATTCTGTTTGGATTGTTTGAGGTCGTATGTTGAGAAGACTGGAAGACGTGAAACATTTACATGTCCACTTTGTCTGGTTGAGACAGAAATACCCCGTGGCGGCGTTGAGCATTTCCAGACAAATTTCTACATCAAAGCAGAGCAAACAAAATCCTTCTCTAAAGTGGATGCAAAATGTGAAGTATGTGATACAGATGGAAAGCGCCAGGTTGAAACCCGATGTCTTGAATGTGACCAGAATCTTTGTGAAAATTGCAGCAAGACCCATCTCAAAATGACTTCATCAAAAGAGCATCACTTGATGGCAGTAAACTTTCCAGAAAACCATCTTTCGCCTGAAGTCACAACCAAAGTCTTCTGCGACAAGCACAAGTCGGAAGAACTTACACTCTATTGCAAACCGTGTGACGATCCAATATGTCTGAGGTGTAAAGTTACTTCGCACGAGAATCATTCTACAATGGATCTTTCTGATGTTGCCAAAGAAACAAGGGTATTTCTAGGATCGAAGTTGTCTGAAGCAAAAGGCTTTCTTCCTCTTCTGCATGAGCATCTAAGCGACGTCAACCGATATGAAGAACACTTAACGCAAACAAAGCAAAACATTGTAAAATCCATCTCTGAGAGAGCATCAGACTTGATTGCAAGAGTCGATAAAATATCTAGTTCTATGCTAAGCGACGTTGAAGTAGAATTTCGCGTGGAGGTGTCTCGAATAGACTTTCAAAGACGGGCAATTGGAAAGGCTGGTAAAGTGCTCGCTTCTCAAGTTCATGCCGCAAACCAAGTTGTTAATTTTGGATCAGATGCAGAAATCACAAGAAATAAAGAATCACTCTCTAAACGTCTTGAAAAATTGACAAAAAAATCCGAAGACCGTGACGTCCCAAAGCTATCCCTTGCTTTCTCGCAGTCTAGGGAATCTGGTACAAAGATAGAAGACTTATTTGGAAGTTTATCGATTAAAAGACCCTCTGTAGTGGATATCAAAGTAAGATTTTATCGATTATAACATAAACATATTTATGTATCACTATTGAATAAAAAAACCCCATAATTTGTTAAGTCAAATAACTGTGTATCAATAATCTTTTCCTTTTAGGTGGCAGAAGTTTCTGTATTTCAAGTCGATGATACGTTTAGGGTGGTGAGCTCTATATGCCCGCGGGAGGAAGGAGAAGCATGGATAACATCAGGTTGGAAACCAGAAATTCATCTTTTTCAAGTCAGTGGTACAAAACTGAAAACCCAAAATGCACATCGTAACATCGACACCATTGTCTTCAGCAACGATGGATCCATGATTGTTTCCAGTAGTGATCAGCGCCAAATTTTAAAAGGCAGAAACGGTCTAGATTTTTCCGAAATAGCCTCACTTTCCATGCACCCGCGAGGAATAGCGATGAACGCAAACAACGAAATCCTGGTCTGTGCCGGACAGTCGCTGGCCTTTCAGGATTACAAAGAGGGACACAAGAACAAGGTTCTTCGCTATTCATTGGACGGGAAGCTTCTGCAAGAATTCAACGATCCATCCATTGAATTTTTGTACCCTCTCCGCGTAGTTTGCAACATGACCGGCGATATAATCGTCTCTGATTGCCAACAGCGAAGAATTACCATTCATCGCCAAGATGGAAGCGTTAAATTTTCTTACTCTGGGGATGACTCGGCCAATCTTCGTCGTCCGTTCGAACCGAGGGGTGTTGCCTGTGACTCCTGTGGGTATATTTACGTCACAGACAACGCGAACGATGCTGTGCATCTTCTTGACCATACTGGGAAATTCGTGCGATTGCTATTGACTACCGCTAATGAAATATACGGTCCATACTCGATTGCCATGGATTCCAAAAACAATTTGTGGATTGGATGTAGAGACGCAACTGTAAAAGTTTTCCACTGCACATACATTCGACATTGTTGAGTTTTAGCTGAATTGTTGTGAATCTTGAGACCTACACTTATTTCCAATAGAACTCAAAAACATATTTTGTTAGGAGAAAGGAGAACTGTTTTTATTTTATTTACACAATTAATTAAATAAGATGATTCACGTTTAAAAACATCACTTAATAGAATATTTAGCGACTGCCGTTTGGATGAAAAAGTGGGTTATGTTCCAATTTACATTAGATAAAATTTTCGACATAAACCATTCAAATTTATTTAAAAGTATTGTGTGGGCTTAGGGTACTCTTTGTGAAAATAAAAGATTTTGAAAAGCAGAGCCAACTTTCTTAACTGTTCTTTATGTGATACTTGTTACATACATTTGAGAAAGGTTCAGTACAGGTGACACTCAATGGCTCGAACATTGATCTCTCAAAGTTCTTGATCTCTCGAAATGAAATCATGGCCCGATCATCTTCGCTAGCCAAGGGTTTTTCATCTGCATTGCTTGACCTATCCATCTTCGCTAGCCAAGGGTTTCTGATCCGCACCGATCAGAATCCCTTGGTTAGCGATGATGGGCCCCGATTAAAGAATAAAAGACTCATATTTTTGGCATTTTTAATTCTGTATTGTATGAGAAGATATATATGTATATAACATGATGAAACAAAAAATATCTATGTATCACAGACATCAAAGTCATTAGACAATACTTTTCATTGTATGATAAATTTCAACCTTATGGTATATAGATTAAGTACTTTAAAACCAGAATTATTTGATGGGGAATAAATTTTGGTTTCTCGATTGTCAACATTTACCAAAATGAAATTCAAAATAAAATAATGTCCGATATGATTATTTTTTATGAATTTAATTCTTACAAAACGTTTTTAGATGACAAATCACAGATCTTATATATATCTTATGTATATCCCAATAAACATTTCTGCTTCTACAGTATATAAAACATCTTGAATGTACACTTGGTTAAAATGCAAATCTTTGAAAGGGAGAAGGTTTCTGCTTGTTGGCAAAATGCCATTGGTCATAGACCCAGCTATTAAGCAAAAATTAAAGATTGCAAAATATAGAAATGTATAAAATGTAAAATGCCGAATAAGGAAATTTTTAATCTGGATTTATTTTTTTCACTATTCATAATACTTATTATAAAATGCAAATCTTAAAAAAATGCTTTCTGCTTGAAGACAAGATGCCTTTGGTCACAGAGCTAAATTTCAAACAAGGTTTTAAACTGATGATTGTCAAATATATATAGATATGTATAGAAATGTATAAGATGTAAATTGCAAATTACCAAGATGTGATATGTTTTTCAATAACAAAAACAGGAAGCCAAAAATTACAAAAATGCCTACTAGCATACACAAGTTAAAAAACACAAACAGTATGGAAGCATAAAAATAATTTCTCTCTCTCAAAAACATCTAAATGAATGATAAATCAGATAAAAGGGTTATGCTAAATGCCCAATGTCAATGTGCGATATGTATGGGTATCTAAAAGCACCTGCTAATTGAAGCTTGGAATCAAAGATCGATCAGTACAATTATAACCAGTATCAAATATCTGGGTTTTTTTCAACAAACAGAAAAATAGCAAAACAACAACCACCGATCCATGCTTTCACTCATGAAGCTTCGCTTCTGATGGTCCTCTTTTCTCCTCCTCAGATGAGCCTCGCTTAAAGGTACATGTAAGTTTCTCCAATGATAGCATTGGAGCCTCAAAGGCCAGAGACAGGACAAAAGCAAACATGTAGGTCAACACCATTATACCCGAGAATACGACCGCCTGGAAAGTTCAGATAAAGGAATACTATAGTATATAAAGATGTATTACTGAAAGTTGCAAAACGCTTCATAAAATATCTAACTTTTTCAATCAAAATTTTTCACCATTAACTATATTTAAAATTGTTTATTTATTAAAATGCATGTGGATTTCAAATATATTAGAATCAGTTGTCTAGTTGATTTAATAAGTAGTGTATACTCATATTGCATACCAGTGTAGAATCATCCATATATAATGGAGTCCTGAGGCTGCTATAGTAGGCATAGATAAGGATTGGATGTATAAGATATGCACAATATGTCAGACGAGCCAGAGGGGTGAAGAAACTCCATGAGAGCAGGGTGTTAATAAATCCTAAATTTGAAAATAATAACAACTATATTTAAATTGTGGATCAGTACGATGTACACTTTTAAAACATTCAGTTATCATTGAGTGCATATACATGTACTGGTATGAAACTTTTATGACTTCTATTCAAGTTAAAATGGAAATACATGTATAGGTAATCATAACCTGCATCAAATCAACAGTCTCTATAAACCATGTTCAGAAACTCACCCCCATTTCCAGTGGCACAAGCAAATACCACCCAGCCCACACAGGCTCCCCATACAGTTCTGTGGGTTGTGTTGTACAGATCTTTTACACTTTGAGAAAGATGAACATATCCATTGACGTCATCATATAAGCCATACACTATCAAACAGGCTAGAGTTGCAGCCACCATCCATATAAATATGTTCAGCACCTGTCATCAAACAAACACCTGATTAATTCAGAGAAATCTTGCCATGCTTTGCACAATCAATCAAATTTACTAGGAAAAGAAGTGAGAAAATAAAGATCAAATTACCAATGTCTGAACACCCATGATTTAACTACTAGTACATGTAATTAGTACTTTTGAATTCTGAATCATAGAAATAATTTGGATAGGTGTTTAGTGGCGTTCCTAAAACTTGAAAACATGGATCAATACTGAATTCTATGGATAACATTTACACTAATTGTGGGAATTGAATATTGTCCTGATTCTTTAAGTAGGAGGTATCCATTGGACACATCTTCATGTATATTTACAAGCGAATTCCTAGATATTAATAAGTGTTACCTTATTTATTTTCAGTTTGCAGTCAGTCTTGTACAGGAAGTAACCACAAAATATCCCCACAATGTAAGGGCCTACTCTGCAGTACGGCTTGATGTAGTAATCATCGAAATAATGCAGTTGCCTGAAACAAGAAAAGCATTGCAAAGCTGGATACACAGAAATTCCAGTAACAACTAGAAAATATGTCTAGAAAGGAATAACCTTTCTCTGTATCTTTTCTTACCAATTTGCATTTATAAATGAAGCTTGGTAAAAATATATGTATCTTAAACAATTCACACTATTCAAAACTGAGCTTAATGTGAAGTGTGCTTTATGGAGTACAGACAGAAAAAAAAGGGCGAAAGATGGAAATGACAGACGCAGTCAGCAAAATATATAATAATCTATATGAGAGAGGATAAAAATTCTACCCTTGACTTTTCTCTGTACTCCCTATCCAAACTACTGTATATAGGGAAATATTCGCCCCAATTTTATTTTCGACTCCTTTGCCCGTTGTCAGCGGGCAAATTTAAGACTGGGTGAATTCTGATGTCTCAAATTATTTTTCTTTCAACACAACTAAACACAACAGGGCTAAAATAACCTTGTACAATGTATACAGTATTTGATTTGATTTGAGAGTTTTAGATGGTACATGTACTTACATTGATGGCGTTGTCAGTTGCTCTAGTTCGGAGGCTGGTAGTTGATATTTGTTAGATATAATGCCTGTAGCAATCCAGCTACCCAACAAAGTCATGCCTCCAATAATCCAACCAAGGAATTTCGAACTGCAAAATGAAAGCAAAAAATATATTCTTTTCAGATTTAATGATCAAGGTTAATTTATAACTTGATATTTGCATCAATTATCTTTTTTTTTTTTCCTCAAATATTTTATATATGGCATTAATGTTACCGGAAAATTAAATGTTTTGTTCAGTTATTTCTTTGCATCCTCTTCCCTTTCTCTCCCTAAAGCTCCTTTCACAACTGGCGCACGAGCAGAAGCGACAAAATATTTGTGTGACCGAAAAAATATGGTTCATAAACTATTGCCAAAATAACCACTTATGAAAAAGTTCTCGTACGAAACTTGCACGATTCAGAGCGACCATTGTTTGATGTAAACGCATTGAATTTTGCGATATATCTTGCGTCTATATGCGACAGTTGCACAATGAAAGCAAGTGTTGTAAGATAATGCGATAGGTTTGCACGAAAGACCTGATGATAGGATGATTGAACGTGCGCCAATGCGATAGGATGAGCGGTGCTCGTCCGATCATGGGTTTCATCATACGAATGCTCGTACGAGGCAGAGGGGGTATATATACCCCCCTTTTCTGATGCTCATCAGTAGAAATAGTTGAATGCAAGAGAAGATACTGCCCAAGAAGATGACAAAAGCAACAGCCAAAATCAACGTCAATTGTGGCCTGAAACAGATATGCTTATACATTGTATACTGTATTTATAAGGAACTATTTGCCCCCATTTTATTTTCGCTCATTTCGCTCTTTTCGTCAGTAAGCAGATTAAGACTTGGCGAATTCCAATGTCTCATATTATCTCTCTTTTACCACAACATTGTTGGAGCTAATTCACAAAACCGTAAGTAGAAGCGAAAATATTACCGGGCAAAAATAATCCTGTATCCAGTATATACTAGTGACAAAGCATGGAAACTGCAACCGATAAATCTTGCGATGATGTTGCAAGATTACATGAGACACATTGAGCAACAGTCTCATGGTCTCACAACACACGCATAAACAGCTGCAATTTATCTTATGATCTTTAAAAATCGTGCATCGCTCTTGCGAATACACAAAACGTTTGTAATAATGTTCGTGCGTTGCATTGCAAAATTTGGATCACATTCAGTTGTGTCTGAATAGTGTGCATGTCCACTATTTTGAGGAGACTTGATGCGACCACAAAAACGCCTGCAACGAATGTGAGAGCTCGTGCAACAAATGCGACAGCTCGTCGAAGCCAAAAAAATTCTGATCGCAAAGTGTTGTAAAGTGCTCATGCGCCAATTGTGAAAGGAGCTTAAACTGTTAAATATGCATGTTCAAAATTTGATGTCAGAATCTTTGGTATTTCTTTAATTCTTTAATTAATTAAAATAAATTGAAAACAAGAAAATACTCATTTCCCAATCAGAAAACAATTGCTATGAAGCAGAAATGCAAGACAAATACTTTCTCTTACTAGTACAATGGAATGATGATAAATGGACTAAATATGAAAAACTGCATATCATTGGCCAAGTACCAGGTCCATCCCATGCACTCCTGAATAGGAAATAAATTATAAATCTGAATTGTTTTGATGCAAATTGACTGCCATTTCATGTACATTTATGTATGATAAATACATGTATACTGTTATGAATGTGTCCATCCATTCATACACATCACAAAACGCAGTATAGAGCTAACAATGTTATAACCTAGCTAGCTTGTTCCTGATATCAAGAAAGTATAATGTACATGTAAGCAAATAAAATAGCTATTACAGAGGAAAAATTAAGAAAATTTTGACCTCGATCCCACTTTAAAAATATCAACATTAAAGCTCACCTCATTATAAAAATTATTAATGTAGAGCATGTTGTACCACCAAGTTTTATTGCACTGTCCTTGTTCCAAGCCTTTCTGGGGCCAGAAGGGACCATCAGAGAGGTAAGGAAACAGTGGCACATATACAAACATTAGGAGCATCAGAGAAGGTGTCAATCTGAAAAAAAAGATACATCAAAGTAAAATATCATGTAGAAAAACATTATATACAATACTACAGATTCTTTCAATACCAATTACAGAATATACATGTGAGAATATCATAAGCCCCTTTCACAATTGGCGCATGAGCAGAGGCAACAAAATATTCGTGCGACCGAAAAAATTAGATATGGTTCGTAAACTGTTGCCAAAATAATCGCATATGAAAAAGTTCTCGTACGAAACTTGCACGATTCAGAGCGACCGCTGTGCGATGTAAACGCATTGAATCTTGCGATATATCTTGCGTCTATATGCGACTGTTGTACAATGAAAGCGAGTGTTGTAAGATAATGCGATAGGGTCGCACGAAAGACCTGATGATCGGACGATTGAACATGCGCCAATGCGATTGGACGCGCGGCGCTCGTCCGATCATGCGTTTCATCGTACGAATGCTCGTACGAGTCAGAGGGTGTGTGTGTGTGTGTGTGTGTGTGTATATATACCGCCCGTTTCCGACGCTCTTCAGTAGACATAGCTGAATGCAAGAGAAGATACCGCCCAAGAAGATGGCAAAAGCAACAGCCAAAATCAATGTCAATTGTGTCCTGAAACAGATATGCTATACAGTGCACACTGTATAAGGGAACTATTCGCCATCGTTTTATTTTCGCTCATTCGCTCTTTTTGTCAGTAAGCGGATTAAGACTTGGCGAATTCTAATGTCTCACATTATCTCTCTTTTACCACAACATTGCTGGGGCGAATTCAAGACGAGGCAAAACCGTAAGTAGAAGCGAAAATATCACGGGGCGAAAATAACGCTGTATCCAGTATATACTAGTGGCAAAGCATGGAAACTGAAACCGATAAATCTTGCAAAGATAGTAAAACATTGCAAGATTACATGAGACACGTTGTGCAACAGTCTCATGGTTGCACAACACACGCATAAACAGCTGCGATTTATCTTACGATCTTTAAAAATCGTGCATCACTCTTGCGAGTACACAAAACGTTGTAAAACGTTCGTACTAATGTTCGTGCGTTGCATTGCAATAATTTAGATCGCATTCGGTCGCGTCTGAATAGTGTGCATGTCCCCTATTTTGAGGAGACTTGATGCGACCATAAAAACGCATGCAACGAATACGAGAGCTCGTGCAACATATGCGATAGCTCGTGCGAAGCCGAAATATTCCGATCATAAAGTGTTGTAAAGTGCTTGTGCGCCAATTGTGAAAGGGGCTATACATGCACTTAAAAATATATATTGGTGTATATGTATTAAATTACGTAAGTTATTTTATGCAAGACACTTTCAATCAAGTACTTTTAAAAGTCAACATTAATTTGTGATGACAGGCAACAACAGGAAACAAGCTCTGGCTCAATGCTTTGATATATAGTGTAGTTATTGCATGGAACATTGTAAAACGTTTTTCAATGACAAATATATGAAATTTAATCAGAAATCAAACTTTTTTTTTTGAACAAAGGTTAAAAGTTTGTCTAGTATGAACAATTTTACAAATACAACCATGAACAATATGAATCAATGTAACACATACCTCAAGTATCTGTGGAAATAAAACTTGGCAATAAATGGAAGCCACTTTATGTTTCCTTCTTTCCTTTTGAGTTCCTTTAGAAGTAAATAGGACACCAGAAGTCCACTGAAAAAGTTATTTAATACTCATGCTGTAGCAAAATGTGAACAGCAAAATTAACCAGTAAAATTTCTGATTACTATCGAAACAGAATTCTCGATTACTGTACAATAAAAATGGGCAACTTCAGTGAAAATTAAAAACTGCTTATGTATAAAACTAACAAATAATATTACTATAATTTTTTTTATTAAACTGATTGAACCTGTACCTCAGTAGGAAGAATGAATCAACAGACACAAAGGCATTCAGAATGGCCTGATATGACCTTCTCTTTAGGTCAACTGTGTAGAAATATCCCACATTTGCTGAAAAAAAATTAATATGACCATGAAATGATTAGCCTATAAAAATAACTTTGTATGAAGATCAACAACAACATTGTCCAACATTTGAAACCCAACAGTTTATGTCATTTGACACATTAATTTTTAAAGTAATGTCGACCATGCATTACTACTGGTATGTAAAAAACATAGGTAATCAAAGATTACAAAGCTCACCGAGATGAGGCATCACCTTTATGAGGAATCACCTTTATGAGACCACCTTTATCATATTATATGAAAATCATAGTTAATACTGATCTTGGATATACATGGATACTGTTTTGACACAATATTGTATAACTATAGCATATGTTAAAAAATTGTATGAATATCATATGTTCATTTCATACGGTATTATATGATACAATGTTTACCAATACAATAATATAAAATACCATATTGCATCCTATGATACTTACAATATATATCATATAATACAATAAAATACTGTAATAAATAATGATGAAATATGATATTGTAACATATGATATGACATTGTATCGTGTTATACATTATTGTATTTGATCACATAATACAATATCATAATATATAATATATGATACAATATAGTATTATATGATACAATATCATATCATATAATACATCACAATATTGTAACATATGATATTATATTGTATAATATTATAGTATGATATTGTATTGTATGATATTGTATCATATTTGATACATAATAGGATATTGTATCATATGATACAATATAATTAATAGATACAACATTGTATCATATCAATTGATACAATATCATGTGATATAGTACTATATTATATCATTCAATATCATATTATACTATATTGTATTATATGATACAATATCACATTATACAATATCATATAATACATTTTCATGTGATATAATAATATTTTATATAAACCAATATCATATTTACAATACTATACATAACAATATCATGATACAATATCATATCATAATGTACAAAAAATTGATACAATATCATATCATATCATATAACTTTTTACAATATAATATATGATATAATATTGTATCATATAAAACAATAGTGTATCATATCATACAATACTATATCATAGGAATCATATTATATCATTTAACAACAAACACATCTATCAAGCAGGTTTGAGTGAGGGAGGAGATCTTTTTTAAGCATACTTGATAATGGAGATCAGGCTCTGCATCTGAAGCTACCTTTGCGGTTCATTAATATTATTATAGTTAAATCAACTATGCAAGCTATTATCTATAAAATATGTGACCTGTTCCAAAAAACCAAATCTCATCCAGCATCTGAAACCTATGGCTCAGATTCAGCATTCAAGCCTGCCAGGTGCATCAGTATCATAAGACGCATAATCCATGCAAGTTTGGTGAAGTTAGGACCAGTAATAACTAAGATATAATCATCAGAG
>WFKH01011581.1:57778837-57792360 GCA_016163765.1 Magallana hongkongensis | reverse complement strand
ACCGAAAACTCAGATTAAGTGTCAAATAATATCACATTAATGTGCCCAGATACAATATCTATGCAAATATGATTAAGATAAAACCAATTATAACTCAGATATAGGAGCTACTCAAAAAAATTAACTCCTCCAGCATTTGAAACTCATCAATTAAGCCTGTCATGTCATGTCCAAACATACAATACTATATTGTATAATATAGTATGGTATTGTATTGTATTATATCACATTTGATACATAATATGATATTGTATTAAATCATACAATATAGTTGTATATTATATCATATGATACAATATCCTGTGATATAGTAATATATTATATAATACAATATCACATTATACAATATTGTATCAAATGATACAATATTATATATTACAATATCATATAATACAATTTCACATGATATAATTATATATCACATTAAAACCAATATCATATTATACAGTATCATATCATATGATATTACAATATCATATATTATACAATATCATATCATATGATACAATATTATATATGCAATATCATATGAAACAATATCATGTGATAAAATAATATATAATACAATATTATATTATACAATATTGTATCATAATATACAATACTATACATAACAATATCATGATACAATATCATATCATAATGTACAAAGAAATTGATACAATATCATATCGTGTCATATAACTCTTTACAATATAATATATAATATTGTATCATATAAAACAATAGTGTATAATATCATACAATACTATATCATAGGAAACATGTTATATCATTTAACAACAAACACATCTATCAAGCAGGTTTGAGTGAGGTAGGAGATTTTTTTAGCATCCTTGAAAATGGAGATCAGGCTCTGCATCTGAAGCTACCTCTGCGAATCATTTATATTATAGTTAAATCAACTATGCAAGTCTAAAATAGTACTATTATCTATTAAATATGTGACCTGTTCCAAAATAACTTAGCCTCATCCAGCATCCGAAACCTATGGCTCAGATTCAGCATTCAAGCCTGTCATGTGCATCAGTATCATAAGATGCACCATCCATGCAAGTTTGGTGAAGATAGGACCAGTAATAACTAAGATATAATCATCAGAGGGCACCTGCTCCAAAAACTTTAACCACCTCTAAAAACCTTAACCTCCTCCAGCATCCGAAACCTTAGGCTCAGATTCAGTATTCAAGCCTTTCAGGTGCATCAGTATCATAAGACGCACCATCCATGCAAGTTTGGTGAAGTTAGGACTAGTAGTAACTTTGAAATGGCTATCAAAGGGCACCTGCAACAAAAACTTTAACCTGCTCCAAAAACCTTAACCTCCTCCAGCATCCGAAACCTATGGCTCAGATTCAGCATTCAAGCCTAACAGGTGCATCGGTATCATCAGACGCACCATCCATGCAAGTTTGGTGAAGATAGGACCAGTAATAAGTAAGATATAATCATCAGAGGGCACCTGCTCCAAAAACTTTAACCAGCTCTCAAAACCTTAACCTCCTCCAGCATCCGAAACCTTTGGCTCAGATTCAGCATTCAAGCCTGTCGGGTGCATCAGTATCATAAGACGCACCATCCATGCAAGTTTGGTGAAGTTAGGACCAGTAGTAACTTAGAAATGGCTATCAAAGGGCACCTGCAACAAAAACTTTAACCTGCTCCAAAAACCTTAACCTCCTCCAGCATCTGAAATTCATGGCCCAGATTAAGCATCCAAGTCTCTCAAGTCCATAAGTAGGTCCAGATGCATCATCCATGCAAGTTTGTTGAAGATAGGACTAGTAATAAGTTAGATACAGGACCTGCAACAAAAACTTTAACCAGGTCCGGACGCCGACACCGACGCCGAGGGTATAGCATAAGCTCCCCCCGACTTCGTCTCGGTGAGCTAAAAATGAAATAACTTTTCTTCAACGTATAATTTTTATTCTAAGAACAATTTTGGGGGAAAATATTTACGTTTGTTGCTAAGCATATAGAATAAAGATGATATAGCTTTAACAAGTAGGTCAAATTATTCCCCTTCGTGTATTTATCTTCCTTATTGCTCTGGAATCGATCTCTGTCAGGATTTCATTTTGGATGTTTATGGACGTTCAGGGATAAATGTTCAAAGATTCGGATTAAATTCAACCTTACAACTTAATGATGTTTATACAGGAAAAAAGAAAGCGGTCTATATTTTAAAAAAGAGTAAGCAATCGACACAACCCAGTCATGTTTTCATTCCGTTGATTAATAATTGATTGCAGTTGTCAGGATTTTTAATAGATTTGTTGTAAATCAATTTTAAGGTCAGTTTGGTTTCTTTGTTAAATACATCTATTAGGTCTCAATCAGATCGGGCACGGACAAAACGTAATAACGTGTGAATTACGTCAGCTGTTGTTTTGTGACCTATGGATAATTACCTTAAGTAGTCTGAGGAAAATGTTTGTATCAATTTTTTTTTAAATTTTTATTTTACTATACATTTAAAGTATATCACAAGGAATGGGCACCTAACATGTTGATTATTAGAAAAATTATGCATTGAAAACTGACCGATGCATGATTAATTTATGTCAGATCCATGGTGAAATAAATATATGGAGCAAAAATGACCTTGACATTAATTGTTCAAATTTCTAAGACCTATTTTAATCAAATTTTGTTTCAAAACTTACTTCTTTCTAATTATGTTAGGTAAAGGGTGCATTTTCACTAATTCACAATCAAATGCACAACATTCAAATAATGCTTTTGTGTAAAATCTATGTAACTAAATTTTCAATGTTGGTGTATTTGACGTCATTTTACAATGCCTATATTGCTATTTCTTTGACAATGTGAGTGTCAAATTCTTTATAATGATAAAGTTCATTAGTTCTAATTCAGGAATATACCAAACAACACATGAGAGCATGCACATTTATTTGTATATTTTTAACCAAAATTGTCCGATCCAAGGTATGTGTCTGATGCATGGTTAACTCACCCTAAATAAAATATCCTTCAGACTTTCATAAGTGACTAGTGAGAGTTTCTGGTTTGATGTACATGTACAGTACTTACAGGCGTTGGCATTCCAGTTATCTTAGCAATTATGTTCAATGAACAATATTGACTGTTAAATGTAACATTTTCCGGAATCATTCCAAAAGAACTGTCTCGTCCAACACTTTTGCATTCATCAAAAAATCCTGGACTGTGAAAATTAACCATAAAGATTCCAGGTTGTATCTTTCCAAATGAATCAAGTACTACAAAAAACAGATAAAATTATTTAACAAATAAATCATATACCAGTTCATGGCATGCATTACTTATACTGTTGATATATTTATAAGATTCTTAAATTATTATATATAGCTTTGTAAAGATCTCCAAATCTGCCAAGTCAATTCAACTGTTTAAAGGGACATTGTCACGATTTTGGTCAAATTCTATTTTTCTGTTTTTATTATTTACAATGCTTTAGGAATGCATTTCTAATGATCAAATGAAATTTGAGAGTCATTCGTAGAGTTATAAGCAAGATACAGGGCTAACAATTCTTTGTCATGTAAACAAGGCTCATGCCCTGTTTTTGTTTACATAGGTTTAATTTACCAGTAAAAAACATTTTAGATCTAAAACTGGAATTTTCACTTCAACATTCAAAATATAAACAAAAGCTTTGTTTACATAGCAATTATAAAGAATTGTAAGCTCTGTAACTCGCTTATAACTCAACATATGACACTAAAATTTTGGTTGCCTATTAAAAATGCCTTACTGAAGCATCGTAAACATTAAAATCGGAAAAATAATTTTTGACCAAAATCGTGCCCATGCCCCTTTAAGTAAGTAAATATTATCATGGATTTGTCCCATGTGCATTTTTATATCAAATTTCAAATGAAAAATGTAACGTGATATGAACGTATTCTATAACATTGAGAATGTTGGCTGTATAAGGGTATTCCTGCATCGAGTTCCCACATGCCATATCATAAAGGCGGGGTTGGAGTCAGAGGAATCCAAGATTATAAATAAACACTGATAAATATATGCTCTCACCTCCCAGTCCCCATCTTTCGCCTTTCACTACAGATTCAAACAAATTTTTCAAATCAGAAAGACAAAGCATGAAGTTATCTTTAGGTCCATTGTTTTCAATTTCATTCAAGAGATTTTTGAAAAAATCTCTTGTAAGTGCATTTTCGACCTGGGTGAATATCTGGGACACTTCTCTGTTCACATTCGGTATTTTTGGTGCGATGGATAATTTAAGCTGCGCCTCTTTCAAAATTGAAAAATAAGATGATTCTCTTGCATAAACGAAACACAAGCAGAGCAAAAATACAAAAGTTTGGGAATACATGTCAACGGAATGATCACTGTTGCAAAATGAAATAATATTGCTCAACTCATAGGTAAACAATCACATGATAAATATCGGAAGACACTATTTGCCGACTAAATGTAAACCCGGAAAATGTAATTCTTTCCGGCAATTATGGATTTTCCCCGTCTTCGAGTCTGAATTAAAATTGTTAAAAACGTTTTGCAGTTATACTTTATTTATCAATGGTTTGTTTTACACTAATGGATTTAAAGAAGGTTGAGCGTGGTATTAAAATATATACTTACGACTCAAAACCAAAGGATTCGCGGCAATATTTTATCAATATGTTCAGTTGTAAATAAATAAGAAACACTTAAGGTAATTCAAGTGTCTTTCGGATCCGGTTCTTTTTTTTACACGGCGTGCTAAATTTCCGGTTATAATTTTTGCGCACAACAAGTGTTTTAAAATAGTAATGATTTGGTCAAAAAGTGGGAAATTTGTTAAAATATCGCATCTCCGTCGTTTAGAGGGATTAGAGAAGGCAAGAGAAGCAGTGAAATGTAAAAACACTATAAATGAGTGTGTAATATAATTGTACGTATTGTATGCATTCTCTTCCAACAATTACACTGCGTTTATGTAGCTTGACGACCTCATGTGTCCTCTGGGACAAGGAGAGGATAAGTAAGTACTTGTGTAGCTAGAACATTTATTAAAACTATATAATACTGATTGGTGTTTAATCTACAGATAAATATGTTTAAAAACTGGGATAGAAAATATTTGACAGAAAGGGGGGGGGTACTACTGCACTCAATTCTATGTGTTTTTTGGCAGTCTCGACCTTAATTTTATATGTATAATACAGTTTCTTTAAGTATATCAATTTTAGTGACTGTTAGATTGTGTCTTTTTGGTAAATTTCAATTTTTTCCAAAGTTTGCAAAAAACAACTTGTAAAATTTACATTTTCAATATGGGGGTACACGTGTTCAAGATACTATCAAGCAAAAACTAGATGGTAAATTTTGATAAACTATGTTTTTTTGTTAACACAATATGTAACTCTTAATAAATATTAAAGAAAAAATGTACGTAAACTGAATAATTTTTTAGAATTTTCCAAAAATATGCAATTTTGTGATTTTTTGGGGAAGGTCGAGGCAAGAAAAAATGTAATATTTTTTATATTTTCTGTAGAAAATCAATAATTTTTTTTATGATTTAATGATAATCAATTGATTTGCTTAAATTATAACCTAACATGATGTATTTTGTTGCATAATTTAATAAATTATGAGATTGTGCTTCATGGTTTTAAATTTTGGCTGTTGAATTTTTGGACCTTGTGAGCTGAAGCTCACTGTAGGAAAACAAATGTGCAAAGATATAAATATTTTGGCCTCTATAGTAAGTTTATAAGTTGTTTTAACTGTTCAAATTAAAAAATGTCTGGTTTGACACAGATTTCTAAAACACTGGAGTTACCTTAAGGCAAAATCCTACCCGTGAGCTATGCGAGCATAGAGATTCTGTGTCAAAACACATGCTGAAATCGATACATATATGACAGCAATTAAAGAAGAATGCCGATTCTCCAATTTAATTCAACTTTCAGCGACTGATAGAATAAATTTTAAGAGATTTTTCCACTGAAGTTTTTACATTACTTGTACTTGCCGTGAAAAATACATGTAATTTTATTAAAGTCCTCAATGAGGTAAACAAGGCTCGTGCAATGTTTTTAATTGTTTACATTGGTTCAATTTACCGGTAATAGTTATTTTCAAGCTGATTTTTTTACTTTGCTATAATTTGTGTTAAACACTGGAAAAAAACCCAGTTCCTAGCGTTTGTCCATTCATTTAAGGTCTAAATCTGAAATTTTCTTTTTAACGTTCAAAATGTTAACAAAATATCACCTAGCTCCGTCTTCACCAAAATTTTCAAATCATTCAACTCAGTCACCAACTCAAATCCCTATAGGAACATTGCATGAATTGGAGGTCAAAAGTCAGACTTACAGTAAGGCAGGGTAAGTTGATGACGGTGGAGCCTGAGCTTTGTTTACATGACGAGCTCTGTATCAAACTCATACCGCGACGACCAACACTCAAAGTTTGGTTGAGAAATGCCTTACCGAAGACATTTTATTAGTTTTGCGCGTTTTTCTACACAGCAACTAGTTGAACTTTACATATACATTGAATGAATTTCTTTGCTAAATGATGCGGGTTTTTTTAAATTTTACTTGCACAGAGACGTCTTATTAAAAATATTTCTCGGCATGTGATTTTAACTACTTTATTTTCTTTCTGAAAAACGAGTGTCAACTACCCATAAATGAAAAAAAAAAACCAATGATTTTTATTTTCATAAATATTTTCAAAAATAAATTGAGAATAAAAATGTCGTACTGGTGCCATCTCGTTGACCCGTAGTATGGATATTAAAGTTGGTTTCAATAACAGTTAATTGTAATCTTTGAATTTTTTTATTATTATATAGTGAATTTGTTGACAAATATAAATCATATTCTTTAAATTAAACATGTTCATTGTTTACGACTGTTAAAACTCTTGACTTTAGTCAACAAACGTAAATAAAAATCTGCGGATGTGAATCTTTATTCATCGACCAAATCTTTTATTCTCGGACAAATAAACGCACATCAATACTTCTTAAGTATACATGTATATAGTTTACAATCGTTGAGTTTAGTTTTACATATGGAAACTATACTTGAACGATCCATTATTCATAGTTGATAGTTTGCAAATAATAGTACATTTTACTTTTGATTTGATATGCAGAAGTGGACTTTCGAAGTTTGCGGTGTTTCAATTTCACTGCATGTTCGCAATTAGACAATTTTCCGTGAAAATAAAACCATCGTGGATGTTGTGCATTTATATAACTACATGTACACGTATAATTATTTTTCTAGTAGCAATTATTTGGGTTTAAATTGGAATTTTACTAGCCTTCTTTGCGAAACAGAAACTTCGCCATTGCGAATAAAATAAGACGCAAGGGAGTGAAAAACTATATAAATTTTCATTACTTATAGAAATATAATAAAATCTTCAGTATTTGAAAATAAAAGAAATCAATTCTCCATAAAATAAAAACTATGATAATCATGAAAGGAATACTAACACAGAAAAAATTAATCATGACAAAACCAAGAACAGTTAGTAGGGGTAATGTATTTATCTAATAAACACTGAACAACACATTATTTCTTCAATATTACAATAAAATCAGTCCTTGGTTTTTATCATATGACATGCAGATAGATCAGATCATATGTAAAGTACTAAGTACTCAGTCTTTAAAAGACTTGTCAATCTATGATAAAGTGAAGTATATGGTGTGACTCAGTTCAAGTAAATTATAAACACAAGGTGTTACTACATTGTTAAAAACTTGGTGCCACTGTAAATTTAAAAGTGCAACATGGCACTGAAAATCAAATATTTTCAAAGTTCATTACTGTTTAGCTCTAAGGTATGCAATTACAGTGTATCCAATACACACACCAGTCCCTATTGATTGTTTTAGTAGTTGGAGCCATCAAACTTATTCAATATTCCTCAAGGATGCACATGCCTATGTCATTAAAATGTAAATGCATGGTGTTACTAGATAAATTACATGATGTTATTGACAATTAAAGCATGTCATAATGGTATTACTACATTAAGAACATGATGTTACTGACATTTCAACCATGTCGTCATGGTATTACTCAATTAAGTACATGATGTTACTGACATTTCAACCATGTCGTCATGGTATTAATCAATTAAGTACATGATGTTACTGACATTTAAACCATGCCGCCATGGTATTACTAAATTAAGTACATGATGTTACTGACATTTAAACCATGTCACCAAAATGTGCATGGTGCTACTATATATAAAGTACATGCTTATTACTGACATTTTCCTGACATGAAGTCTATGGTGTAACTGAATAAAGCATGCATGATGCTAAAGATGTGATTCAACACAATAAGCATGTTACTAAAAGAGAGATAAAACAGATACTGTACATGCAATGTTAATAATGGCCCAAAATATGATCAACATCAAATCATAGAAGAAAATAATATCTTAATTATGTAAACTAGTAACCATATGTGCTGAAAGTGACTGAATTGGCCTGTTCACAAAACTCTAATATTATACATGTACATGTATTAGCTGACTAGATGGATTTTAACAAGTTGCAGGATTTGCCATTTCTGTGTGGCTCTGATTTAGAATCAGAAATTAAAAAATGTGCTTTCAACTTTGTGCATTCATGAATAAAAATCTATCAGTAAATAGCTCATAGCATAGCAAAATTTAGCCACCAGCAAATATGGTGTGTAATCTTTTTTAAAGCTAAGTACGTACAATATAACAGTAAAACCTTTTTACCCTGTTCAGCTGACCCTTGTAACATGATGCCATTATAATTACACGAGGGCTGCAATAGCCAACCAAGTTGAACCAATGTTCATCATATCATACTGTATTTGATCAGCTACTTTCTCTCAATGGTCAAGAACAAATACGTATTTTTAAACATGTAGCAGAGAACTCATTAGTGTATTGAAATGACATTTGTAGGATTTACTGTGCTTATCATTAGTGTCAAGTTAATGATCATAGAGAGATGTGTGATGGTTACTACATTAAACATACACAATTTACATGTACAAATATAAAAAGTAAAGTGGAAAATCCTGCTAAATGATTTTTTTACCAGCATAATTGTATAGAGGTATATGTTTTATGTACAATCATAAAAACTGTATAAAAATCTAGTAGGACTATATCTTATGCAAGGTAGATTGATATGGAAGAACAAAATAATACATAATTGTATATTAAACCAGAAATTAAGTATATGAAAAAAGATATTTTAAACATATGTACATGTAGCTTGCATATACCCAGGTAATAATTTTCAAAGAGCTCTAAATGTAAAAATGTCCTAAAGCCTACATAATTACAAATTAAATTGTCATGTAAATTCGCTTTCAGATCTCAGAAAGGCATAAATATATACATGCAAATAAAATTTATAAATGTATCAAATTGCACTATATCTAATGACGATGAGCAATTGGTTTTAATTAAATCCAAATCCAATTGAAACAATGCTAAGTAATATCAGATAATGCAAAAAAATAATATGAGTTAGTAGATGGCATTTTAATATTGGTTAAAAATAAGCATTTTTAATTGCTGAGAAATTTAAATTTTTATTCAATAAAGGTTCTTTCAGGCTCTGTGAGACACATTAAAAGCTAAATTTCAAACCGTGTATTACTTTTTACCATTTATATTAATTCCAGATCTTTTAATTGATAGTCTGAGTCAGACAGAGTAAACAAATCAATTTGTGATTAAATGAATGATAATCCTTTTACTAATATCTATAAAGCATAATGCAGAACTGTACAACATGGTTGAACCAGGGATACAGTTGTAGTTGATTTCATAGCACCCAATTAAGATCTCACAGACTAACCAAAATATCTGTCATGACAATTACAACACACTACATGTACAGCACTAGTAAGGATACAAAATATTAGGTAGGAATAATGTTTTTGTTCTTAATGCTCGCAGAAAATTTTGTCTCCAATGCTTGCGGAATGTTCGAGTATTACTGCTGACTACATCAAATACACATGAATGTTGTAACTGTCTGCAGACTTGGACTTCTCACTTGACATGTGACATGGTTCCCGAGGCAGCTGTAACCTGAATAACAGTGCAAAAAATTGAGACGTGTTTCTTGAGACACATGGGATATTTATTCATTGCAGAATTCCAGTAGTTGATTTATAAACTTAAAGTAGGTTATGGATGCTATATGGATGCCCCTTACAGGTACATATCCAGAAACTGTATATAACAAAAGAGTGATTCATTACTCTTCAACTGATTGTAATCTGATGACATTATTTATACCAGTCTGAGATTGTTTTACTCCCATTCCAACAGAGGAGTAATGACAATGTAACATACCTTATCCATAATGATTTTCTCTGACAGATCAGATAGCTCAGTGGCAAATATGTTGACATGGAATGGAGCAAAGGCCTCTTCTACGATGCCCTTATTGGTTGATATTTTGGCCCTCATCATTGGTTTAACATTGCAACCAACCCTGTATTAAAATTCATAAAGAATATAACATGAATGTAATATCTTAGTTTCAATGAGATATTTTAAGCAAATATACATAAATATACCATGTACATGTATACATGTGTAATTAAGGTCAAAAGCATGCTCACTCAGTAAAGCAGAGTAGCTTTGGAAACAATTAAATCTTGGATTAATATCATTTACATTTATCTTATTTTCATTAGAAATTAACCATAAGTTTACAATATATAAGTAACTACCCGGTAACATAGATAAAACATAAAGCAATTTTAAAAAGATTTATCACCATATCACCATTGCTAAATTCGTTGCTAACATGTCAAGACTTTAAAAAAAATCAAGTCTTTTCATGGAGTTTAAAAAAAAATCAAAATCAATATAGTTTTTGGGTCCTTACCATTGAATGTAAACGAATTTGACTGTGGTGATGTCATCTACAGTGTCTGTCACTCTATACAAGCCGTACATGACTTTGGTATCATCAAGACTCTCTTTCAGCTCTGAGAGGTCACCTGACCCTTTGCCGGTACATGTGACTGGTCCTTTTGCAGTTTCGTACTCAGCTAGCATCCATCGAGTGTCATCATCATCCTTACGAACCTCTCCTAACGCACACATGACATCAGAAGTAATGTCGATTCTTCCACCAATTTTGGACACCCCTGGGGTAGCTACAGAGGACTGCTGGGGAGCCCTCTTTTGTGGGAGTTGGTTATTTGTAAACCCTCTTTCTTGCATTCCTGGAGTCTTTGTTTCTAAAACTTTTGATTTCTTCCCTGTGTTTTCTTCTAGCTAAAATTCATCAGCAAAGAAGGAAATGAATGGATTGAAATATACAGTAGCTATTATTTAATCATCAAGCATGAAAAATACCAAAAGAAAAAAAGAATCAAAGGCCGGAACGGCCACAAAGGCGTCGAGCTGACATTTTCTTTTAATTAAATATATAGATATGGTCAATAATTTGAATTTCTGTACTAATAGTCGTATATGAAATAATATTAGAATAAAAAAGTAAATTAATTATGTTTTGTGCTGCTTTAAAAACAAAAATCAGTATATTTCCTTATAAAATAGGTAGTGATGCGTTTATAATACAATAACTCATCATGGTTACAAAAATCGAAGAAATTTCAAAGTTCAAAAATAAATTATTTTCTTTCTGCAAAAACAGTCTTTGAACAATGTTCACAGGTTCATAATTTGAATACATTAACAGTGTGTCCCTAATTATAATAATAAAACATACTTTTATTTATTTCAATTCCTGTTTGAAACAAGATTACCTATGGTATGGTTGTTTACAAACAAATCCACACCACGTGCTATCTAAAATGCTCGACCAAACCAACTGCATTATCGTGTTTATTTACTGCAACAAAATCACTAGATACGTTTATCGCTTACATTTATTTTGGAGACCGTGCCCGATAACAAATAAATTTACATATCAATTTTTTTTCCATCGGGCACGGTCTCCAATTAAAATGTAAGCGATGAACTAAAATAATATTTAGTGAATTTTTACACCTTATTGTATTCATCCGCCATTTCTTGATTAAGCAAATTTATACTTATGCAATGAGTTGTCAATAACCAGGGAGGCAAAGTTGGGTTTTTTGTACACAATTTAGTTGAATAAATGGAATAAAAATCTTGTTATACTTTTAATACTTTAGGGAACTTATTTCTTATGCGCATTAAAAAGGCGGTGCAGAATGTGAATTTGGACAATCCAGACGATCGCTAGAAGGCTGCCGAGCATTAGCTCGACGCCTTAAAAAAAAATTAAGCAAATTTAATTTGTTTTAAAAATTAGTACTTATACAATGTATGTCACATTCTTGTAGTTTTGATCATACTGACCTTTTCAATACAAATTTTACAATATTATTGTTTAAGGCATTCTTTTAAGGCGGTTTATGTTAGCCAGTTTGCAAGACAAATCAAACACTGCATCCCTTTTCAGCCCTCTTGTCAATATCAAATAGTTCAATTATCTTTTAAAGATAATAAAGAGACATTTTGTTGGACCTTATAACTATTAACGTGAGCACTGCTTATTTGCTATCACATGTGAATCAACATTTAAATTAAGTTAATGGATAAAACAGTAAACCCTGAAATGATTGCAAGACCTAAAAACAAAGCTTGTTTAGGTTTTCTCAAATTGTCCATGGTGAAACAAAATTGTGAGTGCTTACCTGCTGTAAAATTTTGTCTGTATCGAAATCATCCCTGGAGTTTGTTTCTATCATCAGGTGAAACGGGTTAAATTTCTCTTCTATACTGCCATGTACCACTCCATAGCGACCCTTTTTGCCAAAAGGAATTTGGTCTCCCATCCTTAAATCAATAATGTATTAGGCTTAGACTTTATTTTTACTAAAACAATTGCTAACATATGGATGACTTGATTTGATAGACATTGTTCATAATAAAAATGGTTGCTGATTATTTATCCTAACAACATGTGAAGTGTGTCCATATCAAATCAGAGCTTCCAATCAACTTAACTTGTAAAATACTATGAAAATTTATTCTAAATAGCTGTCCAATGTTAAGTTTTGTATAAATACATGTATACATGAAGGGAATATATAACTTACCATCTGAAGTAAACAAACTTGATGGTGTTGGACATATCAAAAGTAGACTCATATCTGGCGAGGGCATACATGGCCTGGGTATCGTCTAAATAACTGGCTATTTCTGCTGGGTCCTGCCCTGTTCGGAAGACGGTCAGTTTGTTGGGGTTACCATCTACATGCTGGACAATGACATACTTATCATCAGTGCTGTCATCTCGCACAGAACGAATGGCCTCCACAGAGTTAGCCCCGTCAACAAATTCTGCTGATGTACTCATGGTTATTTAAAAGAAACTGTAAAGGAAATAAAAGTTAAGTAAATCACACTTATCTATGAACTTTAGTCTCAAGTACCTGATGATTATCATTGTTCAAAATCAAACACAACATGTCAAATGTGTTGTTTAGAGCAAGGAAGGAATGATAATACATACCCTATCA
>WFKH01011581.1:57722079-57770417 GCA_016163765.1 Magallana hongkongensis | reverse complement strand
GCTACGTGCTTGGAAATTACTCATTTCTTTATTCCCCTCTTTAATAATCAAAACAAACTAACAAACATAACCGATCCAGATAAATATTATTACATGTATCAAAAATAAACTTAAACAACCAACTACACATTCATCCTTTACCCACAATATTGCCTTTTCGATATTTGTCATCGTTGTAGACCCGTGTAACAATCTGTTATGTAGGTGCTTGCACGAAAACGAACCCCTTGCTGATCTACATTTTCATTAACGCATACAAAGAAAAAATATATATTTTGATTTATTTTTGAATTTCTTTTGATGTAAAAAAAAAAGAGAAGGAATTGGTTCTCAGTCTCTCTTTATGCCTGTTTGTTAGCGGTTAATCCAAGTTCATTTTGAATATCCTTTTGTAATTTAAAAAATGCGATGTAAATTTTTTTCATGCAATATTTCGGATAAAGCAATGAAGAGTTGTTTCTTGAAATTTTATTAGACCATAAAATTGTAAAATGCTAACATTGAAAATTGTGCCCGATTTCTTTCTTTTTTTTAAGGTAAAACTTTATTGATTCTTTGAGACAAACAAATTGACATAATCAATAAGAGTTTGAAAATCTTTAACTGCAGGTCTGTAGCTTTTAGTCAGAAAAAGAATCGGATGGACGACCTAGGACACAGATCGTCCATCCGAATTTCTTGAAAATTGCCATTATTTTCGTACGCGGACGCAATACTCACCGAGACTAAATGGTTCGTATCTTAAGTTTTAAGTTTTAACTGCTTTGAAAGGTAATATTGGTTTTCTGATAATTATGAACATGAATAATTAAATAAAAATGGTTAAAATAACAGTAAAATTACCGGCATCGGTCTTCTCCGTGCGCGGATCTAGAAGGGGAAGGGTTCCAGACCCCCCCCCCCCCCCCCCCTGCGAAATTCTTTCAATTACGTGTACATTATAAACTTACCAAATATGCCTCGGACATCCCTTGGCAAACTCAAATAACCGTCTGACTTTTCAACCCCCACCCCGGAAAAATTTTCTGATCCGCGCATGTTCCCCCTCCTCGAAATACAAAATTATTCTTCAAAACCCCTTGTAAAATTTCCAGGATCTCCGCATATATACTGATAGATTCATTGGCGCTTGCGTTCGATAAAAATGCGTGTAAAATGTTTGCCAGTGGTCTTTTTACCATCGTACCGGGCATAACCACAGTCCTACTCTGTGAATAAAATGCGGCGAATCAAACTAGAGACAACGTGTTAAGATCTGTATTTGCTTATAAACATGTAGTATCATCGTGCAAAATGCACTGTTCAATTATAATTTTTTTTTTTACTTTACTTGTAAAATTCAACATCTGTTTCGTAATTTTTTCTCACAGTTTATTTCTTACATAGTTACTTTTGTTTATTTAGTGATTGACACTTATTAGACTTTATAGAGACAGAGTGTCATGTCTCAAGGACTGTTAATCTCTTAAAACAACATTGTGCAATTATCAGATTTTCATTTCTTGGACATCAAAGACTCATTGAGTTTATTTAATTATTTTATATCTGTGAACCTTTCACTCAGCTTACTTATATCATTACCTGTTAATTGCAATTTATTCTCATTGTTAAAATTCTTATAAATAGTTATGTACAATTGTCAATGCGCAGTCTGGAATACGGCGGCCAGCCCCGCCACGTCCGACTCTCCCAGAGTCTTGAGTCCGGAGGCCACTTCTGGCCATATCCGACTTGTTTGTAACATGTCTGTCTGTTAAATTGTTATAATGTTGCCATCGTTGAGTCTCGTCCAATAATGTGGAATCCTGCATCAATTGCCTGTTTATTTCTCTGGAACTGTATACTGGTGGACCTTCGGGAATACGGCAAACCCACCCTTCGTTTTAGCTTATGGCCCACAGCGCGCCCCAACCTTTTACCTTATACACTTTACGCCAACATTCCCTCACCCGGTTCGTACTGCACACGACCGATGCAGATCCAGACGAATTCTCTATCACCGTAAAATCTACACGGTCACAGAAATATAATACTTTGTTTTTCAGTGTTAACACATCTAATATTGTACGATGGTCAGCTATCAATTTTTTGTAATGCGTCACAAGTATGACGCAGCTACGAGGGAAAACCTAATCGTTGCTTGCAACGAGCTCGTCTCTAGTTTTCTTTTCTTTTTTTTTTTTTTGTAAATTTTTTTTGGTTTTAATATTGTAATACTTTCAAAAAAGCCTAAGTAAAATGTTTAGACTATTCATTAATTTTTAAAAATGGTCTAGTTTTTTGGCAAAACCTCGTTTTTCCCCATATTTTCTCACTTTTTATAGAACCCCTTTAGAAAAAAGACCCACGTTTACCTCCCTTTATAATCGTAATATAACCAATGAAAAGTGCGTGTATAATTTGGTGCTCGTCTGCCACGAGGAAAGAGGGGGAATGGATGAAAAAATGTTAACGAGAAGGTAGACATTTAAATAGCCACGATGTCTGCGGAAGAAACAACTGTTATTTCACAGGAAGAGGAAGAGAAACTGAAAGAACTATTTAACAAATTGGATATTAACAAAGACGGAAGAATTGACATCAATGACCTGACTCAGGCCTTGTCCACCTTGCAAGTTCCACAAACACCGGGTCATGCAAAGGTTACCTTTTTAGTGCCAATTTGTCAATGTTGTTATCCTATTGGTAATTGTTAATATGATTATATTATGATATATTCATCTACTGTCATTGTTCATATGTTTGCTGGTCTTCAACCATTTTCTCTGATGTGATCAGCTGGGGAACGACCGAGCATGTAGAACAGGTTTAGTCCGATTTTTAGTGAATTTTAAATGCGCAGTTTTGAGTGGAATAATAGGACTAAAGAGTGAACAGATTAAACAAATACACACACACACACTCTCTCTCTCTCTCCTCTTGTTTAGGTCCTCTCTCTCTCTCTCTTGTTTAGGTCTTCTAAGCCAATTTAAAATTCCTTGCATTTACTATAGTCTGTCCCAAGATATTTATGCAGCACATTTTCTTAAATTATTTGATATATATACCTCAGGGTTCAAATGATGCTCATTCAATAATATGAAAAAATCCCAAGATTTCTCCTTTGAAACGCCCCTTTTAGCTTGTCAGATTTCAATACATGGCTACTGCATGTACTGTAAAAATAAAATGTCTAAAGGGATTTTGCATTGCAACACAAATGAAATTACCCAAATGATAACGTTGAAAAATTGTGCGAGGTATTCCGAGTGACTTTCGAATGGAGAAAAGATGTAAACATTTCCCATTATAAGTCTCCGTAAGAAATCTGTTTTTATTCCTGTGAATTTTTCCGAGTGAAAAATGATAATGTGTCAATGATTATATCTTGGATATTTTCCCTTTCATCTATTTCAACTGCACTTCTTTAACAGGTATGTGCATTTTTTTAAAAATCGTCGTAGTGTGCTGCATAAATATCTTGGGACAGACTATATATAATCATGATGAGTTATAAAAAAGACATACTGTCTTTTATTTGAGTTTCATTTAGTATTCCAAAATTTATCATGAGACCCAATATTAAACTACCTTGCTGGTCAGATCTTTCATTGAAATATCTAATATGTAAAATCTATTGTGGTGAATATAAATATGTCTATCAAAATTCGCCTTTGCTGTTTAATTCACAAGTCAAAGCAAAGATGTTTATGCTAAGGCCTAAAAAAATAAATGCCAACTCAAAACTTTTTTTTAAAGAATTTTTGATGGAAAATTGTTTATTTCTGTTTTTATCCAATTTGGAAAAAAATTTACTCAAAATTTTGGTCACAAAAACGCTTGTAGCAGTTACTCTTTTCAAATCAGTGTAACTCAAACGTTTTGTTTCAAAATAGCTGTATGTTTCCATGTGTTGTAGATATTAAAAATGCTCTCCTCGCTGGCAGAGGAAGTATCTGATATATAATATCATTTTTGTGTTTTCTTTAGACCAGCTTAATAGTCAGGAAAGATATTAAAAGTATTTTTAATTTTATCCCATTCAGCAGTGTCAGTATCAAACCGGCATGTATGGATACTGCTCAATACATACTGCAATATTAAAGGAAGAAAAATTACTTGAACATGGAAGGATAATCTAACATGATTTCATTCGTATTTTCTGCTACACTACTCCAATTTAAACAATACAGAACTTAGTTGTGAGGTTATTAAATTGGTCTTTTCACCTTAAAAACATTTAAGTATATTATGTTTTCTTAATCACAGAATATTTTAAGTAAAGAGCGATTTAATATACCGTAACTTTCACAAGTTGTTGTAATTAATAGATCAGTTTCAAACTATTTATCTACCCTTTGAAGGAAGCAAGGGGTAGTGTCACTTATGTAATTAACCAATTAACACTACAACGCTAGCCCCCAGGCGTTCACTTGACCATCCAGGTAAGGTCCACGCAGAGCTATAATTATTCGCTTGATCGGCCGCGTGTGTACACAGCAACCACTTCGAGTTATCAAGAGTGAAAAACAATGAAATATGTAAAACGGGACCCAGGTTTTACTTCGAGAGATCAAGAACTTCGAGAGATCGCAGTTCGAGAGATCAAGAGTAAATTTGCTTAGTTATATAGAGAAAAAAATCGGGACCGTGATTTTACTTCGAGAGATCAAGAACTTCGAGAGATCGAAGTTCGAGCCATCGAGTGTCACCTGTATCTTAATTTTTCCCAATTTGACAAAAAATGTCGATAATTTTCCCAGTTGGGTTGGACTCGGTCCCTGTACCGAAAAGTGCTGTGACAGCCCTGGCATTTGAAAGTTATTGAATCCATGCATCTTTTATTGCACTTTTCACTATAGAACTAAGCAAAAATGGATGTGTATAGACTACAATAATATACTTCATATATTTATATATTCAATATCTTAAAAGTAGTTTCAGAGATTTTTTATTATAATTCAATGCTTTTTGAAAAGTTTTATTCCTCTGAATTTCATTTTTAGCCGGACTCTGCTGAAAGCAGAGTCCTGGCTGTAGGCAGGCAAATCGCCAATGTTATTTTAAATAGCACAACTTCAAAAGCAAACAAAAAACCGAACAGCGTCAAAGTAAAAGCTTCCGCTATACTAAATAGTTACACAAAGAGCCATGTTTTGTCAAATGTGTTGGGGGTTTTTTTTGGTTTATTTTGGTTTTTTGGGTTTTTTTTATTTCGAGAGGATTAATTGACAGCTTTTCTCTTTTTTAAAAAAAATACATTAGAGCTGATTAAAGAAAATATTAAAAATTAGTTGATTTTTTGAACTTGTTGCTGTTTAACCCATTAAAAGTGGCATATAAGATTGGTCCAAAGAGTTCATATATTGTATTTTTTTGTTTTTACTTCACCTTAGTCATGAATAAGTGCAAGGGCATCAGTGTCAAACCTGCTTCTTATGAATTTGAACCTGTACAAATACAGCATCAAGAGAGTTTCTATTCCACATGCATTATTAAATTGCTACATTATGTCTATAGATTTGATCAATAAATGAACTTACGTTGAAAATGATAATCCCAGCTAGTCCTAGCAGTCCTCTCTGGAGATTCAGTTGAGCTCTACCTTTATTACAAGTTGTGCAACACATTCTACACTGGATTGTACAAAGGTTAGTTTTGACAGTAATTCTGTACAACTTTTTTTTTGTTTTCAGAAATTCTTTGACAAGCATGACAAGGACAAAGATGGTTTGATTGACTTTGCAGAATTTGTCAAGTATGTCACAGACCATGAGCGAAAACTGCGGCTGTACTTTAAGAAAATTGACACCAATGATGACGGTGAGTTATCAGTTATTGAGAAGGATAGACAACCAGGAGATATTGACTACCAGTGTTATCCTCCCTGCCGTAAGACACATAAGGATATCATATATGGCTCAGTGATCAACAATAACTATTGAAATATTTCAAGTAGAAAAAGATAATTAATAATTAACATGATTAACTAAACAAAGATTTGAATACACGGGGGGTTTTCTACAGAAGATTTTGCTAATCATCAAGGACGTTAGAAATATTTCAATTAATAAAAGATTAAAATAATTAAATCAATAATTAATAAACAAACTGGGGTTTTGTAAAGAAGATTTTGATATGCATATTACCAGGATATTTTGATTCCATTATTTTTCTGGTAATTTTGGCCATTTTGAACTAAGAATTTTGGCCATACATTGAATATACTTTTATAGTTTATATGAACAGTTTGTAAGCAGTCTGGGCAGACTCCGAAAATGGAGTAACCTTCGAAAACGGAGTATTTGGCACCGTCATGCATTGCGAGTTTCTCAACTTCCATTTTGTAGCTAATGTAAATAATGGAGAGTTGCCTCCCTTCTCCGTGAAAACGTGATTGAAAAATAGATTAAAATCCTTCAGAAGCGTGAAAAAAATGGAAACGATACAGAATAGGTTAATTAAAAAATTATACCTCAAAAGAAATGTGGAAATGTTTCGGTAAACAACAGGAAAAATAAACTATATAAAAATTTAAACTAACACGTGGTCGACCAGGACTTATAAGATTAGAAAATCAGACTTCAAATTAAAACTTGGAAGTATGGAGATGGATATTTTAAATGTTGCACTTATGTAAGTGTTCAAACCTTTAATAAAGGTGATGTTTTTAAAAAATAAGACTAATTACAATGTATACAAGGTTTTAAGAAGTGCCGACTGAGCGAGTCATCGGATGATCTACAGAACGGTGTAATGACTACAAACGGGATATAAAACTCACGGTAATAGTTTATTTCACACCCTAGCACATAAATAATCTTTAATCAAAGTGAAATCATGAAAAAACATTAATTTATTCACTTTTATTGACATCATCATCGGAAACAGAATTGACCAACTTTGATAGCAAATAAAATTTGATTTTCCCAACGAACGTATATTTTTGCCAAATACATTCTGTTGAAACATGTCTTATAAAGCATTTAAATGTATTTTCAGACCTGCATATGAATAATCCGCATTGCACGATCAATTTTCCTGAGTGCCTTGTTTTCACGTAAAAATGTGGTATTTTGATTACCGTATTTTTCCGACGATTAGACGGTATTATTTTTCTCTGAAGCAGAGCACCTGACTTATCATCCAGATCGACTTGTCTAAGGCTTGAGGTCGGAAAATTGTCAAAAATATACTAAGCATTAAAAATCTTGGTTTTAATCATCTATAGTTGGTTGTATGCTTGGAAATTACCTTGTTGAATTCCTTGTTCATCTTAATGAATTATCGTGTTCACTCATTTGTTAACACTAGTATGCATAATAATAACTGTACTTAAAAAAATGGTACCTGTCTTTAATCAATTAAAGGTTTTACCGTTCCATTTTATAAACACATCGTCACATAGTATCCATATATCAAACGTGGGAAGATAACATTGCGCAGTAAAATTGAAACCAAATTTGAATGGAAAAAATTATTGCAGTAAGTTTATAAGTTTTATTATTTTATTAGTAAAGAGTTGTCAGTGGAAAGTGTAAATAAGAAATATTTGATGGTCAAATTCAATCTTAAAATACGTAATCGGCAATTATCAATACTATTGTTTATACAGTAGGCTGACACCGGTTGTGCTAATAATCATGCCCTAAGGCTGAGATCTATACGGCGTGTTCACTCCCTGTGTATTTATAGAGTACCGTTATAAGGTTGATTATAGTTCATTGATTAATTATTGTCCGATTCTTTGATTGTTGTTAAATAAACATTTTAAAGAAACGTATGTATGTCATATATCGTCATTATCAAGTCGTACAAATGATCGATCTATTTCTAACAGTGTCTATGTAAAGCAGTAACGTGTAATTGCATAACTGGATACAAAGTAAACAAGTTTCATCAAATCATAGTAATTGCTAATCTTCCTGCACTTGAGATCCCCCTTAGAAGTCTGACACGAAAATTAAATTGTTAAACAAACATTGATCACGCGCCGAGTCAACAGGTGGCTGGTTATGTAATGGCGAATACACTGGCAATGGTCAGAATGGATAATTATTTTAATACATGGAAATAAAATATTTCTGACAAAGTAAGTTTAGTTTAACTCATACAACTTGCATAACACGCGATATCGGGAATTGTATACAATGCAAGAGACTTTATAGATGTTGCCAGTATTTGAAAATATGATGCATAAGTATAAAGCGTAATTGTTTAAATGTTAATCATTGAATGATAATAATTAGTAGCAATATCGGGGACATCCTGTGCATCATACACTGATAATGTTACTTGCAGTTTGATATGCTATTTTGAAGCGATAAGATCAACGTATCGTCTGAATCGACGTATCGTAGGAATTTGTGAAAACTTGGGCTAAAAATGAGCAATTTCGACTAGTCGTCTGCATGGATGATTCGTCCGAAAAATACGGTAACTGCGCATGCGCCGAACTCCTTTTTCGGAGTATTTTTACTTTTGAGCTATCATCTGTTTACTCCGTTTTCGGAGTCCGCCCAGACTGGTAAGTGCAACTCCCCATGCATAAACTGCTGCACGGAATTTTGTTACACTTTGTACTAGGCATTTAGAACACAATGTGTAGATTTCATTATTTTTAATAATTAGTTATTAAATTTTGACACTTTGTTGCTTTTGAAAACAAAAGTATAGATGTGCATACTTGCAGGAAGTTTTTAGGATTTATGCTTGTTTTAAAATCAAATTGTGTATTCATTGCATACCCTGCCATTCATTATGTAGCATTGTCAAGTGATGGGGGAGGATGTGGTATATGAGCTTGCTCATGTTTTCTTTCATAATAGATGAGAGTCAAAGAAAGACATTTTATTTTCTTAGAGAAATTATATTGATTACAGTTATTAAATTTTTCAGGTTCAATTGACAAAGAAGAGATCATCGAGTCCTTCAAAAGACTTGGTGTTGCTATTGATCCAAATGAAGCAGACAAGTTGTTGTCCAAGTAAGTCATCAGAGGGTTGGAAATTGTCATCAAGTTGATCTAGTTTTCTATCCTTCATACATACTGTAAAGTGAAAAGTTACAAGATGCAAAATTTGTAAAAGTTTGCTATCCTTCATACATACTGTAAAGTGAAAAGTTACAAGATGCAAAATTTGTAAAAGGTATTTCTGGAAAGGATATTGAAGTGTTTACTTATCAAAAATTATGTGTAATACCTATATAAGCTGTGAATCATTATTTGAATAGCCAACTAGGGCGCGTTTGATTTTACAAGAAGGTGTACACTGTGTACACTTTTGTAAATTAAGTGAAGTGTTGTAGCATTCTGGTGTACACAGCGTGGTCACTTTTCTACACCAAGTCAGGGGCAAGTGTTGTTGGGTTTAGCACTGAAACCAATATGGCGGGTGAATGTTATGATTAGAAACTTGACAAGTGATTTCAAGTAATGTAACGGATTAGAAGTAACATATAAATTGTCTTTTGTATGAAAGCCATTACATTTGAAATGTGTTTATTTTATTGCATTTATATTTGGAAAAAACCTTGGATCATCACTGAACATAAGATTCTTTGTTAAAACTTCATCCTTGTCCACCATATTTATTCTTAACTTCCCTACACTACATCGTATAAGTGCACTTGATATACAATACAAAATGTTTACACTGGTGTACACCCAGTTAAGCTAAATCAAGCACGCCCCAAGACATATGACATTGTCTGGAATGAAAGTGAAAATGTAATGTTAAGATATGGTGTCTGTTACTTTGAAAAAAAAATTTTAAGCTAACATGAATTCATTATCATAAAGCTATTTGGTTGCCTTATTATTTTCAATTATTCCTTGACTGATATTGGTGTATAAGAACTCTTCGAGAAATTAACCTTTGTTGAGAATGTATTTCAATGTACAGATACATGTACATGTAAAGCACATTTAAATTCTTTGAAAATTTTCAGTGTAGAACAATGAACACCTGTTACACATTTAAATGAAAAATACATATCCCATCACAGAACATGGAATAAGAGCACAAAAACAAGTATTTGTATATGTATTTGTCGGCAAATGTTCTGCATTGTGGGCTGATGGTTGAATGTGATTTAAACTTTTCTAATTCTGATAATTGATCACAAATTTCCATATTTGAATGTCTTGGTCATTGCTGGAAGGTTGGTCGCAGAAAGATTATGTTGGTGTACATGAAGTTTAAGAATTTGGAATTTATCAAATTGTATTTATATATATAGCGGTATGTAACTTTGGTATAGATGTAGGTAGAAATCACTTACCAGTAACTAGGAAAAAACTACCCACTCTTTAGTGAAACAAAAAATACCCAACCAATTGATCTGTTGTCTTCTTTTGAATAGTGGCAATTTGTATAATAATTATTGCTCATTACTATCCCTATGTTTTACATGTGTCATTTCGACTGTATCATGCATCTTTGACAGAATGGACAAAGACGGTACATTAAAGATAGAATGGTCAGAATGGAGAGACTACTTGCTCCTTTCCCCTTCCCAGAATATAGACGAAATCCTTCAACACTGGCGACACGCCTCTGTAAGTCAATCTTCTGAAGAATCCTCCATTGTATCAGGTTTTTTATATGAATGATTCAAACAGAAAAAAACATTAACAGTATCTTACCTCACCATAGTACTGTTGGTACCAGTTATACTATTGTTCATATTCATTATACCATATTTATAAATAATAGTCTCTCATGCTTGACTTCCTAATAAAACCAGTTTTATGGTATCCTGGAATGAGTTTTTTGGTTTAAGCAATTAAGATTAACAGATGCTGCCTTTTATATGCTCTGCTCTCTGCTTTAGTTATTGTTTTCCTAGTTATTCTAATACTTTTTTTTTTACTGTGTATTATTTTTAAATAGAGAAACTGTGTAAGTATAAACTAGGTGAGTATTGATGGTTACCTTAAACATTTGCTTTGAATTTCCATTAACCCTACATTACACTCCATTACAACCCAAGCTTCACATTATGATAGTGTCGAGACTAATGGTATATTAAATGGTACAGCTCAAAACATTCTGTTTTATGCCATAGTGAAAAGTATTTGTGTTTGTGTGGTTCAGGGAAAAACTGAAATTATTAAAAATCTTGATTTTATATAAGGTTCAAGACTTTTAGTATTCATTTGAAAATAAATGACCAATTAATGAAATAAAGAGATATGTACTGCATCAGGATATGTATGAAGAAAATTGACTAGATTTACAACCAGTAGTGGAACTCTGAAAATATTATTCGTTTTCTTGACAAGTAAAATAAAGACCTCACAAATTTTGAATCCTTCTCATTGAGTTATCAAGGTATTTAAAGAAAATCAAGAACATGACTAGTGAAATGGATGGTTCATGGAACTCATGCTTGTTGGTGATATGCAAATGGAAGAATAATTTGACAGCATGTTTTTTTGTTGTTGTCTTTTTGATAAAAAGTTCTAATGAAGAAAAAAAAATCAGATAATACATGTAGGAATAAATCTATTCAAGAGAGTCAAATCTCAGTAATCACCATCTCTTGACAATGAATGATCTTGGTTCACCTGCTATCATGCATGAGATTCGTTAATTAATCTAAGGGAATAAATTTCATGTGATTTTTAGAGTGATTATATAAATTTGGGTGAACAGTGTGTCAGTTTTTTCTGGCATTGACAACTACTCATGATCATCTACTTTTTATGTGGAGAGGGACAGGTTTTAACTATAATGAGGACAAATATTCTTTATACCAGCTGATTGTCTGTTTCACTTCAACTTTTATTGGGTACAAATTTTTGTTTAAAAGTTTAACATTTAAATGTTGGATAATAAAATGAGCAATATTGCCACTGATTATGATTATAAAATTACCAAAGTTTCTTCAGGATTCATCAGTACAGATTGGTTGAATCATAATTTATTGTCTTTTACATGTTGTAGAGACTACTTTTTTTATTGAAAGGAAACCATTTGTCTAGTATTTAAATCATTTAGGCCTCAAGTTTGCTCAATCAGTTGGGTTATGTTAACTATGAAATGAATGCAGAGTTTGTTTGCTTATTTGTGTGTCCTATTATTTACTGTTACTAGTGAATTCAGTGATTTGCTATTAACCAGAAAACATGTAAAACCTTTCTAAATATAGATTCCATAATTTCCAGAAAATGCGTCTTTAAAAGAGGAGAAAATGTTAGCAGATTGGAATATTTATTTATACTTGTTAAACATCAGTTGTGAGGAAAGAAACATATAGATGATATCATATAAAACATCTAGCAAGAATCTGAATTATTTATTCTTCATTATTTAATACCTAGTATCTAGCAAAGTTTCATCTGTTTAGTATTTTTTGTTAAATTATTGAAGCATTTTTTACCCCTGACCCTGTTTTTTCCTGTGCATCATTAAATAACAGAAATGAATTAAGGTAAAACGGATTTTGCATCCCAGTGTGAGGTGATAGATTGCTGTAGAGAATCGTAATGAGTGTTCATTATAATTTCTTGATATTAATGAATGGAATTTTCTTCTTTGGAATTCCTCTAGATGATAGATGTAGGTGAAAATATCATTGTACCAGATGATTTCACAGAAAAGGAAATGAAAATGGGGATCTGGAAAATCAACCTGATGGCAGGAGGCATGGCGGGGGCAGTGTCAAGGTCGTGCACCGCCCCACTGGATAGGATCAAGGTCATGCTGCAGGTAAGCCTCTATCTCACGATACTCAGAAAAGAGAATTTTTTTCATTTTTAGCAAACAGGTTGAATGTTTGTGACTTTAATTCATATGATCATTCCTCATTACATTATGGTAGAGTTTGCAAATATTTAAAAAAAAAATACCCATTTGGTGGCTTGATGAGTTGGCGATTTTCAGTATCTTAAGATGGAAAAATAATTCAATTTGAACTGTTTCATGCAAACATCTATGTTATTTTACATTAAAGACATGTTTTTACTTGATACACCAGTAATTTGATTATTGCCAACATATATTAGACTTGTGTCTTTGTATGTACTGGGTCTTGTGCCTTTGTATGTACATGTATATGATTGGACTTTTACATGGAAAGCCTTTGTACATGTTGTATGTACATGTACTTTGCCTAAAAAAATCCATACTAACTTCAATTTCTCTATGAACTGAAGCCACATATAGATGTCCTACCAGCTACATTTACATTAGTTTGAATCATGAAATCTAAAAATAAAACGGTATTGGAACACATTCAACAATTATTGGTTTGATTATGTAGATATACATGCATGATTTTCTGCATAGGTACATGGAACAAGCAAGAACAAATATGGAGTGATCAATGGTTTCAAACATATGCTGGAGGAGGGGGGAGTGAAGTCCTTGTGGAGAGGGAATGGTGTGAATGTCATTAAGATAGCGCCAGAGTCAGCCATCAAATTTATGGCTTATGAACAGGTATAAATGGAATTTTTTAATGTTGAATCATGTATTCTTTACATTTAATAATGCTTCAAGTACATGTATTTTACATGCATTTAAGAAAAAGAAATAAACAAAAAGAACTCAAAATTACTTGGTTTTAAAACTCAAATGCTTCATTTAAATCTACATAGGGTACACAGAGCTACATGTATACTATCTTGGTGAAAATAATGTATATTTAGTCTTAAAAAACATCAATCATACCGGAACGTGCACTTGAAAATGAATGAAAATCAGCATTATAGTGTTTTATTAGAATGGTTTCTTGGATCTTTGTTCCAGAATGATGTGATGTGTTGGGTTATTAAAGTAAAAATGACACAGTAATCAACTCTTTCACTGTACTGTTTCAGTATAAGAAAATGATTCATGGTGACACCAAAGGGGAGCTGTTAGTTTGGGAAAGACTATTGGCTGGTTCATTAGCAGGAGCTACAGCTCAAACCATCATCTATCCAATGGAGGTAAGAAAAAAAAAGTGAATGTTCGCGACTAACGGGGAACTCGGAGGTTGTAAATGTACCGTAATCCGCCGAATATAATACTTTTTTTTCCAGGATTTTTTACCGTGAGTTAGGGGTGCGTATTATACACCCCTACAGGATTTTGACACATTTTTTCCCTAGGTGAATCATGGGATATCATACTGCCATATTACCTATGCTGACCACAGACAGAACCAATACCCCGCTATACATCGTAACATTACTTCATTATCACATATACATGTATATTAATATTTAACCCTTAGGAAATCATTGTTATAGCATATTATTAGAGAAAATGTATACTTAAAGTCTGTTAATCAAAAAACGGTTTCAAAATGGCCTTCAAAAATTAATTTGAACTGCCTGTTCTTTATCTCCGTGTACGCCGCCATTACAGCTGTTATTAATAGAATGTTTAGATAACCCGGGCTTGGTTAGCCACATGCTATTTGTAACAGATCTTTGAAAACAGCTTACACATCATTTGGCTAATTTTAAGCATTTTTATGTAATGATAATTGATTTATTGCAAATAATTATGAATATAACTAATTCTATAGCCCATTCTGTTAATATTGAAGCCATTGTTGTGCTCCCCAACGCTAAGGCTTGACACCTTGGTTATCTCAGACACCCCCTAAGGCTATAACTGTACTATAAACAACACAAATATTTGTGCACATATTTTATTATGTACGTTCCAGGCCTCTAATTGATTGCTTTAATCAGCATCATTTAAGAATTTAATTAGGTCCGTTATCGCCTATACCTGTACACCATTTTTCACTACACTGGGGTTGTGATGACAAAACAATTAACACTTGTTAAAAGTAGTTAATTTTATTTCCAGTAGAATATTTAATACAAGGTCTATTTAAAACATTGATTATGAAATAAAGATATTACCGCGATGTATTAGTTACAATAAATCCTTTAATATCTAAAAAAAATTATCATGTTTTTCTTATTTCCAGAAGTGTATTTCCAGAAGTGTATTTGAGCGTGTATAACTGCTTTGTTAATACTCAGGATTACCGTTTCGTCAATTTTTTTGATGCATATTATACACCCGAACTAGCTTTTCCTCACCACTTTCAGACCCAAAGTGGGGGGTGCATATTATACACTACTGCGTATTATATTCGGTGGATTACAGTACATGTAGATAGGAAATATTGACTTGAGCATGCATCAAGATTAATAGTACATGTACTGTAGAAACCATCCTGATGTAGTCCTTGTCTTCTCGTACTGTTTGAGGAAATATTCTACCTGTTGCATGAAAGTTTTAGTATAGTAGAATTTAAAATTATTACACAGGTGCTGAAAACCAGGCTTGCTATTAGAAAGACTGGCCAGTATAAAGGAATTCTTGACTGTGCAATGAAAATCTATAAACATGAAGGTGCATCAGTGTTTTACAGAGGATATGTACCTAACTTATTAGGAATTATTCCATACGCTGGTATTGATTTAGCTGTATATGAGGTAAGTTTCTAACTTTCTCTAGATAAATGAAAAGGATCAAATGACTTAGGCAAATCAAATGGATGCTTTATTTTTTCCATTACTGTGGAAAGGAAAGGAATGATTGTCAAGTTTTGCAAATAAGTTGTGAAAAGTGACCAAAATCAAAGACACCTGTAGGGATGTGCATTCATTCTTGACCCATGCTTGGATCATGCATGCTACCTGTATTTGTGTATGTCCTTGATAGTTGTATTGAGTTTATTTAACTGAAAAGAAATTTGGGTCATGATCTTGACCTACAAATTAGTGATCAATATTATGTGGTTAAAGGTTATTTGAAATATTGAAAAAGAGTGCTTTTCATTCATGTATATAAAAAGTTAAACTATATTTGAAATTTTTACTCATTTAACATTGATTATGTCATGTTCCCTGTCCTTCCCACTTTCAATGTCTGGTTCATAACTTTTTAAAGGAAGAAACATCATAAGCTCATACATGTACTTGGCATAAAGTTTGCTTATGACCTGAAAGTGTGACATGATCCAGAGCTCATTTTATCAAGACCAAGGTCACATCATTAACCCAAAAATCTCTTTGCATGTCCATCTCTTTCCCCAGAACCACATAGTCAATTTCAGCCACACTTGACACAAAACATCCTTTTAGTTAAAGGCTTTCAAGTGTCTGAAGATAATGATCTTTCTTGGTGACCAGGAAGAGGCCCAAATTGAAAAGTTGGGGGGGGGGGGGGGGTCAAAATTCATAATGAAAATAAAGAACTTGTGATACAAATGTGATAGCGAGCTTACCCCGGTATATGTTGAAATTTCATGTTTGTTTAAAGCATGGTCCTTGAAATAAGAGTGGGACTGGTTTGCCTCTTGTCCAAGGTGGACAGTGTTACTCAAGTGATTGATGTAACCGGCCTCTTAGATATGTTTTGGAAATATTGGTTATTATGCAAGTAATATACTTAAAGAACTCGTTATCCTTTAACAAACCCATTAACATGTAGTAACTTTTATTGCTTTTTTAACTAAATTTACTCATAATACAAATATTGCTACTTTGAAGATAACAGGTAATACAAAATATTTTTCTAATATTTGTAATATTTTTGTAGACTATGAAGAAATTGTATATGAAAACAAATGAAAATAAAGATCCAGGAATATTTGTGTTGCTGGGTTGTGGTACCATCAGCTGTACTGCCGGACAGCTTGCCAGCTATCCCTTAGCACTTGTCAGAACCAAACTGCAAGCTCAAGGTAAGAAAGCATACAACACTGCCTTTGGCCAGTTTTGCGCATCACCATTAGTAAACGGAAACAAATTTGATAATTGATTACCTGTAAATTAAAGAATACATATTTTTTTAAATCTGATACCATCTTTCTTTGTCACAGGTGCAAAAGCTGATTCAATGGTGGGACTTTTCCAGAAAATTATAAAACAAGATGGATTAACAGGACTGTACAGAGGCATAGTACCAAATTTTATGAAAGTAATTCCTGCAGTTGGAATAAGTTATGTAGTGTATGAAAAGTCACGAAATGCACTTCTAAATCCATCTTAGGAATAGAAAATTTTCAAATTTCATTATTTGTAGATTACACTTTATGACCTATACATTTACAATATAGATGTTGTGCTGTATGTAATTCAGTGGAATTTTGCTGTTTTATTTATGTACCTTTGTATTGTGTACATTGTATATATGTGTATACATTTACTATGTACATTCTAAGATTTTTCGTAAATGTATAAATTGTACATGTATTGTACATGTTTTGACGATACTTTATTTACAATTTTTAAAGAGAAATACCTCTAGTAACTGAAAAAAATCAGTGAAAAGTAGTGGATATTAAAGGTCAGACTATATTGTGCTTTCCAGCATAAACCAGAAGTTTGAAATTCAACATGCTTTGTATTATATACATAGGTATGTTTTCTTGATTTTTCTGTCAACATGTATATTTAAACTTTAACAAGTAAATATTACATAACATTTTTCCACAATACATACATAATGTTTATATAACAACAAATGCTCTTCAATTGTTCTTTTTAATTGGCATCCCTTATATATATCTACTGCAAAATATTTTTTTTTTTATAACAGATTGTTAGCTGTATGTATCCCTGTATCAATAAGTGTTTGGTGTTTCTCATTTCTTGTTATTTTTTTTTTCTCACAATACTATTCCCTTTTATTGTCTTTCAAAAAGCTTTACTTTGATTCTGTGAGAAATGATTCATATGTAGCATAATGAGTTTTGCATCTCTGTTTACATGATTAACATGTACCACTACCTGATATTCATGTATAAATCCATACATGCATGCAATAGTGTGTTATCACAATAATTGTAGGACGGATCTAATGTGCTAAATTTGGCTGTCTCATAAGTAACAAAATGATCAAATACGGTAATTTCTTTCAAATTCTGTGAATTAGATATACTGTTTTGATTAGTCCATGCTATGTAGAATGTAATACTGGGTTTATATATATTCATAAATGGTATATTTATTGCTGTTATATTCAGTAGAGTTATCTGTTTGTTACATTATTTATTAAAGAAATAATTCCAATCCACTTCCATGACACCTGGTTATAGATATATTTCAAACTTTTTTCATTAATGTTGATAAAGCAGTTAATCTTACTGGATGTGTTAATTATCATATATATAATTCCATCTAGGTCAGTAGTGATGTTAAGTCTCTTTAGATTGAATATTGAATTCATATTTCTTTATGGGAACATCCATTCAATCACCTTTTCTTACTTTTATACCTTTATTTGAATTTGAATCATGTGGATTATTATGCACATGAAATTATATAATAGGAGGAAAGTCTCTTTAGATATGTCACATAGATGATAAAATGGTGAAATTATGATTACCTTGTTGCATGGCACTTTTAAATTTAAAAGTACCGTTATTACGGTATTACAAGATATTAAGACATACATTGTACTATAACATGGATTATTTTATCTTTGGTACATGTACATTTATATACAACAAATTTTGCTAGCAACTTATCAACATGACACACTGTAAACAAAACCAACTGTAATGATAAGTGGGCTCAAGTTTTAAACACAGGTTATCAAAATTTTGGACTAAAATTGCTAGGTATCCTGATCCACTTTTATTTCTGAAATAATTTGAATTGCACTGATATATCTTTTTTACTTCAGTCTAAAATACTCTATTGCAAATCTTATACATAATATCCTAATGGGTTAATTTGAAAATTCATTGGAGTTTCTCTTATGCAAGTTAAATAAGAGCTACTTTGTCTTTTATTACAATTTCATGTTATTTGGTTTTGAATTTGCAATGTTTTGCGTATATTTTTTGTTTAAACTGGAAGTTGTTTACGCTGCATTCCATGAAATGAATTTAAACATTTTTTTAATAATCTGTCTTTTTGTTGGTGCAAACTTTATTTTTTTTTTTTATGTGATCCCTTGATAGACGTGTATGTACCGTAAAAAGATGCCCAGACGACATGTTCATTGAATGCTTTTGTAATTATTGTTGCATGTTCTACTGAAGCAGTCAAAGAGAGCACTCGTGGAGACTTCTGGAAAGCTGTTATATTTTGTTCAACGTAACACTTTTTATACTTGAAATAATGAGCGTACAAAATAATTATGAATAAATTATAAGTAAATACAACTAATGTGTTTGAATTTTTACTCAGGTCTCTCAGGTGACCTATTGCTGATGGTTTTCATTCATTGTTGTCTGTTAAATTTTTTTTTTTAATTTCTACTTCTTGGCTAAGATTCAAATTATTGTTAAAAGTTTCTTTAGAATAAGAAGATTGTGTGGGCGCTCTATTTTGTTCAGTCTCTCTGTCAAACATCACTTGTCTTGAGCATATTTTCTCTACCCTTTGCCTTATTTCGCTTGTACTTCACCTATGGAGTGTCTTCGGGTAAAAGGTGTGCAGTAACTGAAAACCAATTTCAAATGTAAATAAAAGATCATTAAAAGATACCAGAATGGGGGGGGGGGGGGGGGATATGATGCTCTGTATGGGCTAAAGTACTCCAGTTACTGTGCCCAGTTTACGGTTCGTAAACTATAGTTATTAGTCGATAAACCTAGTTTATCAACAGTGAAACTGTTTAGCTTATTCTTGTGAATTTGGTGTGCCATACATATTACCAGAAAATTCCGATTTCTTAATTTCTCTGGGAATTTCAGCTGTTTTAAACTTAGAAGTTTGGCCATATATTGTACAATGTATATAGTAATGATCAGTTTGTAAGCCCAACTCCTAAATGGAGCTCTTAAACAGCTGCATAGAATTTTGTGTAACTATGTAGGTATTTGGGACATAATGTGTAAATGTGTATATAACCAGGAAATTCCAATTCCATTATTTTTCTGCAAATTTTAGCACTGTTGAATTTAGAATTTCGTTGTTAAAAACAAAATTCACAGGGATGTGATTTTTCAGCGGATCCACAGATTTCTGTGGATTTGGAAATCAAAATGTTTACTTTAGAGATTAGTACAGAACCACGATTGAATTATTTCCTCCTTTTTCATCTGCCATTCACATCCCTAAAAATTATACAGTATATATGTGCATACTTGCAGGAAGTTTTGATGTGATGATTTTTTAGGAGTTATGCCCATTTTAAAATAAAATTTTTTCGTGTATTTAAAGCATACCCTGACATTCATTATAGCATTGTCAAGTAATAGGGGAGTGTGGAGTAAACAAGCTTGCTCACTTTTTCTTTCATCACAACTCACTTTTTCAGCAAAATAAATATCAATTGAGGTTAGTGGCATTAGACAATTACATGTAGGTTCATATTAAGAAAAAAAATATTCTCAAAAGTGAATGCATATAAATCAACCAATTAAAAATCTTTTTGTCCCTCTTGATCCTTATATAAAAGAGGAGAACATAGTTACTATTACTTATTAGGTTTGTTACTGAATGACTACAGAAATATATTCGGTTGACCAATCTAAGAGATGGCGAGGCGAAGCCGAGCCGTCTATGAGATTGATCAACCCGATATATTTCTGTAGTCAGTCAGTAACAAACCTAACAAGTGTTTTCTCTTCCCAAGGACTATCAAGTGACACATTTATTCACAAAAAGCGATGATCTACGCAAACCCATGTACATACAAGTCGCCCAACATCTTGGCCAATTTAACTCATTTAAACTCTTCAAAATTATCAATCTCACCTTTCAAATACTCTTTGAAAATCTTCGCTTCACCAATGTTTACTTACAATGATTTGTTGTTATTCAATTTTAAACGATTTCTCCCTTTCCTATGCAGAGATTTGAGCAAATCTTGACGCTGCTATTTTGTTCTGCTCCAGACACAACAATGTGACGTCAATATTCAAAGGGTAACTACTCTTATTTTAAAGAATTTCAAAGGGCAACTATTCTGAATTTTTTAAGAACTTGTGGCATGCGGTTTCCATATAAAATAATATGAAATGTCGAAATGAGTAGGCGAAGCGTCGGCCAATGACGATGACGGCCATATTGCCGAATATTAATTCTCACCGAACAAACATAGAGATATATGAGGCATATGTTTAAACCAATGAAAGTGTGACATTTCAGTCCGAGGGAAAACAAAAGTTGCTAGCTGTCTAGAAAAAATATATGCATGAGTGAATCTACAGTAGTGCAACTAATTAAAAAAAAGTCTTAAAATGCATTTACTTGTTTTCCTCTTAGTCTACATATGCAGTGAAGATACATAAAACATGCTAAAAAATCCATGCACTTCAGCTCATGCAGATTGTATTGAAAGTTTCAGGTAAAGAAGGAGCCTTGTCATTGAGCTATAATGTGGAACAAAAAAAAGTTCTTTGCATGGTACATGTATCATGAAAATAAAACCTATTGAAAGGAAAAAAAATATATTTATTTTCAAAAATTTATAAATGTATAAAAGTTATCACAGGTTATTAAATTAAATAGTGATATATTTAAAAAATAAGATTTTCTCATATTTGTTAACAACCGGTAGTGGAATCTCTTATTCACTCTCTTTATGAATTGACACTTAGGATGGCGAAGTTTTCAGTCTTCTCGTTGAGTTTCATGCATATGAGTATTGAAGACAATATTCTATCACTGTCTATGGAACATAGAAGTTTATTTGAAATCTGGCTTTAAAATCACTGGAGTTCAGTCCATCGTGGTATGGATACCACAAGATGTAATTTGTGTCCCATATGTTATTATATAGATTAAAAGCCACACCGGTGATATCATTTTGTGAGATGGGTTTTAAGGGTACGGGAAATGGTGATGGTGGTCTCTGTTTTGTTGCAATGGAAACCAGTGGCACATCCCGAGTAAGAAGTTGTAGTCCTTGTCCAATATTGTTAATGTAGTAAACACCATTATCAACTCCTGAAATTGAGATTAAAATGGGCGTTCAATTTAAAAGCAAGCTCTGAAAAACTCTTGGTTTAAGGTAACTGATCATATAATCATACAATCTTTGAGCAATTGAACAAAATCTCATCCTCTAACTCAGGAAAACTTCATTTTTACAGTAAAATATTAAATACTAACGAGTACAAGTTGCAAGATTACCGGTACTTAAAGTTTTCCTTGAAAAAGCATGAAAGATCCCAGCTAACAAGATTAAGAATAAGTGCACATTCACTATTTATTGAAACAGGAAGATATTGTAAACCAATTATCCCAAAGGAAAAACGTTTATGCTATGCTTGTAAATTATTAGTCGAAAATGAAAAACATTTTGTACTTTACTGTCCTGTGTATGACAATCTTCGATTTCATTATTGTGATATTTTCAATGATAAATTGTACTGTGGTATTGATCCCATAAAAGAAATTGTTAATCCATGTGATTATAATACTACAAAATGTCTATGTATCTACTTGGATAAATGCTTTATGCAGAGAAAACAGTTCCAGGGACTATGAAGTATTGTATAAAACTGTCTTGCATGCTGTAGCCTTTATGTTATAATTTTCTTTTGTCTGTCATTTGGTATAATGCCAACATGGTGATGTCAATAAACCATTGAATTGAATTGAATATAATCCATATGTAACCTATGAATTTAACCACATAGTTGACTTGCCATGAACATATTGGCTCCCATTTAGAATAACATTCCCTGGGTCAACCAGGTGGCCAACTTTAGATAATCTCCATTCCAGTCCCTTCTTTTGAGCAGGACTAAAGTAATACATAATGGATTCTGGGAGTCGTGTTGGTGTCTTGTTCATCCATTGCAAAGTGACATCAAAACCTAATGAATACAAACAAAGGGCGATAATCAATGTTACATGCTGTATAATGGATGTAATTCATCTGAAATTTATAAAGCTGGAAGTTTTTTTATAGTGCATATAATTTACATGTGTAACATAGCAAATTCATTTTCGCATTGAACCTACATGTATTTTAAGATTGCTTTAGAAAATAAATGATCTATGCAAAATATACTTTGTAAGCATTTAAACATGGCAAAGTTTGGTTAACTTTATACATAGTTTTTAAAAAAATTATTCAATTCCTAAATCCTTTACCTTCCGCCCTTGACTTGTAGTTTACCCACACAGACTCGGGGGCTCCGTACCAGCTGTGACTTTTCGGTTCAGCCATGACCAGCTTAAGCAAAATGTTGCAGATTCCTGGTCCTGAAAAAATATTGTAATATACATGTAACTGTAAAAAGAAATTCCTTCTGCTATTACCAAAGAAACCTATGTAATGAGCTCGCAGCTATTTTATCAAGGAAAGTTCACCTGATTTTTTGGCCTGGTACATTTTGCTGACTGCTGCAAACCAAGGTCTGGACTCTGGGTGAGCATTCTTGGTAGAGTTTTTCTTGTCATACCCAGCTCCTCCATAATAGTTATATTGCTTAGCCATGTCCACAAAGTTTGTCTCATTGTATGTCACATACAGGAACTGTCCTAAAGGGGCACCTGTTGCCCATTCCATCTAAAGATAGTAGAATCGTACAGTGAAATACACAAATTATATTTAAAATTTGGCAAAACCTACCCAAAAATGAGAAAAAACAGATGTTTATAGAAAATACTGTACCTTATTGTATGGATCATACAGAGATTGTAGAGAACCATCTTTTCCAAATCTTATTGCCATTCCATCTTCACATTTAAAAGTTTGGGACATGTCGCTTACAATTTCATATTCTACAGAAGAAAGAAAAAGTAAAAGTAAAAAATATACAGAAAAAGTGTTATAGTATAGTGCTGATTTCTTAATTGTAAGTTAGTATCCTCATTAAATCAAACAAAATTACCAATGCATCCTGTCCCCATAAATGTAAATGCAATTCATAATAAAAAGCTCACTGCTTTTTAAGGGGAAGTAACTTTAATAACTGACCACTAAGATTTGGTTCCTGTGGAAGCAGCTGAGACAGAGCTTGTTGTATCATCTGATACAGTGGCTGCACATTGCTCAGTTGATCTATGGCCATCCATATGAACTCCCTCTGTTCTTGCCATGCTTTTTCACAGTTTACATAATTATCACCTAGAGTGAACAGTTGAAATTTCCAAAAATATACAAATAATAAAGCAATTAGCAGTGTATGATACTGAGAGAGAGAGAGAGAGAGAGAGAGAGAGAGAGAGAGAGAGAGAGACAGACGGTAGACAGATAAATAAACAGATTTTCATAAAAGATTACATGTTCTTATATGTAAACTGAACATAGTTTTATTAAAACAGTACAGTATTTTTTTATTTTTTCTGTCAATAGTAACTTCCTGGTAGCTTACCTAGCCTTGCCCTATTGAATTGAGGGTTGCTCCAGTTAACATTGTCTGACACAGAAGGAAGCCCCCATGTGTGCTCAGGTAGCTTCACTAGTATTCCAGCTGCATTCACAATTCTTGGATCAGAGGCCTTGCATGCACCTAAAGTTAAATTAAATTTTAAGAAATCTTAAAATAAGAACAAGTTCACATGCATATTTGATTATTACATGTATATAAAAGAAAACATTGATTGAACATATCCATATATGTTGATCTTATTAAGTTATTGAAATACTGAAAAAACTTGTATGAGGGATGATAAAAAAGCTTGGAGATTGATGAGAGAACATCAACTTCTGCAAAGCTACAAGAATGAAATAAAGCATAGAAATATCTAAGTGGAGTTACACTTATGCAAACTTAACATTATCATCATTACATTTGCTTTTTATTACAGCTATTTTTACATACAATGAACATTGTGGCATGTAAAATATCTCCAAAATAAATTTTCCTTCGAAATTGGTTCCCTCAGACAAAAGTACTTCAATAATATGTATGCATACAATGTACATGTACCTGCTATGACACATTCAGTGATTGCTTCACTAACTGCCCTGTAGTTGGCCATTTTGTATGGGTCAGAAGCTATCCCCTGTATCCAGGTGTCCCCCACTTCCTGTCTGATGACTGGCAAGCTATCCCTGATCTTGTTCACTTCAGCAAAGTACTCCTCAAATGTTGAACCTTTTATTTTGGCATTTGGGAACTCTTTCCTGAGTATCTCATAGTTGCTCAAAATCTCCTGCAAATCCAATTAATTCACAGGCATTACCACTGTCATTCAATGTAGAATATTTTGTAGTTAAAAAAACCCCTGGTTTTGTATCAGGTCTGTTTCATCATGAATTCTAAATTTGTTAAATGTGGCATCTCCATGAATTTGATACCATATACATTTACATCACATGTTAATGGCAATTTCAACATGGACTATCAGCCCCTTAATTGTCACTGCTTTATATTAACTAAGCATCAAACTGGAAGTACATCTCATGTAATAAAACAGTAAAATATAGCATGCAACAGGTCTCAGAATTTACTTCTGCCTTTACAAGAACTTACAGTAATAAATATGAAATACATGCAACATAATACATTGCAGATTGTGCATGAAATTGTACAGTATCGCTGATGTGAAAGAAATTTACCAATACATCAATTGGTGGACCCCCATTGTCCTGAATGAAAGCATAACAAAGAGCATGTTCAAAGCCTGGTACTACGACACAATCTTTGGTGGAGAGTCCACCGGGTCGAGCTGGGTTTGGGCCTGGTCCTAGGGGATATCCTCCTATCAGAGAAAATACAGGTACATGTATAATATCAAAACAAAATGTGGTCAGATACATGTTAATCCAAAGAAATATCTACTTTCTATCTCATGTTTTATTATACATTGAATGAGTTTAAAAAAAAAATCTTAAATTCAAGTACACATGGAAATGTTCACCTCCATTTCACATGTCAGCCCGATTTGACCTTATTGAGAAAAATGGGGCAAGTTTAAAACTTATTATTCACATCTGTGTTAGGGAAAATTTAAAACTGGTCGAAATTTTTTACAACTATGATTATGTGAAAACACAGGGCAAAATAACCCTGTATACAGAAACAAAATATCCTTACTAACAAAAATGTTCTTCTATGCCTGTAACTACCTAAAATGAAAATTTAAAATACCTTTACAACAACAAAAAACATACCTGGGTGCCAAGTTGCCATAACTTCCTTGCCTTCAAAGTTCCACCTGAACAGTGAGGGTACAGCCGGGGGGCTTGTGCCAGGATTGACCCCAACAGAAACAGCAGCAATTCCCCTCTGTACAAGGCTTGGAATAACAGCCTGTGTCAGACCTGTTTTGAATTGGCTCATTGATTTTAAATATACCATCACATTGTTTTTATTTTTAATATATTTTATTGCTCTTAACTTGTCCCTAAAAGTAATATTTAATAATTTCTTTAAAACTGCATTGGGTGGAGTACATGGCATATACATGTATGTGTACATAATATCTCAATTTGACTGTACATGTATTTTTAACCGATTAGAATTAAACACATTGAACACAACATATATAATTGAATGTCCAATATATACATGTACATATTCATGTACTACTTATGAAAAAATGTAATATGTGCTTGTTACAGATAAAGGCAGACATTGCTCCAATTAGGGTTGGAACCCAGGTCTTGGCTTCTGAATCTGGCACACTTATCAGTCAAACTACTGATAAGTTTAACCCACTAGCCAGAGCAAGTAAAAAAAAACCATATATCTAACACTTCATTTTCTTAATAAATGTCAATACATGTATATGCCGTGAAACTTATTTGAAATGTCAATGTTTGCCTTGGTTAATATCATTCTTTATCACTTAATAAAACATCTAAGTCATCAATAGGTCCATATTTTTATACCGGTAACATCATATTTCTAAAAAGATTTATATTTTTAATAGTAATAGAATTCAGAGGCACTTACCAGGAACATCTCTCTGGCTAAGAGTTGGAAAAGATCTTTGGAAATTAAATTTTTTATCTAACTCAAAACTCATGTTCAAACTCATCTGGAAGAGAATTTCATTCATGTTTTCTGGCTGCATGTTCATAGGGCCAGCATGCCATGTGATGTCCCCTCTTCTAATGGCGGCTTCAAAATACTCTTTCTCAGTTTGATTTGGACACTAAGAAACATCCAATTGAACATAGATATCAGTTAATCATTTGAGAAATGACCAGTTGATTAAAAGGCAGGAAAAACAAGGACAAAGGTTATTTGGTGAAAAATATTTCTCTATAAAAAGTAATCACTTTTAACCATATTTTGTAGTTTTTAACTTAAATAAAATATTTGTGAACATCATTGTATGTAATATTTATATGTGTAATATACTTACCAAAAGTGGAATGTCTGAAAGTCTGAAATGTTCTGGACAATCCAAAAACAAACTGACAAGCCATGGATGTGTTGTATAAACAAAATTTTCTACATATTCTCCAGCACGTAACTGCTCAGACAAATTGACAGCTCTTGGGAAGTATTCATTGAAGTATCTATTCAAAATATTATTGATGAATCCAATTTCTGGAGAGATCCCATCATATCCCACATCTAAAAGAAAGGTTTTCATATAAACTACCAAATACTGGAAGAATGCATATTTTAATTTTCATGTTATCAAATATTTTTAATCAATATCTAATTAACCATTAAACTTTGTATTAATGGTAAAAGCTTTACCTAAATGGTTCATAAATATAACGTGGACGTATTTGACATTGTTTGCATCATCGTTGAAGTTCAATCCTTGTATGAATAGCTGAAAGGGTTAAAAATTGCTTTATATTCTAGTACGTTGGTAGATATCGCATACATTCTTTAATAAAATGTTATGGAACTTTCCACGGACACTGGAAGTTATTGTAAATATATTGCATGTGCATGATATACTTCCAGTGCCCGTGGAACTTTCAGAGGCCTTTATAATATTACAATGATTATCGATTGTTTTTACGCATTCGCGTCTCTTAGAGAAGGCACACTATGTCTGTTCATATATAAAAATATAAAAGGGAATTTACGATAAGTGACAGGACTATAAAACAAATGGCAATATTTTTCTGTCTATTGCAGGATACATCCATTTTAAATATCATGTGACTTTCGATCACATGATCATCTCTGTTTATTAGATAACTTGTACTTTGGATGTTCTATGTACTATCTTCATGTCCTTAATTGGTTAATAAAGAAATTGAATTGAATTGAATTGAATTGTACTGTGAAATGTGAAAAAGTAGTCAAGAAAAGGGATTTTTTAAAGGCTTGTATATTACAACATTTCCTTATTGTTTATTGGATTCTCAACACTGTAACTGCAAGAGAATTTGATAGTTAGTCGGGGATCAAGTATTATTTCCAGTAATTAAAAAAAAAGGGGGGGGGTGGAAGTCGCAAAACATATCAAACAATATGAATTAAGAAACACCAAAAAACATTAATCATTCCAAACGAGAAAATCCCAATTGTCACCGTACTCGACCATTTTCGCTTGATTAAAAAAATCCTAATTTTGTGTACGTGTATCGTATGTGTCCGCCCCTCCCTCCCCGCCGCAAGATCCGCGCTAGTCCGAGTACACCGTGTAAAAACAAGACATATAGCCGATGAATTTGTGAACTGCATGGTGACAAAATGTGATATAATTTCAACACTGATCAATGAGAAAAATAACATACACGAACCTTTGAAACCAAAGGATAGCTGAAAAATCATTTAGGACAGATCGCGATAGTCTGAATGGCAGTTAACCAACGACCTATCTTAATTAGAGCCGTTTTAACAAGAGCTTGGACTTTGGGTAGGATTTGCTCATCAAAACAAGCTGTCAAACATCGACCTTCTTCTAATTCGCTAAGAGAAGCTCATCAGTATTCATAGACTGTCCGGAAATCGCCAATCGGAAAGTTGGTGGGGGTTTTTTCAGTCAAGATCCTGGATGAAGTCGGGCAAGTGTCGTTGCGTTAAATGTATTCCTATCTATGAGCCAATGCCTGGACAGTTAACCATGAGAAAACCCCACCTTCATCAAATCGGAGTTTGGCATGAACAGACCAAGGTCCAAGCTGTAGTGTAAACAAACTTTTTTTCGCGTGCGAGCAAATTTCGCAAGATTTGTTATAACATATTCGTCGCAGATATTTTTCTCCGCATATTTATGTTTTAGGTTTCTAGCATGGATACTTTATTTAAAAGCGAATTAAAGTCGTCGCAAATAAAAGTTTGTTTACAGTTTATGTAAATCCAATTACTAAAAGGAATTTTTGAACTGTATATTCATGCATACAGCGTGCCATCGCTGCTTCCAAAATGCTTTAAAAAAAATAATAAAGTCCCGGGAGTCTATATACTTGGGGGTGGGATGGGGTGAAAGGGGGGGGTCGGTCATGTCCTCAAGCACCTGTGTACCTTAGTGGAGCTTTGTAAGCATACAAAAGAGGAAAATAAATTTTAAGTTTTAAGCTCAAATCGTGATTATCCGAAGTCCCTTTATATACTTTCATTTTTTGTGCTGTCTTTATTTTTTCCCTTTTTTATTTGCGTTTTATATTTTTATCTTCAAATTAAGTGCAAAACATTTCTATTGAAATTAATCAAAATGATGTAAAACTCTATTTGAGAAAAAACTGTTTCGAGGAATTAAAGTACATGAGCAAATAAAAAAGAGTATAATAGCTGTTGGGTGTCTTGTTAAAATTTGAGCGACCATTATGTTTTCCTGGGTCGAAACAAGAAAAAACAAGAGGCCCACAGGCCTTGACGGTTACCTGAGTACCATAGCCTAATGTAAAATTGTTAACGGACAATGCACAACAAACGGCAATAGGTTACCCGAGTGACTCGAGTTACCTAAAAGATACATGTTCACTACTGTATATGGCCATATTTGCCTCCCCCCAATAAAAAGCCCGAACCCCTGCCCCATGGGCAGTGAATTTACAATTTAAGAAGAGGACATAATGAAAAATGCATTTAGTTTTTCTCCCTAGACTCTGAAAGGACAGAAGAAAATATAAAAATATTAATTTTATTTATTTTTCTATATGACAATATTGGCCCCTCCCTAGGGCCTAAGCCCATTATCCAGGGGCCATGAATTTCACAATTTAAGTAGAGGGCTGCATTGACATCATAATCATGCATTTAGTTTTTCCCATATATATATATATATATATATATATAAGCATAAAAAAAGATTATCTAAGATTCAATATATTTTCACTATATGGCCCCACCCTAGGGCCTGAACCTCTTGACCAAGGGGTCATAAATTTACAATTTTGGAAGAAAGCTTCATGGACATCATAATAATGCATTCTATTTATCTTCCACTACTGTGGAAGTAGATAAGAAGATTTCCTAAGATTCAATACATTTTCACTATATGGCCTAATTGCCTCACCCTAGGGCCTGAACCCCTGACCCGGGGGCTATGATTTTCACAATTAGGTAGACAGCATCATGGGCATCATAATCATGCATTTAGTTTTTCTCAATTATATATGGGAGTAGAGAAGATTTTCTAGGATTAATACATTTTAACTATATTTTAACTATATGGCCATATTGACCGCGCAACCCCTGACCCAGGTGCCATGAATTTCACAATTTTGGTAGAGAGCATCATGGGCATCATAATCATGCATTTAGGTTTTTTTTCAAATATATATGGGAGTAAAGTAGAAGAATTTTTAAGATTTAATAAATTTTCAGTATATGTCCATATTGGCCCCACCCTAGGGCCTGAACCAGGGGCCATGGATTTCACAATTGTGGTAGAGGCATTCCTAATCATCATAAACATTGCTTAGTTTCTCTGCTGAATGTCCAGTAGTAGATTTTTACAGTTTTTACCCCAAATTTATCGCCCCTTGGGGGTGGGGGTCAAGAATTTCACAATTTATGTTCCCCTTCGCCTATAGATGCTAGACACCAAATTTGGTCAAGATAACACTGGTAGTTTCAGAGAAGCAGCTGAAAATTTCAAATGTTAACGCACGACGCACGACGACGGACGAAAACAGATTGCAATAGGTCACCTGAGTAAGTTTGTTCGCTAAAGAGTGGGAGAGTGGGATCTGACGCAAAATAGATATCCAGGTCTCACTTCTCCAACCGTTCTCTTTACTTTACATTAGTTACTATAGTATACGTTGTAAAATCAACAGTACATCAAATAAACACTGATAGCGCTAGTTAAGATACAGAAATAGATTTCCATCATCGCTAAAATTAGACCATTCTGTATTGATCGGTTATGGTAATCTGCATATGAAACGCCCATTCATCATAAAGCGTTCTGTATCGTGGTTAAGTGCACAGGTGCTTGAGGACAGGACCGACCACCCTCCACCCCCCACCCCCAAGTATCTAGACCCCCGGGACTTTACTCATTTTTTTCTTCAAATTATCCTTTTTGAAGTTTTTACCGGTAGATTTAGTTTGATAGCACATTTCAACAAATATTCATCGGCAGTACCTCTCGGCTGACAGACGAAGTTAGCAACCTTCTTGTATTACATGTATATATAGAGGGGATATGATTTTTTTTCAAAATGTTTGTTTTAAGTAATTTTGTGGAATGAATGAATACATTAGATTATAAATATGTCATAAAAAGATAATTTAAAGAAAAAAAAATGAGTAAAGTCCCGGGGGTCTAGATACTTGGGGGTGGGGGTCGGTCCTGTCCTCAAGCACCTGTGGTTAAGTACGGTAGACTTCAAATGAAAAATTTCGGGTCGTGTTACAAGCACATGCTTATTTTTTTTTTTTTTTACTACATGCATGCAGTGCACTTTTTTAATGCCCCGAAGTGCGTTCTGTACTTTGATATCTACTCGCCTCTGCAGGAGTAAGGGTCGCAATTAATATCATATAGGTATGTCCTTGTGGTTGACATACATATCTTTTGTCCAGGGATCAATAAGAAGGCTTCGGCTACATATCGGCCTTTGTTTTCAAGAAACAACCAGTGCAGTAGAACGCGGACATTATTATTAGTTGTCGCTCACGTAATATTTGTACATGTACAAACATGTATATAAAGCTGTCAATGTATTTTATTTCGATAGAGAAACTACATGCATATATAGCTGTGGACCGGGCGTTTTCCTTTAAATTAATACGAAAGTGAAGGCCTCGGGCGTAAACAGTTAATTATAAACGATGTTAAATTATTCTTCAGAAAACATCCACATCTTCAAACCACACCATGGCGAGGTAAGTCAATGTTTGTGTTCACTGACACAGCCTCTTTTCACAGGTTATTTTCTCCTCGTCGGTCGCCAGCTCTGTACAAGTTGCACAGAGAGCTTCAGCAACCTGGGCCGCCATTGTTAGCCATTCTGTCACGCCTCCTGCCTTGTGGGCAAGGGAGCAGAGTCGACCCAAGTTAGTCCCGCTTCTAAGAGCGCCCATGCTTCTTGGGCCTTCGCCGATAAGTCTGCATGCAGCGTCGATATTTTGGAAGCATTTCTTGACCATCTTAGTGCGCATTTTTGGGGGTTTGCAGAATCCGTAATGGTTGATAAAGTGGAATAGAATTGCCGTTTTCAAGGAAAGCACTTCACGTACATGTAGTGAACCGGGCACCAAAGTTTGAGGCGCATGGTCTTTTTGAAGTGCTTTGTGACCTAAAACAAAACATGTTTAAAATATTGACTAATCACGACCATGTTCTAAATTTTGAATCAAGTAGTAACCAGGACATGAACAAAATGTCTTTGTTTATATCTATGTCAATGCTGCTATATGTTCCTGTACACTTCTGTTAAGATCCTCTACCAGTAAATGATTCAACCAAATGCTGATTAATGACGAAAATTAATAACGCTAATAATTTACTCCCATGTAACTTGTTTTAGGTCTTGATATTTATCAAAGAATAGATATTGTATAGAGCAGACTAGTAAATATACATCTAATATTTATTTTAGAGACCAAAATATACAAATATGGTATGATTAAGAAATGACAATAAATAAATCTCTGCTTCATGGAAAACTAAATCGCAGTTCGTTGCTGATATTTCTTCAAATCCCAAATAAGCATGAATTGATATATTCTATAAATGTAAATACGTGTATCTATTTCATTTAACGAAAGAAAGCTTTATGTCTAATGATATCTACGTCGCTTGTTTTATCGTAAAGAAATGCAGTTGAAGTAAAATAAAAGTTTACCGAGTGTACAAGTAACTGACACATTTTTCAATGAATGTAAACGTTTATATTTATCTACACATATATTTGAACATATTGGATGATTTCAAACTCACCATTTGCCAGATAACATTGTCCTACTGAGAGGAAAAGTGCGCAGGTCATCAAATAGACATTCATGTTGGGAAGTTTGCCTTATAATGTTTGTGGCTCTTTCTTGGTTAATTTAACTAAGAGAAGAAATGTTTTATGACGGGTTTACAAAGTGTTGCACCTTGATGAAACAACACATTACTTAACTCACCTGACTAAGACCGAGAATATACGCACATCCTATTCACTGTCACAAATATATTACTATCTCCTGCTAAATTTGTTTTAAAACAATTCCAAAAATCATATCGAAACTGATGATAGTCCCATTTGTATACAACATATTTATGTATTAATTAATGAGCTTTTGAAATAAAAAAAAAACCCCATAATTTTTATGATTTCGTCGTCATCGTCTTACCAAACATTTCAAATGTTTTACTTCTTCCATAGAACCTCTGGGGCATTGAAATAACCTACTCAATATATAAGCATAATCCGCACTGTTAAAAAAACTTTTTTTCAATTTGTTTAGTTTAAATGTAATATATGTACGTGTATATATATTTGCAAAATAAAAAAGGGTCACAAAAATATTTTTTCTATGGAACCAATGAAAAATATTTCATAATGTAATTTATATATTGATTAGATTGAACTTTGTTCAATACTTATTCAAATATTGTCCTTTGAGGTCACTATAGAACCAAACAATATAGGATACAGAGTTTCGCAAACTAATGGTGAACATCAAATACAATGTATTCAATAGAAAATTATTTTTGAGAATATTTGTATAAGAATTAAATTCACACAGTTTGTGTCTTGCTTATCACAAGGAATGAACTGGGATCTTGAGTATTAAGATCACTCTTTCGAAAAAAGTTCAGATAGGATTATAAATGAATAAATCGTTTGCATTTCCGAGATCTAGAAAGGCGCTATGATAAGAGCCAATGTTTTCCATGGAAATTTTTGAGGATGTTTTAAAACACCCATTGCACGGAATCAGAGAAAAGGGCTTTGTAATGCATGCGAAATCAATTTGGACGCATGGAATTCCAGAGACAAAACACACATGCGCTCCACCATTAATTTTCAAACTCTTTGAAATACTTGTTTCGTAATACCGGGTATGTACGTGAGAATAAAACACACAAAGGAAGAAATTAACAAAACAAGACTTGTAATAACGGAAACATAAGAAATTAAAAACCATGCATACAACAGGACAATCAATCTTTCCAAGAAAAAGGGGAGAAAAATCCGGCAATTTAAATTTATTATTCTGACATGAAACTATTGATTGTTTGAAAAACAAACATTTTGATTGTTTGTACATAGTGTTTTCGGATTCATGTGCCTATATACAAATCTACTTTGTGATTTTTCAGCAAAACGTATTGAAATTCATGAATTGAAACTAAAAACCCCACACACAAAACCACAATACTTTGAATCCTGTGATTTATACGATTTGTTTGCAGTCAATTGTTATAAACTCTAGGTCAAAAGACTGTCCTTTTATAGAAGAAAAACAGAGTACTCTAGGACGGATACATATAAGTGATGGTGTGACTCTCATAGCTCAAGAAGATCTTTTCCCCATTGGATATCATCATAATTGGTTTCTTGAACCCGTCATCCTCTGGAGCAATGATCTGAATAAGCCCGCCTTCTGGAGACACCTGGTGGATGTTGTTGGAGTAATGTCCGGCCACGTAAACATTCCCGCGCTGATCAACGGCCATACCCATTGGAACTCGCAAATTTTTGTGTGAATATCGGAAAATACTGCTACCGTCCGTAGTAATGCAGTACAGCCCTCCCCGGAAGTCGGAGTCCGTGTAGTAAACGCGATTGTGGTCAGCGGCGCAGATGTACTTGACTCGCTCACCCTCAACCTTCATGGATGTAACCAAACTCAGGCGATTTTCGGCATCAAGTTCCCACATATCTATAGACTTCATGCAAGCGACGAGGAGTTTGCCGTCCACAAAGGTAATGCCAAAGCACTGATCCACTGTCTTAAAGTGAAAACGATCCATGATAGTCAAGGACCTAGGTCCCACTTCCAGCAGCTGAATAGTTTTCATTACTGGTAGAGTGACAGCAATCATATAATTACCCTTTCTGTCCGGAAGGAGGGTGGCATCAAATGGGTTTCCATACATAGGGCATACTTGAGTATCAATTCTGTTTCCAGACTCGGAATACCCTCTGACTTCTCGGCCTTTATTGTCTACCAAGACTAGGTTTTTGTTCATCGCAAAGCCGCCCGATATGAAGCTACTTTGGTATTTGAGCGCCAAGAAGTTGTGTCTTTTTTCTGACATTCGAATTGGTAACCTAGGTGACAATTGCAAATGGTCAATAGTCCTGTCGGAGTGTAATGTCGTGTGTTTCGCATCAACTATCCCTAGATTTGGCATTTTGGAAACAAGGTCTGTCTCTTTGATCTCATATTGTGTTCTCACGATTTTTCCAGCTCGGTGTTGCATGTTTTCTTCCAACAATTGGCACTGCTGTCTAATTTTTGCCCCTTCAGTGAGGACTGCGAGTGGTGGAATGTTCTTTGTAGCAGCATCCAGTAGATCTTTATAGTAGTTAATGTTCTGAAGTTTCTGTTCGAACACCTCAATATCTTGTTGAATATGATTGATCTCTCTTTCATGTAGTTCGTCAAATTCTTCTTTAAGTGCTTTTTCCAGATTGTCCACGTGCTCGAGCACCCGTGTTCGAAATGTTTGGATTACCTTTTCTTCTTCAACTTTGTGGGAAGCAAGATCGGCGACAGCCTTCTTCCTTTCTGTGACTATTTTCTCGGCGTTGCTGCTCATGGTTTCCAGTTGAGACACAAGCACAGTAAGCTCTTGCTTTTTTCTCATGACCTCGATAGCTCTGTCAATTGGTAGAAAAGAAGTGCATTGAGAATGGGTACCCGTCTTGCATTTACCACAGCAGGCCGTTTGGTGCTCCATACAAAATTTCGTCACCTCTTCGCGTGGATGATCCATGCAAAGAATCTTTCTTTGCATTGTAAACGGGTTATTCTCAGCTTCAGTGATTGGGATAACAAGATGCCGATTCGAAGACTGTATAGAGGCGTGATTTTCGACACATTCGTCACAAAGAGCTTCGGCGCATTCCGAGCACCATGACTTTGCGGCGGACGTTTTCTTTCGACGCTTACATGGTTTGCATGTCTTGGTCTTCAGTTGGCGCTTCATAACATGCGACAGAAGGAGATTGTTGATCGGAAGTTTGGCCACAATTTTCTCTGGGTCCGTGTCGGCAGATTCCGGGGCAGGGACGGAACATGTCGGACACTTGACCTGGGCACTCTCGTCTGACTGCTTGGACGCTTTGGCGTGGATATTCAAACATGCTTCACAGAAAGTATGGAGACACGGAAAATGTTTGGGAGTTGTCAGTTCCCTGTTACAAATTTTACAGATCACGAGATCTTCACTTACTTCATCGTCACCACCGAGTGAAGTTGTTGGGCGTGTTCGAGCAGATAATTGGGTCCCCTGACGCGTAGTGGCGGATATTCCTGCCATATTCAAAGTTATAGTCTTCGCAAAGTTTAACGTTGAAAAAATCCGTTATGAAACCCTAGTTTATAACACCATCTTCTTTCGTCCACGACTCTTGCTGAATACACTGCCAGCTATAAGCTCATAATCCAAATATTTTATTTTAAAAATTGCATGATTAACGTCATTAATCTGTAATCAATCTACCGCGTTTCTGAATACCTAAATGATCACATAGCCCTCCCCTGATCAGATATCTTGCCTCCTAAGCGCCCGTGCTTTAAACCTTATCTTAAGATGTATCCCCTGTCTTATACTTTGACAAACTCAATTGTTTTTTAAACAATTTATCTCAAATGTTACAATGAAGTTTAAAAGTCGGTACATTTAAATTGTTCAATAAATTAGCATCAAAACGTATAACGCACGTGATGTCGTTTTGGGATTGCGATAAACGTTGACAACAGTAACAGTCTAACATGCAAACAAGAAACGAGGAAATGTTGACCAAATTATGAATGTTATCCTTACATCCGTTTGAAAAAGAATCATCGACCATAACAATTGCTTTTGGAAAGCAATCACTACACTAGCTAGCTGGTAGCAGGGTATCCAGCAGTAGACTCGAAAACTTGTATGTTAGTCTTTTTAAAGATGTTGTATACATACGCATAGATGTGTTAATCTTTTTTTTCAATTTTATGATAGTTTGAAAACTGTCGAGTTTAAATGAAATAAAATTAGTATTTATTTTAGAAAATTCATACATGCATGTACATTATTTATGTGAGTTTAGGTGAGAGTTAATATCATTGATATCTAATGATAGTGCATGTATATGTACATATAAATTATTTAACATGTTATTAAATATGTACTAGTATTTTCTAAGCATTACTTATGATGGATTTGATATGTCAACGAGCGAGAATAAGCTGAAAAATTATAAACCTTATGTAATTTACTGCATCAACTGAGGGATTCAATAAACTGTAATCTTATCTTTTTTGCAATGCCCAATACCTACACATGTACGTATCCCATATGAAAAAACAAAAGAAAATATTTAATTGTTAAAAAAACACCGACTGTTTTCACTTTTATAGAATTAACTTGAATAATAAATTTTATTTAAAAAGTTCTACGTCGCTGTAACGTCTGAAGTAAATTAAATACGTCTTCTGTTTTCTTTTGTGATTTTATAATTGTTCTTATTGATTTGTACTTCTTGACCCAAATGGATGATCATAATGTATATCATCATTCGATTAACAAGCACACACTTTTTAAAATATATAAACGATAAATCATAAACCTACAGTACTCTTCAGAATTGGAAAATGGATTTTTTTAAATAATGAAACTGTTTGATAATGCAAGGTTGATGGCTGTTCAATTTTGGACTGTATGTTAATTGATCTTCAAAATAATTTCATTATGCTATATTAATGATCCTGGAGCCTGGGCGAAATCAAATCAACTGCCAAGGTATCTTTGATCATGCTATAATTTTGCAAGTGAAAAGTTGGTAAAAACTGCTTATATATGATACACGTTATAAAAATTATCAATGAAGATGGGGGGGGGGGGGGGGGATAAGATAGCGCAAATGTCCATTGGTTTAATCGTAAAATACAATTTCAATTTCAATTTTTTCCATTGAAATCTATTTGATAATTTTATGTTTGCAAAAGCACAATTTCTAATTATATTCAGTTTTGAATATTTTAACAAACAATAAGAAAAAAATAATCTTAAGTCTGGTGCTCTTTCAGTTACAACAAAGTGTGTTATTTAAATGCTATATGCAACTTAGAACTTGTATTATTTTTTTTAAACGCTCAATTGTTGGGATACAAAATGATATTTTTAATGCACAGTGAGTTTTGTTGATTGAAATCGGTTTGTTTTCCATTAGACCTTATTTAGGCACAGACCCACTCTATAAGAGAATTGAAGTTCTAAAAAAATGACACTATTTGGAGGTTTTGATTCGCATACGCCAGTTTGAATCAACATACATGTATTCCAAGAATTGAATATATTTAAGGGTTACTAATCGATGTTCTGTTTCATATTCATTGTTTTGAACGATTTTTAAAAAGATTTATCAGCTTGGTTGATATTTTTATTTTACAGTATCTTATCCGTCCTGATATAGGCATTTTACACGCCTTATTCCCATCTTCTTTTTCAATTTAGACGTGTTAGAAAAAAAATATACAATGTAGTTAATTTAATTTGTTCACCTATATTATATTGCAGGTTATGGCGATCTGATAAATATCAGCCTTTCTGATGCGCTACCGCTTTCGATAGCGGTAGCTTATCAGAACACACTAATTTTAATCAGATTGAGGTTATGGGCATATATTGTATTCCTAAGTAGATAGTTTTCCTGCTTATGGAGAACTTTATATGGTGGTTCCACCATAATGGAAAATTACGAATGCGACTAATTTTATGTACGACTTATCATTTTTTTGGGAGATGGACCATAAAAACAAAACCATGTGGGTGCATGTTTTAAGATCCTTTTTCATTTCGTCATGAGTCTCTTTCATTACTTCGTGTTTCTTGCTTGATGATTAAGAGAGTTGGTTATGGTATTTCGCCAGAAAATATTGAAGTGTTGTAGATATTTCGCAACAAACTCAAATTTTCAGATGATGGCTGCAGCAAACAGATCAGGATCTTCCAACAGTTGGCAAAGAAAAAACGGATTCGAGAGGGAGAGGGTTCCTAGGCCTTTTGTTATTGGTGTTGCAGGGGGAACTGCCTCAGGAAAAGTAAAAACCTATTATACATATAAACTTTGAAAAGTTCTTTTGAGAAATTTTTTTATCAGTCAATAAACAAAACAATGCAAAAGAATAAGGACAGTTGTTAAGATTATTGCATTCTAGTTAAAAATACGTTCTTATCTGGAGACAATTAAAATTTTATTTTATATTGTTATGGTGCTCTCATTAGGATGAGCCCATTCAATTATCTATCCTGTAGAAAATGTCCATCTCCATATGGATATCAATCATATCATAATAAAAAATATATAATCTAATGTAATTGATATGTTATAGTCTGTCCCAAGATATTTATGCAGCACATTTGGACGATTTTTAATAAAAATACACATACCTGTGAAAGAAGTGCAATTAAAATAGTTGAAAGGGATAATTTCCAAGATAATTCATTGACACATTATCATCTTTCACTCGGAAAAATTCACAGGAACAAAAACAGATTCCTTACGGAGATTTATAATGGGGAATGTTTACATCTTTTCTCCATTCGGAATACACTCGGAATACATCGCGCAATTTTTCAACGTTATCATCCGGGCTTGCTGCAGTACAAAATCCCCGTAGACATCACATTTTTTAGCATTGTATTGAAACCTGATAAGCTAACAGGGGCGTTTCGACTGAGAAATCTTGTAAATTGTTCATACTTTTGAATGAACATCGTTTGAACCCTGAGGTATTTATAAATATCAAGCAATTAAGCAAAATCTGAATTCAGGATATCTTGGGACAGACTATAGTTGAAGATTAGATTTGCACTGAAATAGCAAAGCATCATTTAACCCCCTGACTATGTTACTAACCTAATTCGTTAACTTTCATGAAACTGTGTCTGCGCCATTTGTTTATAAATAAATGCAATTGTGACATCAGTTTTTGCTTGCCAAATATTTTTGATCAGATGTCAAGATTTAATTAATACATAATATGAGAAATTGGAAGGAACCTTTTCACTGGTGCACTCAAATATTGATATCTCTGGCATCTAAGGATGCATTGAAAAATTAAGATTAATTCAGCTCTTTTTCCCCACATCTGCATTCTGCGGAGCTCCATGTGCTAATATGTGCTTTGTGCTGCAAGTCTCTGTCCGTCTGTCTGTCTGTCCGTCTGTCTCTCTCTAAAGCTTGTTTACTTTTATTTAGTCATCAGTATGTGCCAAAATAATGCAGCAGCTTGGCCAGGATGATGTTGATCACAAACAGAGACAGGTGGTCATCATCAATCAAGACACATTTTACCGCCCCCTCACGGAGGAAGAGAATACAAAGGCCCTAAAGGGAGAGTTCAATTTTGATCATCCAGGTACACCATGGTACACATAAATGTGGGACAATCGTGATAATTATTGTGTTGTTTCTATACCAGTACATGTATTCAGAACACCATCCCATATTTAGTCCTTTATAACTCTAATTTGATTTGAACATATTTTTATTGTACTAATTTACAATTGGGATTGGGCACAAATTCTGTTACTTAGATCACCTTCTCCCTTTATAACTCTAGTACCGTAGGTCCCAATAAATGTAGTTTAACTGATATGCTTACCCATCTAATATTAGAACTTCAAAGACGTTGAGACCACTTATTAATAAGACTTAGTATATACTTAGAAAGAATTGATTCTTTCTGTATTCAATACATGCACTGCTCATGTTTAATAGACATTTGTGGTATTAAAACCTTAAAACTACTGCTCTTGACCAAACTTTTGGTAATTAAATTTACAACAAGATTTAATGCCTGCTTTCATATGCATGTACTTCTGCTTGTTTTAAAATTCAGAACATTTGAAATACAAAAATTGATATACACCTTTCTTATGTTGCTAGAGAAATATAGGCTAAATTACCGTAAGAAAATCCAGACACTGACAGACTGTGTGTTCTGATGATAAACATATTTACATAAGTAAATTCTCATTTGATTAATAGCCTTATTTTTTTTTATTTCCAGATGCCTTTGATTATGAATTTATGCTGAACACATTAAAAGAAATGGTTGCTGGAAATGAAGTAAAATTACCACGATATAATTACAAGACAAATGCAAGGTGGGTGTCAAAAATGAAATTTGTTCACCTCTATGAAAATTTTTGAGAGAAAAAATGAAAAACAAATAGAGAAGAAACTAATATTTCACTAAAACTCTTATAATGTACTTTTTTTGGATAATTATATGAATAATACTACATTCAAAATCCAAATGAAAACAATTTTTTTATAAATAAAACTATGAAATGATACACTGGTAAAGATACTGATGATATTGTAATGATATATGTGGACAAAATTTATGTGAGAAAATGTAAAACAGTTATTTGGTTTATTGTAGAGAGGAGGAATGGCATACAGTCTATCCCGCTGATGTCGTTCTATTTGAGGGCATCTTAGTGTTTTACTTCAAAGAACTTAGAGATATGTACCACATGAAGCTTTTTGTTGACACAGATCCAGACACCAGATTGTCAAGGAGAGGTATACCATTTTATGATAAATTTGGGAAATGGGATAGGCATAATCTTTATCCTGATTTTCCTAAAACCTAATCGCAAATTCTATTTAGAATGAATTGATAACCAGAAGGATAAGCATTGGATGACTGTATAATGAATTCAAAATGCTTGTTTTTCCCTGACATTTTAATAGTACTGAGGGACACAAAGGAAAGAGGCAGAGATATAGAAAACATTCTACATCAATACACCACTCTAGTCAAACCTGCTTTTGAAGAATTCTGCCTCCCAGTAAGTTACTCTAGTTTTCCTGAATATCAAAATTATAAGTAATTAGTGTAATTTTGGTGTAATTTCAGAGTACATTGTATATGTAAATGATCTGCATATAGATTTTATAAATATCTATATGAATATGATGTTTATATACTAATTCATTACAATCCAAAGACATATACTGACCAGTATAATAGGGTTCAAAGACAAGTAACCTATAAATAATTTTTTGACTTTCACAGACTAAAAAATATGCTGATGTTATTATACCCAGAGGAGCTGATAATACAGGTACATGTAGATCTTTTAAACACAAATATCATAAGTCTGTTTATCAGATCACCTTTTAAAAAATTGTTTCTCCTCATCTGACTGGATGCTGAAACTTTGGGTTAGTAGGTAAAGAATTTTTTTTCTTTCCAAAGTTGCATGAGAAAGAATTTGAGAAAGAGAGATGATTTTCAGAATATTGATGAAAATATCAGTCTCAAACTTTTGTCAGTTGGATGAAAGAAGGTGATCAATTGTTTTAAGATGGCAGGCTTAAAACTTACTGTGTTATTCCTTGCAAGTCAACAGATTTAATAAGCTTAATTATTCATTTGTTATTTTTGTACTTGATTTTTGAAATGAATTGCATTTGTAAAGAAAATTAAGGAATCCAAAAATGTTTCTTGAGGCATTCAAATGTGTTATCCTCTGGTACTCTCTTTACAGTGGCAATTGACTTGATTGTACAACACATTCAAGAATTACTTCGTCCATCAGCAAATAAAATAGGCCACAAGAGACAGCGCTACAATTCAGACTCCTTTGTTGGAAGACCGCATTAAGAGGTGTTAATGCTTACATGTACATATATACGTTTAGAATATGTTTTCATAACAGATAAATTATGTTGGAATTGATGATTTAGATTTGATCCCTCCCCTTTCAAAGAAAAATAATTGAAAACTCCCCTATACATGCATAAAAAAAACCTCAACTACATTTAACATTACACTTTTTATCAATATGATTTTTTAGGGGGGATGTTTGTTGTCCATACTTAACAAATTCTGTAATTTGAGTCTCATTGTCAATTACAAATTTGGTATGTGAAAGAGTACATTTATTAAAAGATTTGTTAAGCATATCAGTGAATATTTCTATATCTTTATAATACAAAATTTCAACTGCAAAATACTCTTACTAACCAACCTAAAAAGTATTATAATGTATTTAAAATTTAAGTTTGTAATGTATGGTTCTTGTTGGAAATATTGGGAAATAACATATTGCACCATTGTTTTATTATTATTTTATTTTAAAAAAACCCTTATGTTTATGTTTTTCAACATTTAATGTAAACCTTTTAATTACAAATCTGTAATATAAGTTTGTGTTCAAGTACCAAGTGAGTACTCTGTTCTATTTCTGGAAAGTGTTCTTTATTGTTTCTTTTTGATGAAGTTTTACTCCAGCATTTTAGAGATGTTATTCACTTTATATCCATGCAGGATTTATAAGGAATGCATGATCTCTACTCATAAACACTTTGTAGTTGCCTTGCTTCACTATATACATGTATGTACAGTACATTTGTATTACCGGTAATACAAACATGTATTTTTGGTTCCGTATACTTGACATGCATCAGAAAATGAAATACCTGTACATGTACAGAACAGTGAAATGTACTCCAGTTTATTTGCATTTTTTTGTACTGTATCATCTTTTGATGAACTTTGGTTGTTTTTATATTTATTTAGTATAAAGTATATATCATGTATAACTTTGTTGAGGTATAAAGGGAAACAATGATTGGGACTGAGACACATACTGGTAGTTCTGCTGTTCATTGAAATTCATATAGATAAGAACATAATTATACACATAAAGTATACTGTTCTTAAAAAGAGATAGACATGCACCCGCTATAATCTCACAAGTCATATACATGTACTAGATTTTTGGAACTTATATCCTTCTCATTAACACTTGGTAGATCTCAGTGCATTATGTTACATGTTTTTCTATGGCTGCAGCCTATCACAACTCCATCCATATAGATTTTCATATCCTACATATAATTACATGTATATGTATGCTCCTCCAACTTAGATAATATGTTTCAGTTTTGCAAAAGTATAAGAAAGTAAATTTTGAATTATGAACAATGTTGGGCACAATTCTTTATGGTCATTATTCACATTTTAGCAATGAGATCTGCCATGGGTTTAAAGAAAGCCAATAGAAAACTACTGGCTTAAAGATGGTGCCCCTCCTGCTATGCAAGGAGCAGACTGCAAATATGAAAATAATAATAAATGAATCCTACCGATATTTTGGGAGGTCTTATGACAGGTTATTAAAGAATTCAAAGGTTTGCAATTTTTTAGAATTTTTTTTTTAATTACCATATATACATGTAGATTAGTTTTAAATTTCCATATATTAGTATTAAAGGTTAACATGATTAGATGTATGCAGTAATGTTTCATGCATCTAGCATACAGGCTTTGTGCAGTAAATAAGATAAGATGTACTTTTAAAATGTTTATTAAGATTCATAATCATATATATACCATACACCGAAACATGTACATGAATGTTTATTTCTACAAGTTTTGTTCTATATTTCTTCTTAAAGTGTTCAAGTATATTATACAATGCATTTTGTATTTTGTTTAAATGGAAATCTTTATTAAAGAAGTCTGAGAAAAATCAGCTCTGCTGGTACATGCATGTTTTACTGGTGGGATGTACTTTGTATAGAAATAAACATGTTATTAGTATCAATGGTGAAAATGTATCCGGAAAATTCAAAAATTGTCCCGGTTTAAATTGTGTCTGGTCAATCTTTCAATTGTTATGAAGTAAAGTTATTATTTAAAGTGTTTGTGTGTGTCACTCTTAGTTGACTTTGTAGAGTGTTACTGTGTATATATCTTTTTTCTGTTAAAAGTACAATAGGCTCACAATGGTTGATTTTATGTCGTAATAAAAAAAAGGACTTTTCAATTGTTTTCTTTTCCTTTACTTTCGTTCTTTTTACATGTATTGAATACACTGTATAGATATATTAATTAAAACACAGTTGTTAAGATAGTATAGAAAAGGTTCGGGAATATGGTAACAAAATTCTTCTCAATTATAATATTTATTGTAACAGGAAAGATACATAGATCTGCAGCTAATGGCCTGTTACATAAAAAATTTTTTAAAAATTCCAAAGGTGAATTTTTATTATTGAATAAACCATTTAAAATCACACTAAGATCAAACTTGCATTCTATTAGATATGAAATACTATAGTTATGGATGGAATACCTTAACACTGTTCATTGATGTCTTCTATGTACTTTTATTTTTAGAATAGTTGATATAATGAATGTTTTTCACCTATTTATTTGCACTCACTGGCAGTATATAACGTACTGTCAAAAGTGACGCTATTTTTGTAATTCAATCAAAATCGGTCAAAAATTGACATTTTTCTTCTCTTTTTTTGAATGGGAAATTGATACAGAGCAGCGCTTTGAACAAGAACAAACTTTTGTCACATAAGTCTTGGATACATACATCTTTGATGAAAATGTTTTGTTTGTTTAAGCAGTTGCCCAATGTTTTCTGAAAGAAAAACTGCATGAAAACAAGCCGTTTTGTTAAAAATGCGAAAATGGCGGGAAAAGGTTAACTTTTTGATGTCATATTTCAAAATTGGGGGCATTTGCATCAAAATGAAAATTATGAAAAAACTTTACAAGTATATCCGTACAAAGGAAGCAAAGAATTACAGTAAATTGATAATGTTTATTTTAGGGGGCCATATTAGGCCCATGTCATATATAGTCCTTTGATTGTTTCTGTCTTAGCAGTATATCTATTTATTTACAAATAGTATATGTAACGAATTCTTCCATAAATGAGAGAATTACTACAACTTTGTGGAAGTCAGGATGTTAACATTATTATGCTGTGACTTACTGAACTGTGAATTACTAAATAATGTGTTTAAGTGTATATATAATTATACATGGACATACTGATTTGGTTTTGTCAGTGGATATATGAACACAATCAAATTTCTTAACGAAAAGGAGAAAACGTTCAGCAAATGTAAATATATACCTCTATACATACTTTCAGAGTCTGTTTTTCAAGGAATTGTTAAAAATGTTGCTGAGAACCCCAAAAAACTTTACAATACTGAATAGTAATGAATTTTCTATATTTGATACAAAACAATATTTCTATATTTGATACAAATCAAGTTTTACGCAGGATTTACAAGGTATTTCCACAGAATTGGTCCATTTGTTGAATTCTGCCCTTCTAATTACAATTTGAAATGTGTCTGCTCAACATTAGTTGTATATTGTATTCAGTCTGCCTGAACCTTCATTAATTCAAAACAAATACAGATACATTTTTTGTCACAGTTTATTTGTTTGAGGTTTACTGGAGAAATACATTTTCACATATCTTGTGGCTGTTCTCTGGGGGTGTATTTTTGTGAACCAAAATAGTGCTATTGTTCCAAGAATCAACATACTAAAAATAAAAAGAAACCAATTAAATCTGAAAATTTGACAGTTCATTTCTAGAGCTTAAGCCACTTAACCCACATATATGAAAGGAATATGTACAATATACCACTAGTACTAGTAAATACACGTATGGGTATGAAACAATCTTTTTTGATAACTGCTTCTAATACATGTAAAAACATCCATAGAAATATTTTTTTCTCAAAACCCCAATTATTCAAATTACCAGTAAATACATGTAGGATCATGATTCTTAAATTTGAAAAATTACTCCAGTTTTGAATTGCTATAAATTTTTTTAATGCTAGTGGGTGAATTAACATTGGTCAAATCTAACCCTCAATACATGTATGTATACATTTGTAACATTGTGCATATCCATTGAACCTTCATTTGCTCGTGCAAGGTCTCTATATGTAGAAGTGGGATTCTTGTTGCTTGGAAATTAAAATACATGTACCTGTGTACTAACTCCCTCATGACATATTAATATTACAAGTTGTGTAATTGTATATTGCTTTAAAATACTACTAGTTAACCTTTCTGGTAATCATCAGACACCTTGAAATTTTTCATTTCTGCACCAGTTCTTACACATGACCAGGCAACAATAATATTCTACACATTTTCATGCAATCATTACATAAGTGTTTTTTCTAATAAAAACTGGTTATTAAAAGAATTCCCCACACTTACGTCATCAAAATTTCATCCTGTCTTGAGTGGGAATATGTTATTTTAGTTTGTCCACCAATAGGGCCATCTGGGAAAGAACTCTCTAGAGAAAGAACAAATTAAAACATCTGTGGTAAAAAATAATAAAAACAATGTAGACAGTTGCTCAGAATAAATATAATTTTTTTAAGGAAAACTAAATCCTGACTTTTTACCTGCATCAACAAATACACGCTTTGTTCCAAGATATTTTGCAATATCTTCTACATTCAAATAGCTGAAAAATTTTTCATTGAAAGAATCTTGACTCGGTCGAAAATCAAGTGGATTTTTCTGAAAAAAGACAAAAGATAATAAGTGTCAGAGAGTAAATATTAAGAATGCATTTACAATACTGTACATATAGTTACACTGATTACAAAGTTCACCTGCTAAATATCATTTATTTAACCAATGCATTTTCTCTCTCTTGCAGAAGACATATACATAGATATTATCTTTATGAATTATTTCTGGTTTATATATACGATATATGAAGAAATAAACTTTAACCTAGAATCCTGACATCAATGTCAATGGATTTGTTGATGTGAGCTTAAAGGCTTACAAGCTTGTCAGGACATAGAACTGTTGCATACAAAACCGTTCATGAAAATTATATAAACATATATTTTGTGACAACAACCAAAATAGCTGACCTTCTCTGTGCTTCTCAGCAGACCCGAGATTTTCAGAGTCCCTGTAACCTGACCCCCCACTCTCACCTTGGGGTCCGCCAGTTGTAAGGGCACCCACCCACGGTTCACCAGGACTGAATCCCTGTACATCAGAAGAAAAAATTATATCAAATGACAATCATTTATATCAAAATAAAATTATCTATAAAAAATTAAACATGGGACATGCACCTAAAACTTTAACCAAAAGCCAATGAAGAGGTTCAATTACAATAACATGTCTTA
>WFKH01011581.1:57668095-57712079 GCA_016163765.1 Magallana hongkongensis | reverse complement strand
TCTTAGAAAATCTTCTTCTCTACTCCCATAGATATTTGTTAAAAACTGAATGCATGGATATGATGTCCATGAAGCCCTCTACCAAAATTGTTAAATTTATGGTCCCTGGGTCAGGGGTTCAGGCTGAAGGGTGGGGCCAAAATGGCCATATAGTAAAAATGTATTAAATTTTGGAAAATCTTCTTCTCTACTCCCATATATATTTGTGAAAAACTAAATGCATGGATATGATGTCCATGAAGTCTTCTACCTAAATTGTGAAATTTACGGTCCCTGGGTCAGGGGTTCAGGCTCAAGGGTGGGGCCAAAATGGCCATATAGTAAAAATGTATTAATTCTTAGAAAATCTTCTTCTATACTCCTGTATATATTTGTGAAAAAGTAAATGCATGGATATGATGTCTATGAAGTTTTCTACCTAAATTGTGAAATTCATGACCCCTGGGACAGGGGTTTAGGCCCTAGGGTGGGGCCAATATAGCCATATAGTAAAAATGTATTAAATCTTAAAAATCTTTACTCCCACACATGTGGGCAAAAAACTGAATGCATGGTTATGAACTCCTCTACCTAAATTGTGAAATTCATGATCCCTAAGTCAGGGTTCAGGACCTAGCATTTGGAGAGCATTTGGAAAGAGTTTAAAGGGGGGGGGGGTAAACAGTTAATGGAGTTATTTTCCCTTGCTTCTTCCTAATGGAGTTGTCTTCCTTAGCTTGTTCATATTTAGTAATTAATCATTGAATATAGAAAAATAATGAAGCTGTCCATCAAAGTTATTGATAAGATATTGTGAAAGCATTTGAAAAGAGTTCAGGGAATAGGATTATAACAGTTAATGAAGTTATCTTCCCTTGCTTCTTCATAATGGAGTTATCTTCCTTGGCTTGTTCATATTTAGTAATAAAACATTAAATAGAATGTAATTATAAAGTTGTATGATCAAAATAGTTACGCAAATATTTTTATCACTTGAAACAAGTCTTGTGCTTAACTATAGGGTTAAGAGTCCTTTCCAAAAGATTTCAGGTAGGGAGGTGTATGTCATTACATTATTATAATCTTCTAATCCATTATGAAACTCAATTAAGTGCATTTATGAGACTCCTCGACAATTTTGTGTATGGGCAATGGTACTCAGGTGACCGTTAAGGCCCATGGGCCTCTTGTATTTGATTTGTATTTGTATTTGATTTTTAAAGATTTTTCTCTCTATATATAACACTACCTGAGAACGCTTTCACTCAAGTAACAGCTTTTCTGCTCAATTGATTTTCAAAACTAAGGTTTTCTCTTTACATTCCTATGTAAAAACTTGACCCCCCTCCCCAATTGTGGCCCCATCGTACCCCCGGGGATCATGATTTGAACAAACTTGAATCTACACTAACTGAGGATGCTTCCACGCAAGTAACAGCTTTTCTGGCCAATTGGTTCTAGAGAAGAAGATTTTTAAAGATATTTCTCTATACATACCTTTGTAAAAATTCGACCCCCAATTGTGGCCTCACCGTACCCCTGGGGATCATGATTTGAACAAACTTGAATTTACACTACCAGAGGATTCTTCCATGCAAGTTACAGCTTTTCTGGCCAATTGGTTCTAGAGAAGAAGATTTTTAAAGATATTTTTCTATATATTCCTATGTAAAAATTCGACCCCCCATTGTGGCCCCACCGTACCCCTGGGGATCATGATTTGAACAAACTTGAATCTACACTAACTGAGGATGCTTCCACGCAAGTTACAGCTTTTCTGGCCAATTGGTTCTAGAAAAGAAGATTTTTAAAGATATTTCTCTTTACATTCCTTTGTAAAAATTCGACCCCCAATTGTGGCCCCACCGTACCCCCAGGGAACATGATCTGAACAAACTTGAATCTACACTACCTGAGTATTCTTTCATGCAAGTTACAGCTTTTCTGGCCTATTGGTTCTAGAGAAGATTTTTAAAGATATTTTTCTATATATTCCTATGTAAAAATTCGACCCTCAATTGTGGCCCCACCGTACCCCCGGGGATCATGATTTGAACAAACTTGAATCTACACCACCTGAGGATGCTTCCACGCAAGTTACAGCTTTTCTGGCCAATTGGTTCTAGAGAAGATTTTTAAAATACACCATTACTTTTTCACTAATTCCTAATTATCTCCCCTTGAAAGAGGGCGTGGCTCTTCATTTGAACAAACCTGAATCCCCTTCACCTAAGGATACTTTATGGCAAGTTTGGTTGAAATTGGCCCAGTGGTTCTTGAGAAGAAGATGAAAATGTGAAAAGTTTACAACGACCACGACGACAACGACGACAACGACAGACAACGGACAAATTGTGATCAGAAAAGCTCACTTGAGCCTTTGGCTCAGGTGATCTAAAAAAACGAAAACAGAACTAGAAAAACAATTAGAACAAGAGATTTTGCTTCTTGAACAGAAATTTACAAATAAATTCAAATAAACAAACAGAATTAGAACTTATTAGAAAAAACAGATTGCAAGGTCAATGTATTAGATCAAAAGTAAAGTGGATAGAGGAAGGTGAAAAACTATCATTAGATTTCATTAGCTTTGAATCTAGAAATTTTGCCAGCAAAATTATACCAAAAGTTAAAAAAGAAGATGGGTCCACCGTTTTTAATCAATTTGAAATACTAAATGAATTAAGAATGTTCTATGATAACCTTTATCAGAAGAGGGAAACTATAGACTCTGAAAATATTTTGGAAAAAATAAAGCTGTATGACATTCCCAAATTAAATAAACAAGAGTCTGATCTTCTTGAAGGCCCATTAAATAAATCGGAAGTCTATAACTTTTTGAAGAATATGAAAAATGATAAAAGTCCAGGGCCTGATGGGTTTACGAATGATTTTTTTTGAAAAAAATTTTCTGGAAAGACATAGGCAGCTATATAATAAGAGCTACAAACAATACTTATGAGTTAGGACACTACAGAATCAAACAAACTAGGTATTATAATTTTTAACATGCTTACCAAAAGAGGAAAACCAAAACAATTTTTAAAAAACTGGCGCCCAATTAGCCTTCTTAATGTATTATATAAAATTGCTTCAGGTTGCATTGCTAATAGAATAAAAATTGTGTTATATAAATTAATTAATGAAGACCAAACTTTCAAAAAACAAATTTATTAATATTGTACAACTCCACCACCTTTATCGTCTGCTTCACCATCCGCCTCTGTCATGAGGAAAAATAAATGAAATTTAGTTGACAAAAAAAAAAAAATAGTAAGACCAAACGGCTGAAAACTGATGTTACATAAATTGACACAGGATGTGAAGTTCATGCTTATTGTTTACCTTCTTTGCCAGGGATATTCGCATCGAGGTCTGGGAATGCTAGCGTCAAACTGCTGGAAAGCTCTACAAGTCATTCCCTGCCTCTCGCAAAAGTATCGCCATTCGTACTGTAGGAAATAGATAACAATTAAGAGGCTGGGTGGTCAATAAGGTATCCATCAGATCAATCTTAATTAAATGATTTGTTTGGCTATAAACTATTATTTATAGTAAACACAAATACCATATATTATTACTAAAAAATTGAATGTTTTCTCATATCTTTATACAGATTTCCACTATAGTCTATCCCAGGTTATTGCTTCCATCACTTTTTCATGATTTTTAATAAAAATACACATACATGTGAAAGAAATACAGTTGAAATTAATAAAAGGGAAAATATCCAAAGTTCACAGGAACGAAAACAAATTTCTTACGGAGATTTATAATGGGAAATGTTTACATCTTTTCTATGGAACGCCAAATTAACATATATTCAAATATTTGTACCTATCTTCAAATAATTGTACCTATCTTCAATTACTAAAATAGGGAGCGTTCATTATTTTCAACAATACACAAAACGAATTGAACCTAGGTATAATTGAATTGTACCTATCTTCAAATCCTTTGTAGATATGTCTGAATTGAACCTATCTTCAAATCAATTGTACCTATCTTTAAATGAATTTTACCTATCTTCAAATGAATTAGAGATAGGTATAATTCAATTGAACCTATCTTTAATTGAATTGAAGATAGGTATAATTCATTTGTACCTAGGTATAATTATTTAGAGATAGGTATAATTATTTACACCTATCTTCAATTCAATTGTACCTATCTTCAAATAATTGTACCTATCTTTAATTCAATTGTACCTATCTTCAAATGATTTGAAGATAGGTACAATTATTTGAAGATAGGTACAAATATTTGAATATATGTTAATTTGGCGTTCCATACTTTTTACCATTCGGAACTCACTCGGAATACTTCGCACAATTTTTCAACGTTATCATCCGGGCTACTTCATGGCTGATGCAATGCAAAATCCCCGAAGACTTTCTATTTTGGGTTGTGTATTGAAACCTGAAGCGGTAGAGGGGGGCGTTTCAAAAAAGGTAATCTGGACATTTTTTTATATTAGTGGATGAACGTAGTTTGAGCACAAAGGTATTTATGATTATCGAAATATCAAGCGAAAAGTGGTGGAAGCAAAAACTCGGGACAGAGTATAGTACATAGATCGAGACATTTTAAATGCAGTTTGTTCAGTATAGTTTAAGGTACTCCACTACACCCAGACTTATACTTTTTAAGACACTATGTCACAAGATGGCGATTTAAATGTTTTGTTAAACTGTATCAATTGATTTGGTTGTATATCGCCACAGCTCAGTGGTTAAACTATCGAGCTTGTGAACCGCAAATCATGAGTTCCAATTCGACTGGGGCTTTTGTTCATGTTTACTGAATTAAATTATTAATATTTTTGATAATATAAGTACATGTAATTTGCTGCTGATTTGAGAAACCATCTCGAGGTGTAGTGAGCCACCTTAAGAGATTGTGGAAGGCAGCAAAGATTTAAAGAAGCAGGCAAGACTTTTTACATTTTATCAGGATAAAGTACATGTACAAACGTCAAAAAAATATCATCATTAACCCAATCATTGTTCTGCTGAGGAACACTGACCTTTTCCCGCCAGTTAATAATGCGATATTGAACTTTCAAAAACTTTTATTTTTACCCCGCTATAATTCAATCATTGAATACATTAGCTTCTTAACATTTTTTATGAATTTTACGCATACATGAACATCATTGGATCGTATTCACGAGTCGAATGAACTTCATGTCATTATCAAAAAGAAACAATTATTTCTTTATATTGGCCTTCGCCATTTAACTGCATTTTCTAAACGTCTCGTGGATATAACTATGATAAAATTCAATATTTTACCAACTTACAGTACAAACTTGACGTATAACATTGGGGTCGCTCTGCAAATGAAAAGCAGACGTCATAGCAACCAAAACCTGCAAAATTGAACATAGAGAGTATTAATTAATTGCTTTCTTAATAAGAAAAAGTATAAGATTTTTACAAGCAAAAGAACAAGGTCCAGATGAGGCCCTTATTATATACGGTATCAAGTAACCTTTACGATCTTATCTATGTATACATATTTTCTTTATTAGAATTAAACTCTTTGACCCCCCCCCCCCCGTCCCCGCCCCCGCCCCGCCCCCGCCCACAGTTCCCTATGCTGAATGTGTATATGAACATCATTATTGTGTGTCGACAAACACGTGAACATATACTCTCATGTGGTTCCATTGCTATTCATCAGACAAACAGGGAAAACACCAACGGTGTAATAAACTTGTTTTCTTTCTTAGAACACAGACCAATTAAAGGCTGGTCGTTGTTCAAGAATCCATCATTACCAGCATTTTTACAGTTACACGGAGTTTCTGGCAATAAAACCATGTTTCTATGCTAGCAGACCTTGTCAACATGAAACAATACCTTGACATGCAATTTATTCTACCATTACGGCCTGTTAGAAACAACCAAATATCATTATTAGGTGCATCAATACAAACTTATGATTGATGTAAAGGGGAACTACAACAATTCAAACAGAAATTAACTGTAAGCCATGTATAATTAAATGTTTGAATGAAATAAAAATTCAATAGCGATAAGACATCGCCCTATACATAGCAGGTTGTTAAATGGTCACGTTCGCTAGACATCATTTTATTTTAAATTTGAAGCTAACCATCGATTCAAAGAACATGGGAAAATAAAATGGCACTAGTCTAAATCTTCTGCTTTATAACATAATAAGATCATACATAAGCAGAATTTCTAACAATGGTATGTTTGATTATTTTAACAAATTAAAAGGCTTTTGTTGTAGTTTTGCCATGAGAGTTTGTACTTCTATTACATGTATTTCCCCGAAACGTTCAAATGTCGCGTTACAAAATGATATTTTAATGTTTAGTGGATCATCACTCAAAGCTTTTGTTTATTGGAACTGGTTATGTATTATTATACTTTAATGATACCATGACAAAAATATGGAGTACAGACCTATATTCTATTAAGAGGGCTTAATGGTCGTGGCCATTTTTAGACTGTATTAATCTCCTTTAGAGAAAGAGCTCTACATAAAGTACATTATAGAAAATACCCAAATTAAAGGGTAAAATACCTGATTTTATATAAATATATATATATAAATTCTTTTCTTTATCAAATAATTGTGATAATCTTTGCGAGATATATTTGTTGTTTTCTTTTAGTGTGATATTATAATTTTGGTTAACATTCTTATTTTGACCAGATTTTGATAATTGTGTGCAGGTACAATTATAATTATTGTGGAATTAAAATAAAAATGTAAGGAATTGGAAGTGATTTTTATTTTTGGTAGGACATGTTTATTTTGACCATATTATATAGTAAAATATAATAATAATGCGGGGGTAACGTACGGCTTCAAATACATACGGCTTTCCATACTAAACAAATCATATCCTTAAATTATAAGTAGACCTGATAGTTACCCGGTAATCTGTTGACCACCCAGCCTCATTAAGTAATTTAGGCATTAAAAATGAATAGCGGATGCTTTTTGGTATACTCATTCTTCAGTTCGTAATATGTTTCAACTTTTTCTACGTTTTACAAATCGATGCTACCATAGTATGTTAAATCGCAGAGAACGAAGTTACCCACGTGGTTATCCCATCTTCTTTGCATAAAAAGCAAATCATTGAGCCTGGTTTTGCACACCAATATAAAATACTAAGTATATTTTGATATCTTAAGATTTTCAATTTTTTCAGTTTGACAATTGTTTGTGGTAAAACCACTTCACAGATTAGACTAACAATTTCAGGTAATACTGTAACAGAATACCGGTATGATATAATAAGAAATTATATATCATTAAAATAGTTTAATTTTCAACTTAACTGAACGAGACTCCATTTTACCCCGTTCATCTACTTCTTCCAATTTTTGTATTGAGTTTTTATTTTAAAACTTTTTTGCAGCTTTCATGACCTATTATAAGAAACTCTGTTTAGAATGTTTGGTTTTAGATACATGTATGCATATCCTTATACCTGTATGTTTACGAGATTTCCTCAGCAATTGAAACATCAATTCAATAAAAGGTAAAATTTAAAAGATGTGGATTAAAACAGAATTCCCAATAAATTTAAAGAATACAACATTGTACAAATAATAAAAATGCAATTAATTTTCAAGAATGATCAAAATTTAAATAAATTCCCTTCACTGCATTTTATATTTCAAAATCATTAATTGACATTAAATTTCAATATCATGGTTATATAAATCAAAAACAAAAACAAACTTACCAGAACTAGAGCAAGAGCTTTCGACATGGCTGAATGAAAATGGTTACCGTAGCTTACGTGTGGCTCGTATTTGTACTGAATACACACACCTTCAGGCAAAGGATTTATGACATGATCGAACATTGCAGCGCGACCTTTAAACAAAAGAAATTAGTTCCTCTTTATTAATCAATTATGTATCTGTACAAAAAAATGTCATTTTGAAGAAAAGGGGTGTTTTGCGGTATATTATCATTTGAATTAACAAAACTACTGATTGTAGTAAAGTTTGTTTTAGATTTATAAGTGCATCACACTGCCTTTCTGGATGACCGCTATTCAATCATAAATTGTTGCCTCGGTTTCATTTGTCAGCGAATACATATATACTTCCAAAGTCGGATATTGCTTGTAATAAAAAAATAAAATGTCATGCAGAGGAACAAGAAAAATATATTTTATGCAGAATGTTTGTTAATGCTTAGCATTGTACAAATGTGTGTAAACACCCCGCTGTTCGATAACATTGTTTATTTTTTAGCTTCTTGTATAAAGAACATATTTGTAAAAAAAATATCAATTATATAGCTGGTCAAAATCATCGCTATAATCTGGTTTGAAATCGTTGTTGCATAGGATTTATCACATTTTCGCACGCATCTTTTCATTTAAGTTTCCTTAGGTCCAGATTATGACATAATGATTAAAATGTTTAAAATTGTTCAGAAGCATGTACAAATATGTCTCTTTTAATTAAATGATCACATATCAATTTGATTTATTATGATATTTTATAAGTTTAAATGTATTTTACTGGTATACAATACAGTAGTGTAGCGAAAAGGTTTCATTACATTACATACCAGTTTCGCAATGAAAAAAAGTTTAAATTCTTTCCCCGAAATTATTCATGCAGGACGTGATAACTCAATCCAATGTTTCTGTAAAGTACAACAGAATTGTTTTGAAATTCAACAATAAATAATTAAAACTACTTTTTTGTAAAGTTTGAAAACGAATTTCTGTTCAAATATCCCCATTATAGGAAATTTTCCCGTAACTGATAATAAAATTGCCCAGTAGATGGCGTTTGACCGGAAACCGTCGCCTTTGAATCAAAATGGCAATGCTTTACATATCTACACAAAGTGATTAGGACCATATATCGATATTTTGATTGTATCATAATTTGTTTTGTTCAACAAATATCTCATCCCAATTCCCGTCTGGGAAGGCAAAGCAATTTAGACACTGTGGATTGTTGCCCCTTCATGTACAGTTGTCATCGGCAAAATTAACAAATACACAACTTGCCTCCAACTAAGTACTAATCTTAAGGTGACTCTACACACTAATGAATTATTTGATGGATGTTTTTTAAAGAATTTCACAAATAAAATACCGATATAGGCTCTTTTGAAATATATTATTGTTAAATAATGTTTTATGGCATCATTGTATCGTACCATCTATTTTTATCACAGAATCTATTTTTAATATCTGGTTTCTAATATATTCGATCAGTGCCTACTATCTATTCAAGATATATTACTATAGTCAGGTACTCTTTACACAATTGCGCTGAAAAATATAGTTCTGTTAATGATCAGCAGATACAACATTACAATAAATGTTTAGAATATCGATGTATACGTAATACGTGGAAGGAAACAAAATTGACGTAAAATTATTTTGAAAAAATTCCCCACCCCAAGAAATGTAAATGTGAAGTATTCATATTCCCACGCTCGCTGCCTCCTCAGTCTTTTTCACGAAAATATACTAGGTCATTCTTCGATTGACAATTTTTTCACTAATAAATATTGCTTATATATAATTACAATAATTATATTACTTTCATGATTATTGTTCGTTAGTTATCACACAATCTCCTTAATTATTTGTTGTGTATGAGTGTTTTATTTCTTTTCTCTTTTTTTTTAAACGACGGAATGGTTTCGCAACGTGTAGACTCTGTTTAAGCACAGATGTGTGCACAGTTTGCTAATGACGGGTGGCAGTATTTAATACGGACTTGAAGAACTATATACGCCAGTTTCTTAACAAGTTCAGTGATTTTAACTTAGAGATCGGCTGAGCATAGTGAAAATTCAAGTAATTTAAAATTAAAAGTCGAATATCTTGGATATGGGGTAACCCATATCTATTCTTGTTATAGTTATTTTTAACCTGAGGGTCCATTTATATCTATTTTTAGAATATTTGTGCTTGTATCTTGCCAATAACCAATGAAATTGCAGGACGGTAATCACGTGAAAGTCACTTTTGTTTTTACCCTGGTACTTGAAGGAAGCTTTTATGTAAACAGAGAGATTATTTGTGTGGAAATTAACCCTCCACCTTCCCCATTGCACCCACCTTCTTACTTTTAGAATTGTCTTGTATTTGTAGGGGCAAAATTTTTTGTAGATGCCACCTTAATTTTTATGGTTTTTCATATGACAGCTAGGGAGATCCCCCTGCCATTGTTGTAGACTAGTTTGGATATATGTTACCTTGGGATCTCCCATCTTCTAAATGTGTATTCATCAATGATAATTATGTCTTACTTAGACTTTAGGGAGATCCCGCTGCCTGTCTGAAATTAGGTGCTCAATAAGTCTCTTTATGTTTATCTGGGATCTCCCTAGTAGTTACTAGGTAGTTTATTTAGTTGTTTATCTTCGTCATTAATAAATGACAATATTCATCGTTATTCTTTAGGAATGCATTTCTACTAATTTGAATGAAATTTGAGAATCAGTCGTAGAGTTATAAGCAAGATACAGAGCTCACAATTCTTTTGTATGTAAACAAGGCTCGTGCCCTGTGTTTGTTTACATAGGTTCAATTTACCAGTAAAAATCTTTTTTCAAGCTGATCTGTTTATCTTCTTATTTATTTTAAGCATAAAGAAACAGTTTCTAACGTTTAACACATTCATTTTAGGTCTAAAACTGGAATTTTCACTTCAACATTCAAAATGTAAACAAAAGCTTTGTTTACATAGCATATACATGTAATTGTAAGCTCTGTAACTCGCTTATAACTCAACGAATGACACTCAAATTTTGGTTGCTTATCAAAAATGCCTTACTGAAGCATTGTAAACATCAAAATCGGAAAAAAATACTCTTTGACCCAAATTGTGACCATGCCCCTTTAATTTAAGTCTAACTTTTATATTATTCTGTAATCATTAATCTTCAAGACAAGTTACACTTTTTACGTAAAGCACATTTAAAAAAAATGATTACCAAGTAGTTAATTAAGTCACAGGATGAAAATAAGAATTATGACGCAAATGAACTTGCATCACCACTTTTGGTTCCCTTTTTTCATGTTCGAATTATCTGTCAAAAAAAGAACACCGCACTGCATGCAGAAAATTGAAATCTTGAAATTACAAAATTTGGCAAATATTTTTTTTTTTTAATTTTCACAATTTCACTTACCCACAAATCTATGTTTTCCACATTTTGTAGCACACTTCAAAATCTAAAAAAAAAAGTCGAAATACCTACTATTGTAAAGGATTTAAAATTTATGTAACTCTTATAACCACACTAATACATTTAAGTAGACAAATAGTTTGTTACCGGTAGTTTCTGAATAGACAAACATAAAAATATAGATGCAAGTCTTTTTATTAATTAGTCCCATTAGCCAGGGACAATTTTTTAAAAGGTGATTAATTAATTAATTGTAAAAAAAAAAAATGAATTCGGATGCTTGATACATCATTATATAGGATAAACCATTAAAAAACAGGTTTTAAATTTTGGTTTTCTTGGAAGGGAGGGGAAATAATTGGTAATAATGAATTTTGATATGTACAATGTATAAATCTGGCACAACACACGAAACAAATTGAGGTCTCTCAATGCTGAATGAAAATGGAGCTATGGCTTTGCATCGATCGCACTCGAGAAAATTGGTGGGCTTAAAACATCACATAGATTTTGATATTACTAACATGTAGGTTTCAATGTCCATCTATTCAACTAATATCTTTATAACATAATCAGAAATAAAAATAATTATATTTTATTGAATTTATCAAGTTTCAGTAAAAGTAAAAATATCTTGAGACACCTGCAAACTACATACATAACAACTTTTATTTTTTAATCCCAAAGTTGCCAACATGCGAATGCGTGTTCACTTGTATACCTGCGCAAATTTTACTCGATCTGGGCGTTATATCGTGTTGGCAATCGTGTTCAGACAACACTGTTTTATAGGCAAGATGAATTAAAACATTTCCAGAAGAACCATACTAGGAATTACGTATAGAACTTTCCAACATAGAAAACTAGAAAATGATCACTAGAAACCTAGTGTCCTTTATAAATGTATGATCAAGGCACAATACAGAAAATGAGGAAAACTGAGTGTTGTGTCTGTCTCAGAAAATTTCCTTCATGAATGTAGGGAGATTTTAGGTTAAAAAATATAAATAAAATAATTTTCATTTCCTAGTGCATGTCCATATTGGACATTGCTGAATCACCATTTTTAAAAAGATGTTTTTATGTCTCAATGCGGTGTCGCCGGTACGAAAAGGTCAGTAACAGCTGCCTGAAGCAGGGAGGTACATTATATACGTGTCCACTGTGACAGTCTTGTCGCTCTCTGGGCATAAGTCTGGCTGTCTTACGTATTGTGGAAATTGATAAAAAATTCCCCAGGTCTCAGTCGCGGTCAATAGGTTGATCACGCACTACAACGCTGGCGTCCGTACAACGGAGACAAGGATATTTAAATATCACCTAATTACAAATGCAAAAATAATGTCTTTTAAGTATAATATATATTATATTTTTATCAATTTTTCATTTATTCTTCTGTAAAGAATAAAGTTATTATAGCATTAATCTAATTTAAACAAATATTCCCAAAACATTATAAATATGCCAAATTTCAATACCCCCCAAAAAAGTAAAGAAAGAAAAAAAAAGAGAAAAAAATCCGAGATCTAGAAACATTGTGTGATAAACTACATAATACAGACACTAGCCAATATCGAGAATGTTCTCTGGATGCTTCGAGATGTCGTAAGATTGAAACTGCATTAATCATTTATTGATACACTATGAAAAAAAAAACCCATATCCTTTAAATGTGCCTAGATCTGCACCATAGTTATTAGTTTTTTTTCTTGTTTATTGTTGGAAGTAATTTTTCTTAAGGAAATGACAATGAATTGAGCATATGTACTTGGTATCCTCAAGTCATGGTACACCATATAAGGGTCCGTAATGACACTCATTTGTGGTTGCTATTCGCGGTGTATTGGTGGTTTGTATACACCATGTATTGCTGTATGGTCCGGGAACACCCAGAGACATGTGCTTTATTTCAGTCTGTGGTTCTTTGGTTGAAGAAACATTCATTTCATCTATAAACCTACAGAAAATGTACTTATTGCATGATATGTGACATAATATACAATTATTTTTTTTTCAAAGACAATTTTAGTTATTTCATTTGTTTGAAAATCATACCCCAATCACAACATAGTGGTACACTGTAAATAACATTGACGTTACTAGCACAGTTTATCAATTCTGGATTAATCCGTATATGAAAGATTTATATATACTTTATATTATATATATAATATATTTCACATACATATACAAATTTTTTTTAAGTTTTATAGTTATTAGTAATAAACAAACCAGACCTTATCATATTTCGATTCTTTCTCTCAAATAACGAACGAATGTAGATGTAAGATAAGAAAAAATTACCGCTCTGATATCACAATTGCACAAATAGCAATTTCTTTTAGCATTTGCCTGTCAGTGAATAACACACATTCACCCCGAGTCTCCATTGTCTTATTTCTATATAAAAGCAAACAAGATTAATAAATTGGTAGGTCTGATGATATGTTCATGTGGTATCGATATTATAGACAGTGCAAAGGGGAGATGTGTTCCGATAGAAACGAGAATTACTCCCCTTTCACCGCAAAAACAACAAATTTTATTATACCTCATTATAATAATTTTATGTAACGCGTTATCTGATTGGTTCTAGACAATCACGTGCCAGGGCAATAAAACTTCATATTTCCCTGTCATCGTCATATTTTTCATCATATTCCACCCCTTCGGAAGCCATAGAATTATCATTCCATTTTCATAAGAAAAATCCCGAGGATGAACATACGATGTCATCAAACAATAAATTCTAAAAAAAATATCGGATTATATCAACATTTTAAATCCTTTTCTTTTTTATCAGAAAACTAACAAATAAAGAAACCGGTAAACATTCACTACGTTTTTGCTTTACAAGAGTTGAAAGACAATTCAAACCCGATGTATTCCATATAATCACCTGTCGTTCGGTATAATAAACAATTTATTGCATGAACGTTCAGGAGATATGAAGATTTATTCCCCCAGAAAAATCGTATTTCCCTCGGGTGTTGCCCTCGGGAAATATGATTTTCCTGGGGGAATAAATCTTCATATCTCCTGAACGTTCATGCAATAAATGTATAATAGTACATGTATGTACGCGTGTCGCTGCAGAAAGCACAGCCCAAAATCGAGTCAAGAAATTAAAAGTGATAAAAAAGGCATATCAGATTACTTTTCATAAAACTTTTTAATGAACACTATCGGACAGGCACAGGGGCGGGGGGGGGGGGGGGGGGGGGGTGTCCTTGTTTTGGCATCAACCTTTTTTGAAATAGATTGAAGATCAGACATAAAAAAAAAATTAACAGACGAGCAGACAACATCAGCAGTCTTAAGAATATGCGCATCGTACATTGTATGTTAAGACATTTAGAAAATACGACCAAAAACTATCACATAGTTTGTACACAATGAATTGAAATTTGTTTTTGCATATGTATATGTACGGAACTGAAATATCGGTTTGTACAGTTCTGCTTCTAGTTCTGGACCAGACGACGTAACCTTTTCGATACTTAGGAATAATAGGAAACCATATTGCTTTAAATACAAAAGAAAAATAAACATGACAACAACAATCCTTACACCTATGCTCCAGTCTGTCTATGAGAGAGAGAGAGAGAGAGAGAGAGAGAGAGAGAGAGAGAGAGAGTCATTTGTGGGTCAGCAGAAGTTATATATGCCGTAAGGTAGAGAAAAAAATAGCTATCGGCTCTACTTGATCTGGCTATCTCCAGTCAAAACTAGTATAACGGTTTAACGACCGACTGCAGCATGCCTTGACATTGTGGAGATTGACTAGGTGTACGCTGAAACACAGGTGCGAGCATGTCAGTGTGCAGTGTAACAGCTAGACAGCCCAGTGTGTTGTCAACATCAACATATTACTTCCTCCTTCCCTAAATCGTAGAACAAATAATATAATTGTATATTTACTTATTTGCAATTAAATTGTGTCAATAACAATGCACAAAGCTGTGCTGATCGTTTCTAAAGACATTTTGTTTTAATTTTAATTTTCACCACAATGCATTGATTAACAACAGTAATTATTGTGACTTATAATGATATGGAAATCGGTGTGTTCTGAATTCCTGGATGTATTACAACATTTTACAAATAAGATAAAATCAGATAAAATAAATATATTTCGTAATGTATACGTTAAATAATTATATGAGAAAGGATCGTTGATGAAAATACAGTTAAACTAACACAGATGTTATTTGATATCTGGTTTTCATGAATTATAAAGATTTCTTACAAATACTAAAATGAAATACATCTTCATTCTATGTCACTCCCTGTGCATGTGCTTCTAATTTAAACATACAAAGGCCATATATAGCTTAACTATTCATATCCTTGTAAACAGAGTACTATCAATAATGATTAATCTAATGTTTGTTTTCCGTAATACGCATTGTAATATAAAAAAAACCCTCACCGTTTCCTAGTCATAACAACTCTGTGTACAATACATGCAACTCATAAAACACCTTTCTGCAAGTAAACAGACATAATGTAGACAGATGACAGGACGAGACATCAACCACAAGGTCCGGGTCTTATAGGTGTTAATTATCAATCAATATGTGTGCAAACGGACGTATCGATCAGGGCGAGGTCCACAAGTTGTTCGTCTAGAATTTAACACAATACCAAACGACAGAAATGGATCTCTCTCTCTCTCTCTCTCTCTCTCTCTCTCTCTCTGCTGTGGAAGTCACAATGCATCTTATCTTCAAAATAAATAATTAAATAAAATAAAAATCTTAGAAATTGGTATCTGAAATTAATTACATATCGTGTTTACGTACTGGCAGTTTCAGACAACTTACAAGTAGACACCGTTGAGCTATTTAGATAGTCTCTGAGAAGTAGATAGTAAGAAACCAGCATTAAATCCTTCTCCTCATCAGACAACTATGTATAACCATTAAACACGTGTACACTATGCAATATCACACTACGTGAGAACAAAACAAAGGAAAATAAGTTCTACAAGTGCATTCATACCATTTCAGACCTTCATAGCATTCTTTAAGTATTATGAGTTGATCAAAGACGGTCGGAGAGATCAAATCCAATAAAGCCCCAAGGGTTTTATTGGATTTGATTACTCCCGACCGTATTTGATCAACTCATAATTCCTTTTTACTTATATTTATATCATTTTAAGCAATTGTACGAACAGATATTAAAATAGTCATTGATGAAATATATTGGACTATACATTACAAAATCGATTCGTAGTGTTATCTCAGACAAAGACACTGGAAAATGTAAATATTCTAATATAGCAGCAATGATTTAAATCGTCAAATGACCTTTAATATTAACAGAAACAAAACACTACAGTAATTATGCTACTGGAGTATCGTGTAATTAATTCAATGGTATAATTATTGTGTTCATGATTTACAGTTTATTTACGAAAATCAACAATGTATTAATGTCAAATATACCTAGAACACAAGGACCCCAGACATTGAGATAATTATTTCTGTTAAATGAATAATATCTTTTTTTGTTCTGTTTTAACAGAATTTCCTTTATTCTCATCTAATGCAGAGGCCAGCATTCGGACAAAACCTGTTATTGCTTTCAAAAAGATAAAAAAAATAAATCGGACAAAGATGAAGAAGAACAGCGTTGTATATAATAGGAACAAAGGAGTATTATGACGTCACCGTCAATTTGAGGGGTTTTTCTCTCAAAAATTAGTTAAGACAGTTCAAATTTATTACTCTAAACAAGGTAAAATTTGACACTCTTTTCAAAATTTAAACAAACTAGATATGTTAAGTTCAAAATAATTAACCCAATTTAACAACGCAAAGAAACATTAAGAAGAGCTAAATAGTGGTAAACCCTGAACACAAGGTACAAAAAGTCATGCGTACTTCGCCATTCTTACCATGATATGTTAATGCGCCCCTGTATCGTAAAGCTGACGGAGATTCATGGGCTGTGGTTCCAAGACAAACGATGTAACTGTTAGAAGACGATGGTACCTAGTCCTAACCAGGGAGAAAGACTAGTAATTACATTGTATGAGAGGAGTACTATCATACTGAATATCACACAACGCTTCAAACTCAACACCCCCCCCCCCCCCAACATTACCATATAACTTCGACGTTTTGTACAATGTTGGCAACTATTTGCAATCATAGCAAGGCTTTTCTGAAATAAGATAAATTTTCTATCAAAATAGTTTAAGTAGTTTTTATTTTCTGTACAAGTTGAATGTTCAGAGGTTTATTATACATTTTGACAAGATTTATTAAGTTAAAGAGTCAATGATTTCAAATAGATAAACAAATGTATATAACAATTATAAGATGTGTCAAGCGTTTCATTAATTTCTGTGATTGAGTATATTTTTGTATTAACATCGATTTTCTATGATGTTCCTTTCCATCACACCGCCCAAAACACCAACGGTGCCTCTCTCCACGCCACGGCTGGCTTAATGCTATATATATATATTTATCAAAACCACACCCAAAATTAGATACCGGTAAGTAATTTCAAAAACAGTATTGGCTAGCACTCATGCGTCGTATCATTGTAAGAATATTGCTCGTACCTTTTTTGATTCTGAAAAAAGGCGTTGCTTTAAAAAGTGGACCAAAGAGTCGGGGTGATAAAGTATTATATATGGTTTTATAATTATATTAGAACCGTTTTAACAAGAGCTTGGACTTTGGGTAGTACGTGACAAACTCCGATTTGATGAAGGCGGAGTCTACTCATGGTTAACTGTCCAGTCATTGGTTAATAGATATGAATACTTTGAACGCAATAACACTCGTCCGACTTCATCCAGGGATGTATATTTCGCTGAGACAACGTCAATTTCACACAGCAGAGCAGATCTTGGCAAACAACTTTCCAGTTTTGACAGTCTATGAATATTAATGAGCGAATTAGAAGAAAGGAGGTCAATTATTTGAAAGCTTGTTTTGATGAGCAAACTAGATAGTAACATCACACCGAAAGTCCAAGCTCTTGTTAAAACGGTTCTATCATGATAGCAGAGAAAACATAATCGGAGGCTAAAAAAAGTTTAGGGGAGCTAAGCAGCCGCCTCTAACCCCAGCAGTCTACGTACAGTTCCGTCTTTAGATCGATGAACAAAAAACAATACTAGGCTTAAAATTGCTGACTTCCAAGAGCTGGCTAATCTACCCTTTGCGGAGGATTTTGCAACTTGATGGCTGCTATTTAGTTACATAATATTTTTGGTAATGTTTATATGGTACCGTTGTTACATGTATACTTGTCTTCTTACATCACCATCGTGTGCTGTTCATATTTCTATACATTTTAGTTTCGATCAGGGGAGGTTCCGTTAGTCGCATTATGTTAGTAACGTATGCTATCAGTACTAAAAGTATTACTCAGACCCTCCCTTTAGCCTGTTCTTTGTTTTTTAATTTGGGATTCAATTTTATTTGTCAGTGAGACCTTTAGGTATGAGTTATATGATCTGGACGGAAATCCCATCGGCGTATTCATTAAAACTAAATAAAACTCGCAAATCATGGCCATTCCGCTGAATAATTTTTTAAAAACATTAAGTTAATAGTTTTACAAACCAAACCACAACATATGTTTAAAATTCTAAAAAAAATCTCTATTGTAATTCTTAAACATAATATTCAACAGAAAAACTATGCTATCAATTCAAGTTGATATCAATATCAAGTTGAAGTTGAATTCCTTATCCCCACACAATTAAATTGTTAGCCAAAGTAATTTCATAAACACATTTATTTTCCCGTAATTATGTTTCTTTTAAAAAGCATTAACGTAAAGTTTATACATGTACGTGCATTAACAAGACCACAACAAATTAGTTTGAAATACTAAATACAGTTTCTCAGAATCGTAATTCTGATACGTAAATGGTCGACAACGCAATGAAAAATCATGCTTTTAATTCATACCCCTACAACTTTTATTTGTGATCGAAATAGGTTTCTTGAACGGTATTTTGAAGAAGAGGCATATGTAATACAAATTTGAATGGAATGAGATGAAAAATTATAAAATACCATAGCTAATTTATACGGTATTTCAGCAAGATACTATGTACAGCTCTTCTTTGGACAGAATCTCTTACCAAATTTATAGTTAGGATTTAATTTGTTTAAGATCTTATTACCTTTTTTAATGTTAAACAGTCAAAATACTCTTTATTGTTAACACACTCCATATACTAGTATACTGTCTTGTAAACTCAAACGGGCACCGAATGCGGAAAAAAGCTAGCGTACAATTTTCTAGATAACTCACGCGCATAGCAACTGTACTTGCTTGACATACATTCACAGCTAATAAAATAAAATGTTACATCCATGCTCTCTCATTATATGGAGAAAAAATATAAACGTAATTGAAAATAATGAAACAGCAATATTGCTGTCAACCGCGCCACAGTAAGGGGCTGGGCTACTCATAATGCGGAACCAGTGCACCTTCAACCTGTGAACATCACCTGGTCTGTATAAAAAGGGGACCATGGCCGACTCATCGTGTTAATCTATCTACTTACTCTGTCACGAACTGATCTGTGGTACTTTTTCCATACCTACCGGTTACAATGGAAGTGAACACAATTTCTGACAAAGAGTTTGTGAAATGTGTTAACAATGGGGACTATAGCACTGTGAAAAAGCAACTGAAATTAGGAGCAGATCCCAATATCCACGATGAAGAGGGAAATCCGCTGCTATTTCTTCCAATTATTAATGGGGACGATGAAATGATGGACATCCTTTTGTCCTTCGGTAAGTATTTGCCATTTTCTCTACTTGTAGAATACTAATACTAGTATTGGAAAAAAACCTCGTAGTCATTGAATATCTGAAGAAAAAAACCCGACTTGCTATTGTTTTGGATATTGTGGTTTGTTTTCGAGTTTAATTCATATAGTTAAAGGTTTTGACATGCAGCTCGTTATTGTTACATCTACATTTCAGACAAATGCAATATAAACATCAGAAGCTACGATCTTCGGACACCGTTGCTGATTGCTGTGGAACTGGATGATCTAGAATTTGTGAAGAGTCTTATTAAATCAGGTGAGTTATTGTTCATATTAGAAAACCAAATTTACAAGGGAATCGTTGGGTTTTCAGACATCGCAGACATCTTAGTTACTACGAATTTTAAAGTTTTTAGATTTACTTCGCAATCTGTAGTTTTCTGAACAGTCACTGGTGGCCTTTGCTTTCAGACTACTAGTAGTTTCTTACCATTAACCCAAGGTTCGGTGCTTCTGTAGTTTTCGGATTTTACCACAGCCTTTGGTTCACCGAGTTAGACTAAGTGTTCTTCAGACGTTACAGAGCTCGGAGTCTGTAGTTCTCAGATTTACCCCTGGGCCGAGGTTTACTGAATCTGTGGTATCAGAGTACCTACTGATCGAGTACTAGTCTGTAGAGGTTTTTCAGTCTGTCCTCGAAATTTGTGGTTTCCTTTTTTCTTAAGAGTCAGTGTTTTTTTAGACTTACCACGGAGTCCGTAGTTTTCAGACATACAACTGCGCCCTTGGTTGACTGAATCTGTGGTTTTCAGACTATGGATAAGTCAGTGACTTTTAGAATCTGAGGTTTCTAGACAGACTTACTCCATAGTCTCTTTTTTACCTTAGAGTCTGTAGTTTTCAGACTAACAGCAGAGACCGTAGAATAAGTTTTAAAATATTTTAATATCGAGAACAATAGAAAAGACAGAAAAGACATTTTGATGCAATTGAATATTGTTTCCTAATTAAATCCAACCTTTTAGTCGATCAATTAGGTGATTATATTACAATATCAGCATCGCAAATTACCCCATTCTTATGCAGTGTTACAAGGTCGTTTCTAAAGTTTCGTTTCAAAGTTTACATAAACACGACAACATAAAAAAAATCGTCGAAAAATCTGGCGCGATGTACGTTCACTTGGTAGATGTAAAAAAAGTTAATTGGACCAAGTCCACAAAAATAATTTATCTCGGCATTTTAGTTAGTGAAATAATTAATGATCTTTTTCTACGTCCCTGGGTCAGTATTGTTCATGGTGTCATGACCAGACAGTGCTAATAGGTCGGCTACAGGGCATGACATGGTATCAAAATTGTATGCTTACAAAGGCCATTCAGATGATTAAAACAAATTTCTGAGTCTAGACCTCTATACATGTACATGCATATTTTGCATTGACATTAAGGCGACCACGCCGATGAAGACAAACTACCTATATGGTATATTTTAACGATTAAAAGTTAGAATAATTATAAATATGCATTTATTTGACATGGAAATTTTTTTGGGAAAAACCTGCAAAATATGAGGATTCATGAACGTACTGATCGTGTTTTACAGGAGCAAACATAGACTGTATTGATGGGTCCGGGAAGACGCCCCTTCTGTTGGCTCTAGAGGAGGGTCGGTTTGAGATCGCCGAGTACCTAATGAAGCGGGGGTGTAATGTCAATGCCGTGGACGGCCTGGGGCAGAGCGCACTTCACTTCGTCGCTAACGGCACCCACAGTCACTGTATCAAAATGGTGGACAAGATCATGAAAAACGGTAAGTATAGCCGAAAGCAGCAAAATAGTCATGAAAAGGATTTATACGACGTAAGTGCAACAATTTAAGACCACTTATAAGTAATGCACCTTCATAATTGGGGGATAACATTGGCCTTTTTTAAAGTGATATGAAATTTTTTTCTAAAAAAGAATTGACCAATATCAAAATCTCTTTTACTAATTCTTGAGATAACAATGCAGATTTTTTAAAAGTTGATGTGATATCACATGCCGACCATATAGAAATGATAAATGTCGCTTTAAAAAATTTTAGATTGGATTCAGTACCACAGTACGCCTTAGTTACAAAAATCATATGTACTTAAAGTAAACCAGTCCTATGTTTTTGCTTGTTAAAGACCAATACCCGACTTCTGAAAAAGTTACCTGGTTCTCATCATTTACATTGTACAATCAAAGTTATAAATAAACTACAAATCGCACCATGTCCAAAACGAAGATATATAAGGACTTTTAAAGTGAAATTCATAACATATGTTGAGATTGAATCAAAGAATGAAAATGTATTAAAGATGGGTTATTTTTGATAGGTTTTAAACTAGAAGAAAATAATGAGTGGATACCCGCAGCAAGTGTGAAATCTCGGACAATTGGACGAAAAACCAAACTGCCTAAGGTGATGCGAAGCTTCAGTATGCGTGTGAAGAATTTCCCTAGTTTCAGAAAACCTAACCCCAACACCCCCAAAACATGACTCAACATGTATAAACCCAATTTCATCAAGTCAATGAAGATGATGAATTGCAGAAGCACAATCAAATCAGGCAGCGCAACCATCTTAATGCCATAAAACCCCATCTAGAGCCCGATTCCTGGAGGCACATTGCAGCGCAAGGCTGCCCATGTTTGACCATTAATTTCATCACATGACAGTCGGTGCTCACTGGCAGTGGTTATGCAGTCGTACATAACTCGTAAAATCACACCGAAATAAAGACGGGAAGAGGAAATGAATAAAAAATACTTCCACCGGACGAATTCATTTATTGTAGATAGTCTCAGAGATGGAGCAGAGTATGACTACATGTAGTAATTGGAGCGGAATAAAAAACGTCAAGCAACATTATGTTCGCTTCTTTTTCATTCTCTTGACCACGAGGTATGGGTCATTAGAACAAGGTCGTTCACTGCTTGGAATAAAAATGACACATTTGAGGAAATTAATTCAATTTGCTTCGATTGAGAACATAAAATATATGGTGCTCCCCAACCCGGAAGTCTGAAATATTAAATAAACCAAAAGAAAATCTTAAATTAAACATGATTTCAAAATTTGACTTTTTAGAATAAAATAAGTATTCATACTTAAATATCCTTGCCACAGATATTCAAGATACCAGTTACAACAAAAAAATTGTTTAAGGTGGTATGGGACACCTTTCGATATTAATGTGGATAAAAGACCATTATAATCAAAGTGCTTTCACCGGTTTAGAATTTTCTAATTTTACAATATTTGACCCCAAAAAATGTTTTAAATTTTTTTTCAAAAGGTAAAAGTTATAAATGCCCCAGCGGGATTCGAATTCATGACTTACAGATTCGTAGTTAACGCTCTAACCCATTGCTCTACGTTGTTAGGTAACAGTTTTAGGAAAGAAAAAAATTAAAAATTATGTTTTATTTTATTGTTTATTTCTATAGGATGTACGTCGCAATATGGAGGTGTCCCATACCATCTAAACAATAATCCCTCAGGCCTCAATGTGCGAATACCTTATATGTACCGAATGTGATTAATGTAAAGTATCAATTTTTGTCATTGCAGTTTAAAGGTACCTGAAAAAGCTTAATTGATTAGGAAAAGATAAATGGTTGATAATTCTAAAAGAAAACTCAAAGTTGCACATGCACTTCATTGTAAATCTCGGCATTTTTAAAAAACTTCCTATGATTAAAACACCAATCCTTTACAGTATTGTCATTGAATGTAAACTGAAAATCCCATTGTATTTTTTATTTATAAATTTGGTTGATAGAAAACAAAGTCAATCTCGAAAAGAATGGTCAAATGTTTCTGAGGAATTGATAGACTAGTATAATTAACCGATTTGACTAAAGGTATTAATCCTCTATTTTAAAATGAAAGTAGACCAATGTTGATGGCAAATAACTTGTTATAATTTAGATACGCATTATCCAACACAGAATACAAATGAAAACCTTATAAAACCAACACTTAAGACAATCATACTGTTCTGAAAATCTTATTTTATATGTGAAAGACGTACACAACAGCGTTGACAACAAACATATGCCGTAAATTTCAGCAAGTATACATAGTTATATATGAAAAATATTTCTGTTAAACAATTAAAAGCTTTCTTTGTGTTTTCTAACCCGCGTCAGTGGGTGTTTTAATTTAATGTTTCAACACCAAAGAAAGCATTTTACTGTTTATCCTTACATCAGTCTTTGAATCTCTCTTCAACTGCCCATATAAAATTAATACTAAATTATCGTGATTATCGAATATACTTTGAATAAAAGAAAAGCAAATAACATGAATATATGGAAGGTTCACTTAGATTCCCCGGAACACATAGGTCCTTTCACAGAGAAAAAGTTTTTTCTGTGAATGGCCCGAGGTGTACCGGATGCTGGAAGGTTAACTGTTTGAGGTTTTCACGTAAGTCCCTGGGATCTGTGCTCCCATTGATGCTTAAAAGTTTCACAAAATAATTCACGCAAAGTAACACTTTAAAGTATAAAACTAGACACATGCAATTGAACAATGTAAACATTTATTATTATAGGTACATGTGTACGTACATGTATTTAGATTAATGTTGTTTCTTCATGAACTAACTACTACTGAAAGCGGGCTAAAAAGTTTAAGGAATCGTATGCGTATATTCGCACGCAAACTTAATAAATTTCTAAAACTGGTTAGATCTTATTTCGGCTATATATTAGATTTCAAAAGTAAAAAGGAAAAAAACCTCAATAGATATAAATATTACCTCATACCAATCTTTTTGTAATATGTTTCAACAATTTCATATTTGTCATATATCAAATAACTACTACTTCCATGGAATTTACCCATTAAAATGTCCATTACTTTTATTCAGAAAAGTACAATTACCATTACTTTGCCTAAGTAATTAATTATATTTGAAAATTACAAGTTTATATTTTGAGAGCACAATTCAGTTGTGAATGTGTATCTAGGAGTCATGCCATTGACTCATAAATTTACTCATTAAAACAACAATTATCAAATTTTTAAAAGATTAAATTATTACGAAAGTAGCATACTAGCTGGATTGAAAGTTTGCCAGCAAAGCTCAAAATCTTGTTTCGGGGGCAGATGTAAATAATAAACGTCATTATACCGGCAATTTTATGGAAGTAATGCATAGAAGAAATGGTCGATTACACCCTTTACTTAAATGAATGTGCCCACATTTTCGAACCAGTTGTAAAAAGATTCTAAGCTCTATAGCTATGGTAGCCAAGATGAATGTTAAAAATTACTTCTCTTCATTAACATCTAAAAATTTATCTTAAATAATTTTTTCTCCTCTGTTTAGTAGAAGCTTGTGTTAGTCAAAGGTGTTTTTCATCGTTGTTGTGATTATTCTGACTGCAATGTCATCTATGATGGCCCCCTATACCTCTTATTTGCATTTTGCCAGCGAAACAAAAGCAATTCTTGTACTGTTGAGGGCCATTTCTGACCACAGACTATGTTTTATGGCTGTTGTTACAATTGTATTTACTGTTTGTGGTCTATTTCATATACAGCCACGACTGATGAATACTAACGCAATTACCATAGGAAAAACAGTCGTATCACATCTGAAGTTAGTTGATCTAGTGCCTTCATTGCTTACAGTATTAAGTTGTTTTGATAAAGCATATGATGAATAAATATGTTGATAATAAACACCGACTCTGCAAGTTCAAATGTTCAAACTCACAATACGTGATATTCATTCTCATTTAAACGCGTGAAAATCAGTAAAAGACCACATTCAACATTGTTCCAAGTTATAAATGTCTCGATAAATAAAAGCCAAATCACTTTGTCACTTCAATATAGTGTGGCAAAATATGACATTTATGGAAATATATAATAAAAAAGGTACCAAATAAATTTTTTGACAGGACCGACAGGGTTGTAATTATTTTCATTATAACATTATAACAGTATTATTTAATTGCTTGATATAAAACTAGCCACGTCTTGATTGCAATTAAACAATAATGAACAATATCAGTAATAGAAGATATATATCTGTAATTTAATGAATTTCCTATAATCCTACATTAAAAAGGTGTATCAATTAGTTTTTCTAACGTACAAATAAAAACATACAGGTGGATGAAAAGAAAACACTTTTTTATGTGTGTGTAGTAACTTTAGTAGTCCTTCTTTACTTTTATTTATGATAGAAAAGAAGTTTTCTGAAAATGAATTTGACTTATCTAGACTTTTCTAATTAATTAAAAACAAAATGATTATCAAAAGAATCACTAACATGTATAGGAGATCACGGCGGCGAAACAATTAATTTTCACAAATTAAATCGCGTACATTTTACTGTGAGGCTGACAAGATAAGTAATGAGTGCAGGTCGAGTACATATTTTAAAAGTATGAGAAATTGTAGTAACGGATCTCGCAAAAAAATCTATATATACAAATGCCATTATGTTAATTTTAATGTGAACAAGATTTTCTTTCCGTTGTGGATATGAAGAAGAGGGATAATTCCACTCGGCATGCTCATAACTAGTTTCTTTTTTCATCAACCAGTAGACAAAAGTAAGGAAGCAAGGGAAATCCCTCTTAATTAATTCCATTATAACAATACATTGCAGCATGTCTACGATAAAAGTAACACCCCCTTATTGTGTCCCTTATTATTTAAATGCAACTATAAAATAGAAATTCAGATGCCTTTAGTTTGGAAAATCATTGCAGCGGACAAAATAAAGAGCCTGAACATCTGCCGTGTATTATACATGTACCATGTTGAAAAATGTAAGCATACTTCGACATCCTAATCCCACAAATCAACGGTTAAATATTCGTATAACTATTCTACTGAAAATTACATATATCCACTATAAAATAGTCTAAACAGAGGAATTGTGAATGACTAAGTTGGTTAATGTTTAACAGAGGAAAAAGGAGTCAATAAAGTAATCGCATTTTCACACTCAGGAACTAAAGGGTGAACCAATTCATTCCTATCTTGATTGTAAGAGATGAAAAAAGATATTTTCTGAGAAAAACAGGCGCAAAATTCCGAAATTTGTGGACGAACTTTCTTCAGACACGTGACGTGCATCATGATGTAAAACTACAGACCACCACGACTACTCGGAACACAAGTTCATAGAAAATAAATTGCCGGATATGTGTTTGCCTTTAAGAATTTGATAGCTTGGAAACTTCCTTGAACGTTCCGTAAATACAATCTCAATTATTACACCAATACGAGCATTCATTTAATGTTAATTTATTCAATAATGATAATATAAAACTTGCATGGTAATCGAAAAACATCAGAATATGTATTAGTGTTTTTGGTTATGTTAAAAAATATTCGAATTCGTCGATAGTAAAGCAACGAATCTTTATTAGAAAATTACCAAAATATATCTTTCAAGTTTAAGGCACAGGTGCCTGAGGATAGGACCGACCGACCACCCCCACCTCTATCCCCCCACCCCCAAGTATCTAGACCCCCGGGACTTTACTTATTTTTTCATTAAATTATCCTTTTATATGAAATATTTATAAACTAATGTATACATTCATTGCACAAAATTACTTAAAACAAACATTTTGAAAAAAAATCATATCCCCTCTATATATACAATGTAATACAACAAGGTTGCTAACTTCGTCTGCCAGCCGAACGGTACTGCCGATGAATATTTGTTGAAATGTACTATCAAACTACATCTAGCGGTAAAAACGGTGACCTCATGTCGTAGCCCGATAATTCCCTTCACTGAATATCTGCATGTCATGCCCATGTAAATACATTTATTGGGTAAATTGGGTCAGTTTTCACCGACAAGTTTCAAGTTTTTGAACCGATCCATCTTCAGCCAACGGAAGTGAGGTTTCATCGCATGAAAGATAACTACGCTCATAAACAGAGAAGTTCCGCGTGTATACGAAACAATAAAAAGGTAAGAGATTTACGAAATTGCATGGAAAAGTCGAAAAAATATAATTCATTGAATGGATTCTAAACATGCCGCGAAGAACTGAAAACTTTGTTATCGTTTCGGGTACTGAAAAATCTGAAAGAAGGCACTCAATTTGAGTAAATTACAATGAAAGACATAAAAGGGAAATATGAAATTAATGTTACTATATAGTTATCTTTCTTGCGATAAAACCTCACTTCCGTTGGTTGAAGATGGATTGGTTCAAAACTTGCAACTTGTTGGTGAAAATTGTTCCAATTTACCCAATAAATGTATTTACATGGGTACGACATGCAGATATTCAGTGAAGGGAATAATCGGGCTACGACATGAGGTCACCGTTTTTAACGGTAGATGTAGTTTGAAATGCAACACATGTTCATCGGCAGTACCGTTCGGCTGGCAGACGAAGTTAGCAACCTTGTATTATATATAGAGGGGATATAATTTTTTTTCAAAATGTTTGTTTTAAGTAATTTTGTGCAATGAATGTATACATTAGTTTATAAATATATCATAAAAGGATAATTTAATGAAAAAATGAGTAAAGTCCCGGGGGTCTAGATACTTGGGGGGGGGGGGGGGGGTCGATCACGGTCCTATCCTCAAGCACCTGTGGCTTAAGGGTATTGTGTATCGTCCAAAATATAAATCAGAGATTAAGGCACTAAGCATATAGTGAGACACACACGCCAAAACGAATATATCCCCATTGTTTATTCGTGAAGACACCAAACGTTTTTGATTGTTAGAAGAAATCGTTCATAAAGATGCCAAAGTTATCTTTCTTTTGTTGCAGAAATTACATCATAACGTTTGTAAAAGAAAAATCATTTTTGTAAAAATACAATGGATCATTGAATGATTTTTAATAATTATTGAAAGGAAGTTCACATGCCCAAAAGATCAAAAAGTTTTTTTCAATTTCCCTTGTCCACTTTCTGCCTGCATGGTTTTCTGCACGTAAAAACTCCAAATAATTAACTATATTAGCTTAACGGAAAAGAGTCTTAAAAATTGCATTTATTCAACACGAGTTTAAACCAATTTGGATAAAATCATACCCCGTGTTTGTCTGGTTGCTGGTGCATGAACTATATTATGCTATAGGAACAGTATGCGTTGTTACATTACATCCTTTTATTTTTTATTAACCATTTTATTTTCAGGAGGCATCTTCCTTTAGTTGAATTATATAGCTCACACCCTAATCTTTGATACATGCTGGTTTCGCAACTATAATTTTCATAAGTTGCATCAGGTTGACATTGACTTTTATTGATATCATTCCAGACATCAAAGGCATTTACAAACATTAAGAAATTATTTTTGGAGAAATACTTAGGAAGCACCCATTGCATTGCAGCAGTTATCGAGACAAAACCGATTTAGCCTGGAATTGTAGTCTAAAATTAAGGCTAAGATAACAAAGCCGATTCCAGCATTGGTTAAGAAGATGAAGAGTGTTAAAGCGGTTTTGGCCCACGCTGATAATGATTCATCTCAATCCCAATCAAATGTCAGCGAACCTTTGTTTTCAACACCCGTATATTGCATGTGTTCCGTAACGTTGGTTCAATTAAAATGCACGTTGATAGACCTGAAGATCAAAATGTTTTAACCATGTTTGTCTTCTTTCCTTCTGTCTGCTAACACTTTAATATTTTGTTGTAACTTCTGAATTAACCATAAAGAGTATTAAAAATTTGACAAGGCCCTTTTAACTCAATGTTTGATTATAAGCTCAGGGGTTGTCTTTCTTCAGTTGTACTCTAAAGAAAGCTCAACTTTCTCTAAGACTGATCCTTAGAAACTGCAAGCAAAAAAAACCTGCTTTGCAAATTCAAAAAACGGTAACTTTCATAATTTTCATCGGGTCTATAATTGAGATTATAAAAACATTTACTAACGCGATGTATATACATGTGTACTTGTAAAGGAGGCTGGGGTCAACAACTTACCCATCAGATCTACCTTTGATTATAAGATATGATTTGATCAGCTACTGTTTACACGATATTATTCAATGAATTAAAAATTCCATATAGTTTATCTTTAAAAATTTGAACATTATATCCTAATATAGAGATCTTCTTTTCAAGGGATCAAAAAAGTTTAAATTGGCCACAACCATCCAGTCCCATGCGTGGATCTTGAGGGGGAGAGGTCGGAGGGGGGTTCAAACTTATTAAATTCCCATTGTATATTTACCGAAAATAGGCATCGGTACCCCCTTCCCCCTCGGTAAACACTATTATCTTTTGGATCCCCTCCGCCCGGAGGAAAAAATTTCAGGATCCGCGCATGGGCCCTCTTAAAGAACTCATATGTATAGCACTCGTTGCATTGTAGTAGTGAGTGTGCCAAAATCAATTACTAGTGTGCCTGAAATGTTACATGTAGTCTGATATTCTTACTGAAAAGTATTAGAACTCTAACAAAAACGAGTTAAGTAATGACAAAGACTTGTTTTTTAACCTAAAACCATCCCTACAGCATGTCAAGAAGCATCTCTCATTAGCACTTGTACATAATACCTATTTCTTAGCTTAATTTATTACACAAAGTATTGCGTTGGGTCTGACGAGAGCGTAAAGTTCATGAATATTGCGTATGAAGGGAGTGCTGGATTTATTATCTTTATTCAAAAGACAAGTGAGCTACATTGCTCATCCAAGCTTCAAACAACCTTTGATATGTTTCCAATGCAAAGCAACATTTTAAAATGCCCTCCCTTCATACGCAGTGTTCATGGTTTTAAAAAAAATGACTCATGAGTCATGGTATCAATAATCTAACTTCCTTACAATATCAGATGAAAATAGCTACATGTATTTAAATGTAAAGCACTAGTCCCCACTGTGGTATCTATTCTGACTCCATCAGGGATCGAGGTAAGAATACACTTCAGTGTGCTTACTATTATGATCTATTCCAGATTAAATCCTTTCATATGTGTTTTCTAAAATAATCGTGATGATTCTGTATTTTTCCGATATATTGATATGATAAATTGTGAGCTTTCTTTGTAGCCTCTTAATTTAACAAATCTGAATTCTTCTACTATACTGGTTTGCTCTTCTATAAATTTTATTATTATCATCAGAGTGTGATCAAAATTAATTCATTTACAACTTTCATGTGTTCTTAAAATTTATAACCTGGATATATGCAGATAACGACGGCGACATGCTAAAATCTCCTCAGAGGCCACAACTACTATAGATTCTCCACAATAACATGGACGTCATGAAAAACCACTATAGACTCTACACAATAACATAGACATCATGAACAACCACCATAGACTCTTCACAATAACATAGACGTCATGAACAACCACTATAGACTCTCTAAAATAGCATGGACGCCATGAACAACCACTAGAGACTCTTTACAACAACATAGACGTCATGAACAACCACTATATACTCTCCACAATAACATGGACGTCATGAACAACCACTAAAGACTCTCCAAAAAAAACAGAAGCGTCATGAACAACCACCATAGACTCTCAACAATAACATGGACGTTATGAACAACCACCATAGACTCTCCACAATAACAGGGACGTCATGAACAACCACCATAGAATCTCCACAACAACATGGACGTCATGAACAACCACCATAGACTCCCCACAACAACATGGACGTCCTGAACAACCACCGTAGACTCTCTACAATAACAGGAACGTCAGAAACAACCACTATAGATTCTCTACAATAACAGGAACGTCAGGAACAACCACTATAGACTCTCTACAATAACAGGAACGTCATGAACAACCACCATAGACTCTCCACAATAACATGGACGTCATGAACAACCACCATAGACTCTCCACAATAACGTCATGAACAACCACATTAGACTCTCCACAATAACATGGACGGCATGAACAACCACCATAGGCTCTCCACAATAACAGGAACGTCAGGAACAACCACTATATACTCTCTACAATAACAGAAACGTCATGAACAACCACCATAGACTCTCCACAACCACATGGACGTCATGAACAACCACCATAGACTCTCTACAATATTTACATTTGCAAATATGTTTCCTTATATGAACCTATAGAATAGCGAATACGTACAATTCTGTATGAACGTTTTCGTGACGTCACAACAACATGGACGTCATGACCAACCACCGTATACTCTCCACAACAACATGGCCGTCATGAACAACCACTATACACTACACTATCCACAATAACATGGACGTCATGAACAACCACTAAAGACTCTCCAAAATAACAGAAGCGTCATGAACAACCACCATAGACTCTGAACAATAACATGGACGTCATGACAACCACCATAGACTCTCCATAATAACAGGGACGTCATGAACAACCACCATAGAATCTCCACAACATGGACGTCATGAACAACCACCATAGACTCCCCACAACAACATGGACGTCCTTAACAACCACCGTAGACTCTCTACAATAACAGGAACGTCAGAGACAACCACTATAGATTCTCTACAATAACAGGAATGTCATGAACAACCACCACAACGTTCATGCCAGCAATGTTGAAGAAAACTTTTCCCGATGTTATTTGTTCTTAAACTTTCTAGGGAAACAATTCTGAACAGATTAAAAACAATTCAAAATTTGCAGTAAATAATTACCTTCCTTCGCGGACTAGAATTCTTGTACTTTTTCTTTAACGCAATGCTGAATGAGAACCCCCACAAAAAGTGCATTCGACATTGTAAATAGAAGTTTTTTTTTCCAGAAAAAAATAGAACTTGCATCTTAATGACAACAATCTTATTGACGATTCCTATGAATAAATCAGGTTTTGGCATGTTTCACGGCATTATGGATTAAAACTGCCTTGTGCCAGACTTGTTCATTAAAGATGATTAACTTCAGAGAACAAAAATAACATAATCGGCCATTACCTGTGATCCAAAAGGTTAAATATTTGATTAAAGATTGATAATCTTTTGAAATTAGACACATTGATTACTTTTTTGCAAAGTACACATGTCTTTGGTCTAATCAACGCGTCGCGACGAATTAAGATTAGCAAAAATAAGTATTTTTGGTAAAAGGTTTTCATGGTGATGTGTTGTACGTATACAGTTTCTGCTCCATAAATGTTTAGAATTGTTCAAAGCAATTAAAAAAACCAGATACATCAGAAAATTCTAGGTTAAACAAAATTTTACAAAATTCACTCCGTAAATAAAATTAGCTTTTGTTGAATTAAATGCACCCTTCCAACCAAATAAAAATCCCGTGAAAAAATCAATGGATATTCGAGCTCTCGTTTTAGTTCTGCTAGAAAAATTAATACGATTGTAAAATTTAGACAATTTGTTTTTATATCAAATCAATCAAAATTGTAATGCAAAATATATTTTGCAAACAATACATATAAAGTTGCGTGGCTGGCGAATCCATGATTTTTCCTCTAAAATGTTTCCCAAAATAAAAACTCTTTTCGAAAGCGAAATTTATTCTAATTTCACTTTGCAAATTACTAGGAGGACGGCCCTAGAACTGTCCATGGCTTGATTGTGAACTAAACAAAATTTCTATCTTAAAGTGGCACGGTGACTCAAAATAGATGTTTTACTTTTTGATTATGACAACGGAAATAAGAAGAGTTATTCGAAATTTCATCATACGGAAGGTTTCACGCATCATAAGTCATCGCTTATCAATTTACAAGTCATTAAAACTCATCCGGAAATTGCACATGTAAACAAACCGAGTTGTGTTGGACATTGGTTTAGTGTCACGTGATTGCGATTTCTGTCTAAAAATAGTTACAGTGGGATTGACACACAGAAAAAAAGAATTTGAATTTGAAGCTATTCGATGTCTGTGGTAAGAAATATGCATTAACAGAGAATGCATCTTAATAAATATATAGTTCTTGAAGACATCGTGTTTCAATGAGAGGCTTCTGGCTCATGATGTATGCCACGCTGCAGTATTTACATTCCCCTGCGCTTGCGTGGCTATGAAGCGGAAGAAAAACTCAATATTTTCGTGTTGGCCCAATGCTTAATTCTTTTTTTCTCTTTTTAATTTGATTTATTTACTTTTGAACACCGTAATTTTTCAAAAGTTCATCTTTTCATATGATATATAAAATATGTGGAAGTCGTGTAAAAATTCGATATTTGCTAAATCATGGGTTTGTGCGTCACCATGTCTCTTTAAGGGCATATGCACCTGTGCTCAAAGGCACCTTTTTAGGTCAATACATGGCATAAGAATCCGTTGATCAAAGAGAAATCGCTAAATAGGGGCTTATTTGAATCAATCTTTTAAAATAACTCATCTGTATAATGTTTAAAAATCACAACTGTTTAAAAAAATCTCTATAAACAGAAACACTGGTACTGAATTAAAACATTGTCATATTTTGGAAAAAAAAATCATCTATTTTTGTCGTAAGGTCTTTGTCTTCTTATGAACAAGACATTCATTTGGTCAATTCTTCGATTTATACAGCATATGCAACAAAATAGTTAATTTCGTCGTTTATAAAGTTCAACGATATCGCTAAAAGCAGTGATAATGGATGGAAAAAAGATTCTGAGATTTCATAAATCCGTTGTGACCTATAAGTTTATGGTTTGACAATTCATGTTATTTTGAAACCTGGACACAAATGACTAATGATGGGCGATATTAATTTCGCCCATCACGCAAGGCCAGTCTGTATATAATCACCACTGCATTTAATTGATAATTAAATGAATGAATTGAACATAATATAAGGAAATGCTTCAAGAAAACAATGGCATATGAATGAAATCGAAACAAATTAAATAAAATTAAAACAGCAATGTCACTCATTATGCGAGACTCTTTGGAACTATTTATTCTAGCTGCATATTATGTACGATTAATAGACATGGGAGATATACACAGATTCTATGTGTGATTAAGTCGACATTAATTGAATTATGACGGCCTATGTACTTTATATCTTGTAGTGGGTGTTAATGTCTCTCACGTCATTCACATATTACAGGCACACGGAATTACAGACTTAATTAAGCTCTAGGGAGAAAACCTTCTTTTCCTCCAAAATAATAAATAAAGTAATAAATATATGTTTTATATATGTAGAAGAACAAAGACAAAATCGCACGAAACAAATCTAAACAAGTATAAACTTCAAATATGTTCATACTTGTGCATATACCGATCATTTCGGTACCTGTAAAAACCATCAAAACAACTTATAATTACGAACTTACATCAATTATAAACCTTTCTCAGAGTTTTGCAAAGCAAACATGTTCATTCCATAAGGCAAAACGTCCGATTAATAGTCCACTTTCCAGTCTTCAAGAATATATAAGAACCTCTTTGAAAAAAATATTCAAACTTATATGGTATTGTACACCATAAAATATACTGGTTTCTAAAATTGTTGATGGAACCAAATTGTATTATGTCTTTCATTAACTTTTTGTTTTTACACCAGTTGGTTAGTTAATTATGGCTTTTTGAGATAAACCGCATTTGCTTATTAATTGAGTGTTTCTGCACTAGTTGTGCAAGGATAGGTATATGCGTAATGAGTTAGAAGTTCATTAGACTTCACAACCATAAATTGAACACATTAAAACAGATAGAAAAAATGACGCTTTTAATATATAATGAACTGTATGAATCATTAAATAAATAATAGAATGTTAATTTTTTTTTTTTTTTATACATTATTTGATCAATTATTAACCAATAATTAACCATCATCTTTTCTATTCAAAAATGACCTTGTATTCTTTAGAAGACGTTCGCCTACAAATGTCATCTCATTTATCTTTGCAGCACAGGCTAAATTAAAAACAATCTTTTAAAAAGAAAGAATTTGCATAACATTTGTGATCAAAAGTAAAACACAGAAGGGGCGATATCTCTCTCATGTCTCCTACTTCTAAATACAATGATTTATATTTCAAGTAAGTGACCCTTTAAACCTGGTTTTTTAATATCATTCTGTGAACGTATTGGATATTATAATTACAGATATTTGACAAATTGTCGTGAATATTATAAAATGTTTATTAATGCAATTTTTTTTTTCATTTCTAGTTTCCTGTTGACAAAATAGAAAATTAACATAAAGAACTGACGAATATTTACTTCCAAGTTGAAACAAAATTATTGTTGCAAAATGGACTACTATATCGCAAAGCTCGTTAGAGAAAGATAGAGAACAATATATGTCTGGTATTATAATCTGTAATCGCTAGCATCAATAGAGCTGCAACAATGTTACATGATCAATGGATCCGAAGATGTGCATGTGCAAATAGATGCATGTACATACAAAACAGAATGAATAACTCATTAAAGAATCTTTCAAAATTTGACTTTTTCATTATCTATCGGACTTGATTGGAGTTAACAAGGCGTGGATGTTAACCATAAAAACCTTCTAGTTTCAAGGCTGCTTGATGATTCATATTTGAACATCAATACAGAGATCATAAACACTGATTTGCATTCTTTTTCTTTTAATTATATCACACACACATGTCATATAATTTACATTTAAAAATAATCAATAAATGACAGTTCTATTGCTAAATAAATAAAGTTAAATGAACTATGAAGCCATCAATAAATCTATACTGCAGCATTTTCTGATTCACATGCTTTTCAAGGATTAGAAGAATCAAAATATTACGACGATTTTATCCAAACACGCACCTGCTTAATTATTGAGATGTAAAGCAGGTAAAATATTTACCGCAAAATTCTGCATTATTTCAAATTCCTAACAAATTACTAAATGTTTACACGTTTGCTGCATTGCATAATTGTTATTCGGCTATCGAACGTTTCCTATTATACTGTATGACAATATGTAATTTGATCATATCAGGCCAAGAAAAAAACATAATATAGTTTCAAAAGTATATCGTCAATCTCTGACTCCGGCATCTAGAAACATCTTTAGAAATATTATCACCAGCTATTAGTATATTGAGGGCCAATTTTTATCCTTTAAAATCCTAAAATTATGCTTTTCCAATCCGTCAATCATGAGAGAGAGAGAGAAAGCATAAATTTAGATGAATTCAGAACCAATAATAGCATTAAACCATAAAAGTTATATATTTTAAATGACACAAAGAGGGGGATATAAATAATTAATGCATGGAAACATGTTTTATTACAGTTAAACTTTTAATTCTTCTGATATATTTGAAGGATAAAGCCATATTTAATAGTTAATTAAATAACAGAATATGACATGTATCTGATGAAATAAAGGGTTACTCGACATCAACCATCAATTTTACTACTTGGTATGGAAGTCTCAATTGCAGCTTGTCGGATCGAGCGGAAAGTGAAACCACTAAAGGTTAGGGTCTGCATGTCAAGGCCAATTAATGAATTACAAAATGGATGCTTTTTTCATCCTCCAGATGCGTAGAAAACAAAACTTCTATGAGTTTGATTTATATGCATACTGCGTGTTAAATCTTTTCAATGTAAAAATATTTAGTTGAAAAATTCTTATATGAGTTAAATGAAACTTGTTTTATTTTTGCCAGAAAAGACATGATGAAAAAAGTATAAAAAGCTGTTAAATGCAGTAAAGGTTTAGACATTGTGGTTAATATTATGATTGGGATAAATGCTCAAAATCTATATACACTGCGTCATATGACATGATTACAGGGTTGTTTTGGTTTAAATATAAGAAATATAAAGTTGTTTGTTCAAATAGTAGATCTATAAGTTTTCATGCACCATATCATCGAAACAGTATCTCATTCTTTCATAAAAAAAAAACGCAGACGTTTCTGAAAGAAATATTGATGTAATTTATTAGTTTAAAATAATTAATTAACCAAAGTGTTATAACTAGTTGAACTTTTGACCTTTGTGTTCGGGAATTTCTTTATGATTTCCCTAACGTTTTCTGGTCAGGCTTCATTGATATTCAAAGCTGACACCTCAAATCGTACATCGAAGTGTGGGTGAACAAACTATTAATTAATAATAAACTATAAATACTGTCAAAAACATGTTCAAGGTCGAATGAGGTTATAAAGGTTTCACGGTTGGAAAAAAAACCTCAGTTTGAAGTCGAGTTTTCTATTAACATATTTTAAAACATGCAATACTTGTATTTCTTACTGGTCAATTTGATCCCTTCATATCAGGTTTATGGTTTTTTAAAAGTGTAAATGCAAATAGCATACACATTCGATTTTAGGAATAATAAATTTCATTGCAATCATAAAGTTTAAAAGAGATTTTCGGACAGACATACAGATAAGTTATAAGAGGCAAACCAATACATGCATTAGGAAACAAATATTGAATCATGGAATTTGAGATTTTGAGTAAGACAAACAGACATACAGATAGTTATGTAAAGATAGCTAAATCATTGATACATATATTTGAATATAAATAAAATTTGCTTGTAAATCAAGGCAAGAAATGCATTTCATATCGAGTTCTCAACCAGTCGCTTGATTTATTGACGATAAACCTTCAATGGCAGTCAGTCTAGAGTCTGATTTGCCTCTGCTGGATTTTTTTTCTCAAACATAAATAAATATTCTTGCATCACATTACAAGAAAGGAAATTTAACCGTTGTGATATTTTTTTTAATAAAAAATTTCCAAAATATACGTATATTTCTTGTTAAGACTTGACATTAATATACATGTAACCCCGTACCTGTTATTTTTTTATTGTTTTTTGTTTTTTTTAAATTTCACTAAATTAATTGTAGGTATTATATCAAAATAGCATGATCATAGCTCGCTTACAAAAAAAGAAAAATAGATTTAGTGTCAAGACGAAGAAAGATTAATCAATTTCCGTCAGTTTTACACACATTATTTATGCTAATCTGAACCTTAAATATATTGTATTATTTATGATCATAATCGATCAAAACTTTCAATAATTGTCTTAGTAGAATACACGTTTTTGAAGAAAATTTTTGGGAAAAGGAGAATTATTCTGAACATAAGCATGTTTCTAAGCCATTAATCAAAGGCAATCTTGAAAGACAAAGCCTGGCGGTAGTTTAGACATTGAAGGTATAATGACAGATAAGCACTGTTGAAAAGTGCAACCCAGGAAGCAAATCTGATCAGGGACCTATTGATCGATAACAGAAAAAAATATTTATATTTAAGATTTGCGTTCCCACCCTTCAACTATTTTAGAATTTTGAACTTTGTATGGTGTTAGACAATTGCTCACCATTATTTGAAAAAAGGAAATGAAGGCAGACGACGACATTCAAGGTTGACATTTAGAATTTGATAATAAACAAGAGGCCCACGGACCTTAACGATCACCTGAGTACCATAGCCCATACAAACACCTGCCATGGAACCTCATATATGCATTTAAGCTTAATTCTGGTGTCTAAAATTAGTTCCAGGGGCCAAAAATTTACAATATGGTAATGACCTACCCGTCCTCGCCTGAATTCTTGCAACGAAGACTATGAAATCTATAATTTTGGTGCACAACATAAAGAAATGCATACAATCCCCGCACAGCTTTATACTCTCCCTAAGAATGCATCAAGTGTACATTCAATGTCAAAAGATACAAGAGGCCGATAGGCCTTTTACACCATGCACATATTTGGTCTTTAGATATCACTATGTCAACTATGTGCTGTTGATACTTCATAATTGATATAAAATATATATTGATTGGGGGATAATGAACTGTTCTGAGAAATCATTCAGCTCTGGCATTGCATAAGCGTGTACAGATAACTCCGCCTAAGAAAAGGAGTTGACCAATCATAAAGTTTTCACACCGGCGGCATGTATTGTTTATGCTTGACGTAGCGACAGAATTGATCGTGACGCTATCGGAAAATCCCAACCAAAGCGGTTTTGATAATATAACGTTTATCTTTTAAAAACTAGCGTATTTTTCGTGCGCCGTATATGGCAAGTTTTTCGTAAGTATCGTATGCACTGTACGTAGCTTTATATTTACTAACCCAAAATTTCTTCGTAGAGCTACAGCTATATGTACCATATGTATGTTTTGTCACAAGTGTACACTTTCGAAAAATACCTCAATTTCGACAATCACGAGTACCCCGGTGAATTTTTCATTCTCTGATATGTTGTTGTTCTGTCCGTGCATAATTTAGTCTGAACCAGAAGCCAATCAGCGGTAAGCTGAATCCACCAATAAAAAAGTTTGTGATTAAGGTGCGTGTATTGTTTATGCATGACGTAGCTGATAGAATTAAACGCGACGCCATCGGAAAAACCCAACCAAATCGGTGATAATAATAAGAGATGAAGTATTTGTAGACAAAATTTACAAGTCAGAAATAACAGAACATTCAAATTAACGATAAAATCGTATAAGAAGTTAGTTTACTAATTGATGCTTACCTAATCAATCCTTGTAAGGATGTGTGAAATATTACAGTCGTGTCAAGACGTAAGAATGACGCAAATAACACTCCTTACAAATAAATTTTGAAATTTCATTGAAAAACCTATAATTCTCACCCTCTACAGTTGTTATTAAGTTCTGGTATATTGATTTTGTTTTTGACGCAGATAAGATAAAAATATGTGGCCTTATTGAAATGAACCATGATTAGTTCCCTTTGCATTTTGGGAGCTTAAATCATTTAAACTATGTTTCCTATCAAACCTATAATTTTACTGCAACAGGGTTAGTAATATTAGAGTGTTTCGGAGTAAAATCAAATTTTGCCGAATGATTGATATTGTGGAATAGCTACAAAATGTATTATTTTCTAATGCTGACAATCACACTGTGTTTTTATACAGAGAGAGAGAGAGAGAGAGAGAGAGAGAGAGAGAGAGTCATTTAAGCCAGAGGTTGAACTAAAGGTCCTCTGAGATTAATAGTTTAAAAGTATACACTTCATAAATGCGCATGCGAACTAAAATGTTGCTATTTAGTATTATTTCTAACGACAACGCATTATACAAAATTTAGTAAGAAGAATTAATACAAAATTTAGTACAGAGAATTTTAATGCAATTGGGTTCTTTAAATAAGTGCTATCTTTACAACTTTTTTTCTTAATTCTACCATAACATCACATTCTAATATAAATGATATTCATCGCCGATATCAGTTGCACATTCAATCTTCTCTAGGTGTATTGTTCTATCTACCAATTTCTATCAGCAGGTGATGATTAGTTGTTCTAAACTTTAAAAAAAATCATTTCTCAATTTTCGTGACAATAACATGAAATGGTCTTTAAATTAATAACAAAAAATTATCTATAAAAAAAACCCACGACATTAAACACCTTTTGAAGATTCAATATCTCACAATTCCACTTTTGTTGAAACTGGCCTTTTAAATTTTGTTTTAAAATATTCTCTAGTCATTTCATATCGACAGCATTTTGTTGGTATACCAGATATACCATATGATTAACCACATCTGTCAAAAAAATTCTTCATACACTTTAACCAACTGTTGTTCATTTCTTCTCATTTATGACTATTAAAAAAGTACAGGAATATAAATTATTCTCTAACATAAAAGCATTTTGCCTAGTATCCAACCATTATTTTATTAATACTAGTATTTATATATAACGAAAATTGGCCTGTCTTTCCGTATGCTATAAAAAATAGGGTACTGCTTTCAAATTAAGAATATGTTTAAGAAAACACAAGTGCATACTATACGATTAATAATATCATTGTTTTCAAACCCCGAAATCTCACATGATCTTATCGAATAATTCTAGTTGAAAATCCAAAGGCAAATCAAATAATATTTATTTCTTATAAAATCATACCTAACATTTTAGATTACTCTTTGACCTATTCTAATGTTTTTTACCATTTTACACAAAAGTACATTTAGGAGCCGGCCCTTTAGAGAATCTCATTATTTTATTTTGTTTACATTTACAAACAAATATATAGTTTTCCTAATGTACTTCAAATATTTAATTATTGTCATAATTATATTTATTCTTATACGTTGTAGAAATATAAATATGACATGTTATATAACCTAGCCTTCTTTATAGCTGGTTTTTTCCATTGGATCTTGATTGGCATTTAATTGAATGTCGTGTTGAATGGTGAACCACAGAAAACTTTTAAAGCTTTTTGAAATATAAGAAAATGTTTAAAATGCCTTCAGATCGTTAAAAATATTTTAATATCTGACACGATTTCTGAACGACACCAATTGGCAATTAGGGCACTGAGAGAGCACTCGGCAGCTTCACAAAACTGCTAAATTGCTTAGATATAACGTTATGGATTACAAATAACACAGTACTCGTAAATTGTAAAATAGCATAGTAGTCATAAATTGTAAAGAAAAAAGAGAGAAAAAGATATTTTACAAAGAAATGTTAATATTTACATCTTAATTCATTACTCACGCCATTTAACAGAAATCTTTAACTAGCCAATTTCTTTTTGAAAATGTACATGTAAACATTGCACTATGAGGGCAACTATATATATCTATATATACATGCATAATTCAAACAACCTACTACTTATAAACTCCCTATTAGGATCCATTTTATTTTAAAATTAAATATTCTGAAACTCGTCGACCATGTAAAGTCTCTGATTTATTTTTTATTTCAAGACTTTATACTTTTTTTTATAGATAAAAAGTATCATTTATTAATAATTGCTGCTGAGTAATCCTGAGGCTGAAGGTTTGATATACATATAGAATTGTCATTTTGAAATAGCAATACTGTGATCAGACACAGACACATATATTTTTAATCGGTCTGATGTACAGTATTTCTGTATGTGTATGAAATGTTACAACCGCGTTGATATATTTTCTAAACTGGAAAATATTTTAAAATAATTCCTCATACATGTTTATAAAATATGACTTATTTTATGATTCGACCAAAGAGTTCATAAATATGTCAGATGGAAAAGCAAAATGCGAAGTGGGAGGGTATATGGAAATTCCTCATTTTTAACATATTTGAGAAAGAATATTTGAATTGACCATTGGATGTTGAACAAAGTACTTTGTCATTATATTAATGTATCATTCCATAGATTTTCTGATTTCAGAAGAAAAATTAATCTTAACTTTGACGCTTTTTTTCTGAGAATATTTGTAAGCTGATCAATATAAAATAGTTTAAACGTACTTTCATTCGGCAATCGGTTTTTGGAACGCAGTTCGTAGTTCGTTATTCGCAATTCAAAAGTGAACTGCATTTTAGAACGGAGTTCGCAATTCAAAATTTATTTTTCATATTTTGGGCCTGAAATTTTCAGGGTCAATAACTAGTGGTAAACCACTACCACTGTGAAAATATGGTGATGTGGTCATCTCTAGTTTATGAGATATGGGGCCCTAAAGAAAATTCACTATTCATTATAAAGGGATTTTAAACATCGGGCTCGGAAACATCGAGGGCCCCTACCCTGGGGGTGAAATTTTCAGGGTCATCTACTAGTGGTAAACCACTACCACTGTGAAAATATGGTGATGTGGGCATTTCAGTTTATGAGATATGGGGCCCTAAAGAAAAATCATTATCCATTATAATGGGATTTTAAACATCGAAGGATTTTTCAGAAAAAAGCCCCCCCCCCCCCGCCCCCCTGTCTGCCATACACCAAACTATTTTTAGATTTCAATGAGGACAAAACTGCCGTGCTTGGCATAACCTACATGTCACAGTACACAGAATGTGGGTATGTCTCGTTTTAAAACCTTTGTTATACATTACTGCATGTCTCTTAGATGTACAGTTGTGTAAGTATAAGTGTCCTTGTGCACGGTATCTGATTTTGATGTGTGCATAAAAAGAAACTCAGGATGTGTGCACGCTTGCATTCACCTCAACAGCTTCAAGTTTACATCACTGTTGAGTGTCCATGTGTGTAGAGATAGTTGATATGGATACAAAACAGCTTTCCTAATATTTCTGTGATTTGAGTATTGAATTTGAAATGATAATCTTAAACATCGTTCCAACAAAATCAACTCTCTCTCTCACACACACACACACACACACACACACACACACACACACACACACAC
>WFKH01011581.1:57656583-57666704 GCA_016163765.1 Magallana hongkongensis | reverse complement strand
GAGAGAGAGAGAGAGAGAGAGAGAGAGAGAGAGAGAGAGAGAGAGAGAGTTTTGTTTGTTTAAAATTAATTTCGTCATCATGTTTAGGTCCATTAGGGTTTATTTTGGGTCCAGAGAGAAGTTTCTTTATTTGGTGTTATGTGTGTGTATGGCGACAAAGTGGTAATTTTGCACGACTCAACTCCTTGAAGCTTTCGTCCTGATTAAATTTTATCCGGCTAAGTGTTATGTATGTAATATGGGTCCGCTTATGAAGCTCTTTCTCTACTATAATCGCATTTTTACACAACAGGGGTGAATAAACCCCGGGTATAAACTATTGATGGTGAATATCCCAGGGTTAAAACGCATCAGGTGGGAATGCACACAGGGCGAGCAAATTCACTAAGATCCTCGAAACGCTAGTAGTCTAATACTAGTCTAATTATACATTCTGTGTAAAAATAAATACAAATAATTATTAAGTTAGGGAGAAAGTAGCATTTATTTGTATATAAAAGCATGTACAGATGATCTTTGTTTAGAACAGTTTGATATCGCTAGGATACACGTTTTCTGATCCTTGATTTGATTGGTTGAATCTCGAATTTCGAATCTTGAATCATGTATTTCGAATTTCGTATTTTGAATCTCGAATCTCGAATGAGCCTTCTGGGCTTTCGTAGTGGACTGAACATACACATTGTAAATAAATAAGTTTTACATAACAAAAGTATAGAGAGCACTGTATTTGACTTACCTTGTCTGAACTCCAAAGTCTAACCTTGAAAAAGATTTAATGCAATCGTTTACCATCAACAAACGCGATGAATGTGTTATCTTGTTTCTCTTTGGCTTTGATTTGTTTGATTGTTACCTTTTTTTGATTGGTTAATTTAGATATTCATTTGAATCTCGAATTTCGAATCTCGTATTTCGAATCTCGTATTTTGAATCTCGAATCTCGGATGCCTTCTGGGCTTTCGTAGTTATGAGATAAAAAACAACGTGTAAAATGTCTGATTTTCCCACTTTTGTAAAAATAGAGGTCACTTGAATTTTTGATGCCAGTTGTTTCGGCAGGGGGGTGAAAAGGCTCGGACATGGTTTTCAAGCACATTTGATATAAACAAACTCTCGTGCCTTTGTGGATGGCTGTGTGTATTTTGCTTCTAAATTGTTTAGGAACTATTGTTTTAAAAGTTGTAAAGAGGGATTTTCCCAGAAGTCTGTTTTAAACTCGCTACCCGTGTCTAAAGTTGCGTAATTTTGGTAAGAATATATAGTAAAAATTGATAGTGGTGTGCAACCTGAAGGAAAGTTGCTTTTTTGTGTTTTAAGTCATAATGTGGAGTGTTTTGGCGTTCTATCGATGTGTGTAGATTAGATATGAGTACTAGTGTGGTAAAATTGGACCAACTTTACTATCGATAATCAAATTGAATCGACAGCACACAAAACTTCTAAAAAATTAAAAAACTTATCCAATTTGTTAAATTTAATTTATTTGATGTATTTATACATTATATAGATTAAATACTTTGCAATTGTGTTAGCTAAATGACAAATAAAATCAGTCATGTACTTTTGTGTATTTTAGAGGTAATAGTCCAACCCTTTGACTGTTTGACCCAATTACAACCGTTATACAGAGGATCTGTATAATTTTAAAGATAATTGTAGACAACGGTTTTATAATTATGTTAGCTTTAATTTGGCAGAGTTATTAACTAATTACAAGTTACCAACAAGTTGTAATAACAGCACTAAAAGTAATAACTATCGTTTATAATTTTCAGCGCATATGCAATGCACATTATATGTGGTTGCATCACCCATATTTATAACCCATAAAAATAAGACAGTCGCGAGTTATTAATTACAACAGGGGTTAACTGAGCTTGAAAAAACGTCTTTCGATTTTGATAATTATCATTTTTTTTTTGCCTTTGGGTTTAATTTACACGATTGTGAATTCAGAATACAGGGTAACTTCAACTTCTCTTTCGGAGGAAATTCCGGCGAAGTTACCGATCACAATGCGAGTCGCTCCCTAGGTTCGTCACTGTACATGTATAATAATACTTCAGTCATCTTCTGGATACTTCTATGCAAAAATGGTTATCTGTCAACTGACTTAATTTTAGCGACTATCGATGATAAAATTTACTATCGGTTGTCGCCGACCTGCTGCCTTCAGCGACGATTTTTCGATTGTCGGCGACTATCGTAACAACACTAAATGACCAACAATGGGCCTTTGTGGCCGGCACCTCTCTTATTTTGTTGTCAATGGTGCATACAAAATTAGCCCAGATTTCCTCTGAAATTTTGTAGAGCATCAAACAGCGACCCGATTATAGTGTATCGGACCGTCCAAACTGCCCCGAAAAAATACAGCAGCTTATCCAGAAAGTTGGCTTTATCGTCGTAATCCAAAAAACTTTCTATGTAATACGAATTTAGTGTAAAATGAGTTATTTAGATCCTTGTATGGTATATAGAAATTATTAAATTATGCCGCTAAAACGGCAATATTAAAGTGAAATATTAATTTAGCTACAATGCAGCACCTGCATTAGTTTCATTAGAACCAGATAATGCTAATTTAGATGAAAATGCGCGACAATTCTTCAAAATTGAATGATATAACGGCAGTTTTTCAACCCCTCGGCCAAAAGGCTGGGTTCCCCAAACTTGTACATGTATATATTCTCGGTTCGTCATAATATTAACAAGTTTGCATTGTCTTTTGAATAGACATGCATATTTTAACAAATTAAAACCAAAAAATATCATTCAAAATTTACACGCCGTGAAATTACATACAGTATAACTTTTAACATATTTTCTTTAATCAGAGGCCACCGCGAGCACCATGGTTTAAATAGTCGCTCATAACTTTTTGATATAGCTACAGAATTCTGTAAAACTTTCCACATATATTCCACAATAAATGTTTTTGTGCTTGCAGATTTTATTTTTGCGGGTGTAAAAAAATAGATTACTTGCAGGTCTCACAACTCTATTTTTCCGAAGGTTCACGTCAAAACATGGCCGAGGCAAAATACTTCCCGAATTCCCCTTCGTTTTTAGGGGTTTTCCGCCAGCGATAGGGACTGTATTTTGTTATGAGATGAAAAACAACGTGTAAAATGCCTGATTTTCCCACTTTTGAAAAAAAATACGAGGTCACTTGAATTTTTGATGCCAGTTGTTTCGGCAGGGGGGTGAAAAGGCTCGGACATGATTTTCAAGCACATGTGTAACTTTGATATAAAAAAAACTCTCGTGCCTTTGTGGATGGCTGTGTGTTTTTAGCTAATAAATTGTTTAGGAGTAATAGGAACTATTGTTTTAAAAGGTGTAAAGAGGGATTTTTCCAGAAGTCTGTTTTAAACTCGCTACCCGTGTCTAAAGTTGCGTAATTTTAGTAAGAATTTATAGTAAAAATCAATAGTGGTGTGCAACCAGCACGCTGGCCGCTAGTTGCATAGAGAATGGGCTCCGCAGGTCTCGAGTTCCAACCCTGGCAGGGACAGAGCAAGGCAAACTTTTGTTGTTGTTGTTTTGTTTTTGTTTTATATAAGAATGCGAAGAATGAAGTAAAGCAAGTAAAGCACGTTTTCTCTTCCAGGGTATGTCGAGCCGAATTAGATGTGATTTTGGATATATAACAATAAAACAACAATAAAAACTGAATAAACAAATAAAGCACAATAATATCAGGTGAGCTAAAAAAACAAATTGCAAAGAAAATTTTTTTTTAATATGCGTTACCTATTGAGTAAGGGATAGTCGTAACAAACAAATAGAATGTCTTTTTACAAGCGTGGGATATAATTCGCCGGAATTTCCTCCGAAAGCGACTTTGAAGTAGCCATGTATTCCGATTTCATAATCGTGTAAATTAACTCCAAAGACAATAAAACGATGTTTGTGTAATTGAAAAGACGTTTTCACAGCCTCAGTTAAACCCTGTTGTGGTTAATCACCCGCGACTGTCTTATCTTTAGAGGTTATAAATACGGGTGATGCAAACACATACAGTGCATTGAAAATAACAACCGATGTTTATTACATTTCGTGTTGATATTACAATTAGTTGGTAACTTGTAATTAGTTAATAACTCTGCCAAATTAATGCAAAACCGTTTGTTCAAAGTTATCTTCAAAATTAAAAAGATCCTCTACCTAACTGTTGTAACTGGGTCATAGCGTAGGACTAATGCCTCCAAAATACACAGAAGTGCATAAACTGATTTGTGTCAGTAGGCTAACTCAATTACAAAACATTTTATCTATATGATGTATGAATACATTAAAAAAAGAAATTAAACAAATTGGATAAGTTTTTAAAAGTTGCTTATAATTCTACGACTGACGCTGAAATGTTTGTTGATCATTAGAATTGTCTTACTAAACATTAAATACTTGTGTACAGAAAAATCAAAAGGATAATGTGCTATAACTACTTTGTGGGGTCCCTTCTCATTTGATGAATCTGCAACAGTTTTGGTAGTTTTCAAACGAGTAAATAAAAACGTCTTTTAAACAGTTCTGACACATTATAATTATGAGGATATCTGCATTATCATTATTTTAAAGAAAATATTGCAGCAGAAAATCATCTTGGTTTGTAGCCATTTGTTGTTTTTGAGGAAAGATGAAAATATGTGATGGGCCTTCGTACAAAAATGATACCTGTATGCCTGACAATACATTGAATTATATAGCTTTTTAACATATCATGTGACAACATTTTCCAGTCGAATGTTTTCATCGATCAAGTGAGTAAGGTTATAAAACGTCACACAAGTTTACACCAGGTAAACAATTATTTAAGGGAAGACCAAATAAGTTTTTGACTGTAGCCTTAGCAACTTTTGCCACAGAGTTCAAACACTGCTTACTGGCTTCCAGACTATCTGGCAATCCTCTGTCCGTCAATCTTTGTTAACTTTCACATATGAGATACGAGCTGTGAAAATGAAATGTATCTCATCGGCATGGTATATTCATGGAGCTTAGCATCTTAAATAAACACAAAAAAATATTCACTTAGATGTGGAAAATGAAAATTACACTAATTTTAGTTCGATTTTTTTTCATAAATACCAATACACCAAACAAAAAATATTGCAGGTAAATGGTAACCACCTTTTCCAGTATTTTCATCATTTAAAATAGATATGTATTGCATGACCTCTGAGGCAAAATATTAATGAAATAAAATGTTGGCATCCTTTAATTGTGTAGATTCAACATGATCAAATTATGATTATAACGATAAGGTAGGCCCACAATGGGTGCTGATTTTTAAACTGATATACGTCTTAGAAAATATATGAAATTTTTTATCTTTAAAGAGCTAATACTGTTCACATATGTGCAAAAACTGCAGGAAATAATACACCGGTGTTATATATAATTTATATATCGCAATATATTTTCACCCCCACCCCTTTATAAAATATTGAGTCTTACATCAGAAAATTATGGTACTTAACTTTGCTAAATATTAAATTTTACTGTTCTTAATTATTTAAAGTGTTTTAACTCAAAGTAGTTCGCCATTGTTGCTCAGATGAGCGATGTGGCCCATGGGCCTCTTGTTTAAATATGTATTTGAATGCCTAAGAAACGTCAGTGACAATAGATCTACATGTACTTATGAATTCTATGTTTTTATAATCTTCTTAAATTAATAATATATATATTAATTTATAAATTATAAGTAATTTGTGGAATCAGACGTTCTTCATATGTGTAAAATTTTCAAGTGTTGAGTAGACAAAGCGTCTGGTTAAACGAGCTTTGCTCATTATATTCCTCCAATGATATAATATATCCGATCGCGTTAGGGTGACGGGTAATAAAATTATATTTCATTGATAGAATATAAGTGTGATTGACGTCTCTGTTGTTAAACGCAGCTATGTTAAGGCTGTCCGAAGCTAAAATCGGAAACGGTACTGTTTAAATTATCGAAAAAAAAAATACTTAAATAGGGCGAAATTCTTTAAATCTTCATTACATAAAATAAATTAACAGCGATATCTAACACTATATTTGATGCATCTTTGTGCCGTCATATCTACTTCTTAATCACGTGACCTGCGTATTTAATACGGCAAATGATCTATATAAATTGCATCGGCGCAAGTGTTTAATGGCATTAAATAAAAAATATTTTTCTGAAAAATCCTTCGATGTTTAAAATCCCATTATAATGGATAATGAATTGTCTTTAGGGTCCCATATCTGATAAACTAAAGATGACCACATCACCATATTTTCACAGTGGTAGTGGTTTACCACTAGTTATTGATCCTGAAAATTTCAGCTCACAGGGTAGGCGCCCTCGATGTTTTCGAGCCCAATGTTTGAAATCCCATTATAATGAATAGTGAATTTTTTTAGGGCCCCATATCTCGTAAACTAGAGATGACCACATCACTATATCTCACAGTGGTAGTGGTTTACCACTAGTTATTGACTCTGAAAATTTCAGCCCCCAGGGTAGGGGCCCTCGATGTTTCCGATCCCGATGTTTAAAATCCCATTATAATAAATAGTGAATTTTCTTTAGGACCCCATATTTCAAAAACTAGAGATGACCACATCACCATATTTTCACAGTGGTAGTGGTTTATCACTAATAGATGACCCTGAAAATTTCAGGCCCCAAAATATGAAAAATAAATTTTGAATTACGAATTGCGTTCTAGAATGCAGTTCACTTGTGAATTGCGAATAACGAACTGCGAACTGCGTTCCAAAAACCGATTGCCCTTTTATTCAAATACAACTCTGAAATCGATTGTACAAAAATCGACAGAAGATGAAATGGTTTACAGAAAACGAGAATGAAAATCTCGTAACGTAGATTGAATAGCAATTACTTTTTGTACAAGTCGGGGAGGGCGCTTCCTGTTCCCATGTGGTTCCTTAGGAACCACAGCAGTGTTAAATCCTTCCCGAAAATCATTGTAATATGGTTAGAGTCTGTTGTTTAAAAGAATGTCAAAACTCACAAATATTTTATTAACGAATTCTCAAAAATTTTCGGGATTGTACGTGTATTTCACAAAGTGACACGATTAATTCCCAACTAAATATGGTTGTGAAAGAACTTCTTTAGAGCAAGATCAATCAAATTAAATATTTGCGGAAATATTACCTGTAATAGATAAATGACTATAGAACATACGATTCGGTTTTAAAATATCTGATATGAAAGATCTATTGAATATATCTATTTTGATATTATTCCAGGTTTCTTCTTTAAATTAACTAAATGAATAACAATTAATTATGTAATATGAAAGGGAAATTGTGTGGCAGCCTTATCACTACATGAATATCCGGTATATAGCGGACGAATATTAGGAAAAACATGTCAATGTATCAAAATACATAATGATCTTTAAATAACTAGCTCAAGATCATACAAAAAACAAAATGATGAATGGATCACGAGCACAAAATCCATAACTATTAAGTGTCAAGGTATACAATGGTATGCATTAAATCCATTGTGACGTGCATGTAAAGTATGCGCATTGTCATGAATGTAAACTTTATTCTATTTAAAAACATTCATGAAAAATATTCTTCCTATAACAATGCACCTTCCTCACCACTATAATTGATCTTATCGACATAAAATGAAAAGGGGAACATAGGTCTAAATCACAGGAATTTGTGGTTTATATTGCTATAACGTCACATCCTAAAGGATTATACAACAAACGTCTTTTTTTTCTATCAATATCTTCCATACAAATATAAAAAAATAAAAAAATTAAATGCTTTCCCCTGTTTGTTGCTGTATTTGTAATATATTAAGTTTCATGATAAATGTTTAATTGAATTTAGATTTTTTGGAATTGACTTCCTAATATTTTTTTTTTAAATCAAACAACACTTTGTTTATTCCATCCATTAAAAATTCAAAGGCGTTTTTTTAAAAGCTACTATTCAATATTCACCTTTCTTTTTTATACAATAACACCAATGACGAAATTCTATAGATTAAAAAATGTTTCCTTTTATTTCTAAACATCAAGGCCAGGTACTGTATGTTGCAGAAATGGTTTTCTACAAGAAAACTTTCACCCTCTTTCAAATTTTTAAAAATAAAACTCGGTGTACAGACTCTTTGTAAAAAAAGACCCCCTATGATTTTGAGGTCAAAATTTTGAGGTCAATGTCGAATCTTTTTTCCCGATGTTCCACCCCCATCTGCTTTTATTAAGAGGAAGACCATATAAATGGGTTTGTTACTTGTATATACATGAACATTGTGAAAAACAAACTAATTACCATCTAAAGTTTTGTTTGTGTGCATATATTGTAAACTATGATGGCATAGTTCTGCCAGCACTTGTCAGATAATTATGTTGACTTGTCAGAGATTTTTAAATCGACTTTTCAGATTTTAAAACTGCATTCATTGTGGGTTCTATTATGCTGTTTCTTTGCCTTCAAATTATAGAAGTTAAAAATGGTACCCAACCAAGAGGTTCCACTTTCTCATTTCCCTAGCTAAATTTTTTACATTGTTTAATGGATATTAAAAGCAATCAAAACGTATTTTTTTCCAGTAATTTTATTTTTAATCGTTCAAAGCATTTCACATTTACTTAATATAGAGTTTCCTTGATAGAGTTTAGGCTAGTAGCAGTTGGTGAATGTTAACACTTTATCAAACTCAAACTTTTACCACTTTAATTTGACATGACAATCCAAAACAAAATCTGGACATTCATTTACCGATACATCATTTAATTATTCTGTTTAGAATGATTATGAATGTTGGTCAAATGAAATAGTTCATATGTATACATATTATTTGGAATCTTAGTTATAATTCACGAAAGACAAAAGGCTCGAGCTCCTTCGTTTATTATTACTAATATAAATTAATTAATATCATATATTGATTAAAGTATTTAGTATATATGTAGCTAGTTTATGCATACAGCTTTATATAAGGGTGTTTTAAAATTGAGTTAAATTGTTGCTCAAACTTTAGACAACAAACTTAAGTTGACATCTTTGTTTACAGACAAGAAGTCATCAAAATATGGACGCGAAAGTCTAACAAATTGTATCATTTCAACATAATTAATTCATTATAAAGAATTGTGAGAACATTTCTAGGCATTTGTATTAATGCGACAAATCTATAAAGCAAAATAATATTATGATTTAATCAAAGTCAACAAATCTTGAAATGAGCGGCTAAATCATCCAAAATACGAGTGTATCGACTTGTTTTTATCTCTTTGTACAAGTCGATATTATTTTGAAATTATGTACATTTTATAGGAAGATGACACTAATTTTAATTTGCCATTTGAAGGTTTAACACAACACGAGGCGGTTGTACGTTTCCGTAGTTATTGCCACCTACTATGATCTACATGTCATCATAATATCTGATAAGTGAGCATAAAGATCTGACAAGTCGACATAACTATCTGACAAGTTGTGGCAGAACTATGCCATCATAGTAAACAAATATCAAAACAAATTTTAGATTAGAAATTCTTCTTGCAATTAACTTTAAAAAATTTGAAGATCTATCTTGCACTATGTAGATGAAATTAGGGTATCCCTCCATAAATGTATATAAAGAAACCATTAGACGCTTGATTATGTTTTTTGTGTCCAGTTTCACTTGTAAACCTCATGTCATAGATTAAAATTACAGGCATTTAGTTACTGATAATTGTATTGAACGTAAGCCCTTTAAATGTACATTTTTGTAATCGGAGAACAGTACCTCTTTTCCTGAACGAATTTCAGGAGAAAGAAATATCTACAGTTAATTTATATGGAAAGACTGCCTTTGTTGTTCAGTAAACGATAAGCATAAAATACATGTCGGTATTACGCTTGAGAAAATGATCCGAAAACCCAAATATATGTTATCACAACTATTCACTTTGAGATAACTTACATAAAATCATAATAGGCTTTATGATAGATTCGATACAGGCACGTAGCATCGTTTTTGAAAGTGGGGGGGGGGGCAGACTCATCCAAAAAATCTTGACAAGCAAAGAAACTCAAAACAAACACCCATTTCACAAATCATGAAACTCCTAATCCGTGCGGTGGGGGTGGGGGTG
>WFKH01011581.1:57630369-57656483 GCA_016163765.1 Magallana hongkongensis | reverse complement strand
AATTTATACAATTAAATGTTAAATTATTGACATTGCATTGTGACGTTTTCATTTCGTATAATTATGCAAACCCCACTGGCGCACCAACGTAACAATACGTCATTTGCGTATTTAATAAAATGTATCGAATAATACGTTTCACATTTCATTCGTAGAGTCATCAAAGACAACGACATTAGAAAATGTAAAACGAAATCTCGTCACTAAAAGTTTTATATAAAAGTTACAGTAAAATAAATAATGCACTGCTTATATATCAGTTTGTCTGATACAGACATTATGTGGTGGGTGCAAGCGCTGGCTTACTATAAGTTCTAAATTTAAACTGCTCTGTGTAAAAACCTGACCTTTCATACGTAGAGACCTAATTGCTTTATAAGGTTTAAGATAGCACGCTCTGTTGTCATTTTGACATCGCATAGTTTACTATGGTCTATATTTACTTTGGTATAATCACATTTCATGGTATAATCACATTTCATGGTATAATCACATTTCAATCAGTTTAGCCAATGTTTCCATTTAAAACCATGACTTTTTCTGGTACGTAATGACTTAATGTATCTTTATTTAAAAATGCAAGTGTTATATTGTTTATGTTTATAATATGCGGTAAATCTTACAGATTTGGACCGTATTTTTGAACACTGATTTGCCGAATGTTAAGTAGTTTCTAATCGTGCAACAAAGAACTTGCACTACTTAGTGCAAGGACAACAGCTACTTAGTTCTTGATCGTTCATCATGTTGCTTCAAAATTTAGAAGTTCTAACCTAATTGCCTGACGTCATGACGTCAGGCATATCTAAGGTTTGAAAGTTGCCTTCTCCGAAACAGTGCAGACAACGGAAGCAAGCAATATCAAGATTTTTCATAAAAAAGATTATCCGATGCATGTTTAATGTGTCAGCATTTACATTCAAAATTGATGAAAATGTTATATGGGATGTAATAAGCAACAGTGAGCAAGAGTTTTCAAGTAAAAGGGCTGTTCATCATGCACGTGTGTAATCCTGATTTAAAAATAGATTAGCCATATTTGAACGGTGGAAAAAGGGGGGGGGGTGTCATCGCAACAAGTTGTTACATATTGTCTATAATGGTACAATGTAAGTAGTTATTGGTGTTGGATTATCATCATTACCAAAGAATCATTAGTTTGGATTAAAACAAATATATATTCATATAGCTGTAATATTTTCGGGAGGAGCTAAATCGGCGAAGCGGGGTGTGACCCGATCAATTGGGCAATTTCATTCATCTTGAAAAGGGTACATAACTCGCGTGTCTTACTAAATGTATATTAAACAATTACAAGTCAATGTGTGTTAATTCGATAGATTTTTTCCAAAACATTCGATCCAAAGTATAATATGTAGTTGTTACAAAACAAATGTCAAAAAATTCATTTGACCCACTCCCCATGGAACTATGCCAATGGATGAGTTCATTCAAACCATGGATCGAGATCTCGGCCGTTGCGTGAATGGTAAAGCAGAACTTTGCGCCATTACATGTCTCATTCATAGTTTTTGCGCGCCGATTAGCGGAAGAGTCCAAATTGGGATCATGAGAATACTTCAGAGCACACCGTAGAGTAAATACTATAAGGTTTCCAGATAAAAACGCTCCGTGTGTACACATCATAGGCACGTAGCATCGGAGGGGGGGGGGGGGCTGCCTCCCCCCACTCTTTGCAGCAGACACTTTTCTTAACTTTAAATATAAAAATGGAAATATCATGGATTTGCCCCCTCCACTTTTGTCGGAGCATGTAATAAATGAAACTGAAAATAGGGAATTCTAATTGAATTGAATTGAAGTTACAATTAGAATTTTCGTTCATGATTTTGAGAATTCATCCTTTTTTTTAAATTGCCTGTCAAGATGTTTTGGATGAAGCTGCCCCCACACACTTTTAAAAACAAAGCTACGTGCTTGAATATCTTTCCTATTTCCTATGGTTGGAAATTTAAAAAAAATGCCTTTGATTTTGCATTTTAATACATGTATAACAAATACAATTTAAAAATTTGACTGTTTTATCTTCCGCTTTCAAGCTTACATGCAATTATTTGATACATGTACATTCCTAAAATAATTCTGAATTAATGAAATAATTTTATTTCAAGTGATATACATGTACATGCACTAGATCGAAGAAAAGACTGAAATTTCTTCTGCACTTCTGCACGTTCTGTTTATGAATTTATAATCAGCAACGAAAATTAAAATGCATTTCTTATAAGATAGCCTTATTGATACATGCATGCTTCCATTAAATAATTTTGTTTAGTCAGGCAAGCTTTGTGGAAAGCTATTACTTGTATCACATCAAGCGCCACTCAATCGCAAATGCTTTGGTGTTCTTCATGAGAAAACAAAATGAAAGTAGAAGTACGAAATTCTGGAAACGCCAATAGTTAGCTAGCTTTATTTATAGCCGATTTATTTTTTGAACTTCATGCGATTTGGATTGGTTATTACAGTTGTTTTTTGAAAAAAGACCAGTCATAATTATGTTTTGCCCATAGCTTTTCTGTCCTCGTTTAAATGACATCGATCTGCTCAGTTATTTAGGTATTGCCTTTAAATAGAGAAACGTTTTACAGAGTACAATGGCTCGGTTCAGTGTTAGACGTATTACACAAGGAGTGACAGCATTCATCGTCCTGAATCTTCTAGTTATATCAGGTAGGAATGCTGGTATTTTAAGATAATAGTTTCATGTTATTCAGTGATTCCAATAACAGCTGAATAAGATTTAAAAATGGTTTCGATATATACTAAGCGATATCGAAAGCTAATCAAGATGTAGTAACATTGCCAAAATGACGCAGTTTCGAAATAGATATGAAAAATGGTTGATTTACTAATCTAGGTACTAAGATAAAAAAAAAAAATCTATATCTCGAATTAAAGTAGAAAGTGAAAATGAAAGTAGATTTAATGATGGTTTGGTTTCTTTTCAGTTTAAAATACCATTTTGGAAAGATGTTACTCCTTTTAAATAGAAAATTTGCTATTTTAATCAAATGGCAAATTTACACCTCTTTGTTGCACTAATTTAAAAAAGAAATAACATATGCTACATTTGCATTGATCAACATGCTTAATTAAGTTTCTTGATTTTTCTTAGGCGTAGCCATTGCAGACGAGTGTTTTCTACCAAAAGTTCATGAATGTTTCACAAACGTCAACACGACGGTTTTGTCTGAAAATCAAACAGCTTTCTGCAAGTGAGATATTTTGAAATTTTCATTTACATCTTTTTTTTTAAACTATAAGGTGTAAATAAATAAATTAAAATTAAAATTATAATCCTGTATATCGAATAAACACCTCTGTAAATTTACTTTTACAGCAATGAAATGGGAAAGCTCAGGCAATGCTTAAAACCATACGACGCGGCTTGTCAAAACGAGTCTTTGTACAAATTGAATATTGAAGCATCCCAGCCATCAACATTTGGATGTAACGGTAAATTTCCATGAAACCAACATAGAAATAAGCTTTGTTAACTCTTAGTTTTTGATTCATTGAGGAAAATAAATGTTATTTTTTATCATTTATAGATGATGAAAGCTTGCAATGTGACGTAAAAGCTATTCGAAGATGTTACAACAATCTGGATACCTCAACTATTGTCACAAATGCTACTCTATTTTGCAAGTATGTACTACATGTTTAAGTATGATGCTTTATTTGATATGCTATTGTAACCTATATAAAATAATCTCATTTATGGATCACTTGAGATATTGTTACCCATGTTAGTCCGTCGTCGCCGATTTTAATTAACTAAATTACCTAGATAATCTTTTTTCAATTTTTGTATTTATTTGTATTGATAAGGAACATAACTATTGCAATTCCTGATATCCTCTCTAGGGGCACAAGATGTGGCCAATGACTGAAAACATTTGAAATCTTTTTCTAATCTAGTTACGTAGCTGAACGACTGAGTAAATGATTATGACGAGCAAAAGGCTTTCACAAAAACCCCCCTGAAAAAAAATGACCCTTGGGGTAGGAATTCCGGGTCATTGGGTAGAACATTATTGATAATATTCTGTGTTAAATCTACCCAAACTTGTATGAAATATCTAAGATAGGAGTTTCTCAGTTTTCTTCTTCATGGCCATGTCGCTTTTCTGTCACTATTCATTTTATTAAGCTACCTTTAAAAATAAGTTTGTTTTATTACATTATCTACATAACGCCATTTTCGTAATTATAAAAATCACTGGAGCAGAAAATACAGAAATTAAATATCGCTTGATTGCTAACTTAAAAATGTAGTCTCTGTGCTTCGGGTTCATTTAGATGCACAACCTAAAAGGTTTCAAATCTGCCGAATGAGGGAGTCAAAATTGATGGTTATTTTTGAAAGAGATAAATTAGTTGTCGAATGTTTTTTTTTCCCTGCAAGGTAATGATGACCTATCTTGTCTGGATATAAAATACATCCACCATCTACACATTTGTATTATAACAACGATTGCGCAAAGAAATAATATTAATATTTAACATATATTAATTATCATTAACATTAATTTGTAGCAATGTTTCATATGTTGTAAATTCATTTATTTTACAATGTGTTTTCAGCTTTAATTTGAAGGAAGCCCAAGACTGTCTGATGGTCTACAAGGACGTGTGTTTGTCCAGTTCGTACTCAGACTTATACCAGTCCCTGAACGCTTCACTTCAGCCAAATCAATATGGATGCTTAGGTACTTATTTGCTGTGATCATTTTTATGAATTTTGAGAGTTTACGAGAATTAACCATTATCAAGGATTATAAATGAATATAACATTTGTTTATTTTGTTTCATAGATACCAGTGGAGTACAATGCGAACTATTTACAACCACTCGCTGTATCTTAGCTTTCAATTTCGACCGTATGGAACATCTGCACTCCACTGGATGGCCATCGATGAACACGACAGCTCTTTGTGGGTACGTTTGAACGGGCTTTAAGAGGGCTGGATGGTCGTGGCAATTTTCAGGCTCTATCTACCTCCTTTAGACGAAGGGCTCTGTATAAAGATAGAACAATGTTTAAATTTTAAAGCTGAAATTCGTTGATGTTTTCTTTACTAAATAATACTTTATGGCACGAAGTACTATATTTTAAAATTTAAAGCAAATCTGTTGGTTAATTTGTTGACCATCCAATATCCTTCAAAGCTGGGCTATTGAATAAATCGTTGGATAATGAAAATATACTTTTCAACTCAAAGAAAATCGGTGATGAGTAAATTTTGACAACAAAATAAAATCTTTAACAATTACTATACAGTTAACTACTGAACTATCACTCATTTAATAGAAACAAGTACTATTTGGTTCCCAAAATCTCAAGCTTTGTAATTAATATTACATGTATAAATGACTATGGTTATTGTAATTTTGTTAATTTTGTTAAGACATCTACAAAAAGCAGAAGCATGCATCGCACCGTATGAAAATGCTTGTAAATCCAAACCTTCCTTCAACAATATAAAACGGTATTTGAAACCTGACATTTGTAAAGGTAAGTTTTTATACATATACTTTCTACTTAAAATGTAGGCAAATTCCAATACGTGTTTCTAGAAATAAAAAAAAATGAATCTCAAATAATTTAATTTGACACTTTTTCAGAACCAGTTACTACATCTTCGGGCTCGTCGACAACAATGGCAAATGTTATTCTCAACACCATATGGCTTTTGTTTTACTTAACCTACCGATGAACTTTGAAAATTGAAAATCCTCTGAAAACAAGCGGAAAAACCCATGGAAAGTTTTAGTACACACGATTGCATGAAAACTTATAGACTTATACTTACTGATATACATCAGCGCTCTGAGTATTGGATTTATTGTACAGTTTTGTGTTGTGTGTTTTAAATATATATATATATATAAAAGATTTTAAAATGAAAGCGCTTAAGCTCTATTGAACGTTTTTCGTGTTTTCTTTTTTAATTTTTATCTTTAACTCGCCGACCATTATATATATATATATATATATATATATATATATATATATATATATATATATATATATATATCCTACTCAATGTTTGCGTAATGAATTATCTTAAATCCTATCAAGTCTGTTATCAAATCAAAGTCCCTTTGTGCAAAAAGTCTTAAGAACGACAGACCATATTTACTTTGCCCACATAGATATATTAACGCAATAAACCGGTATTTTAGTTTAAACGTAAAATTAAACGATTCAAGCAATGAATATTTAAAATGAACAATTTCTGTAACAGTAGCAATTAAATGCATATTGTATTCTTAGAAGAAAAAAAAAAAAATAACATGCTTAGTCTTTTCTTGGTATAGTCACATTTTTATGTATTACTTAAAATATCGATTTTCCGCTGTTCTTTTGTTTTTTTTTTAATTTAAAACGGCCAACCTTTGGAATAGCATACATATATTGTTCATTCATGAAATGATAAATTTGATTTTGATACATGTATACATGTACAGGGTGTCCCAGAATATCTGATACCATTTGAAATTCGTATAAATTTAAAAAAAAATTGGCCAAAATTTGTAAATTGTGACTCCAATAAAAAGTAAAAATCGTATAATTTTTACCCACAAAAATATTTAGAGAAAAACGTACTTTTATTTAAATTATGATGTCACAAAATTGCATATTTCTTTGGTTGAATTGAATTTCAATCAAGATAAATCGGGCAAGAGAGCAGGGATCTTTCGTTTAAAACTGTATTATGAAACACAGACTCCAGATATAGTTGTACGAATTATATAAAAAAAGAATACTCTGGGGGAAAACAACTCAACAAGCAACATATTCTTTAAATTGGGAAAAGATTTAAGAAAATGGGATCCGTACAGTGGCTGTTGTGCGGAATTTTACACATCGACTTGACGTCGTCATTGGTAAAATGATGTCTTTTGGAGCACTCTCTTCAAATTTGTTGTGTTTGTATAAATAGCGTCCAATTTGTCAAAAACTTATGAATGTTTGTGAAATTTGTGGAGTTAAAATTTACATCATATAAATTTATGAAAATGCATTTAAATTTTTGTTAAAAATTTTTCATCAAAAGTTATTCAAAGAATAAATGGTATCAGATATTCTGGGACACCATGTATCATTGTAAAATTTCATTTATGTTATTTTTTTGTCAAATCTGTTTTGGACTATCGCCCTAGCTGAAATAAGATAAAATACTCTTTATTAATTCGTGTAAATAAAGAATAAAATTCTATCATCTCATCAGGTTAACTGTCTCAAATGACAACATTTTACAAACGCTATTATAGATTTGTCGAAAAAAGAAAGGTTCATTTATATAAAACTACATGTTTTCAATGTCCTGTATTGGGCGAATACTTATTGCAGATATAACTTAAGTAATTGATTGCCTTTTTCTCCTCATATACTACTACTCGATAAACTTTTTTAAATCAATAATCACGATTCAATGTTTTAGTCTGATTTGTTTTAAGATTAATTGTCTTTTTTAATTTTTACACTATTGCAATGAGCATATGAAATATCTAGTTATACCTATTAAACCATTTGCCCAATGTTTATGATTATAATCTGAAATACTTATTATTTATATTTATGTACCATACGTATTTATGTATCATAGTTAATATTTTTTTACATTAAAAGATTAAACTTATTTAACTTTATAGATTTCAATAAGACCAGATTGTTAAAACAAGCTTGTTACAGTGTTTTTTTTATTCAAATGTTTACATATTTTTTTTCAAAAGCTCATTTACATATACCTATATTTTTGAGAGTATAAAATTTGAATACGATTAGTGAATACGTCTGATAGAATGTTAAATAAGTGGTTAGATAAAATCATTGGCCATATGACAGTGAATAAATCAGTAGAATGTCAATGTTACTTCTTGTTGCTTCTATATGTAGAACTATTTCTTATGATAATAGAGAACGCGACGTCGTCTCCATATTTTTGGTAGCTGCAGATATACAAGTATAATGAAAGCGTTTATATCTTTAGTCAGTTTAAATCTGGGTATAATATTGGAAGGAGATGCGTTGGAGTACTTGCAAAATTTATATTTTCACATCATCATTCTCCACACATGTTTTACAGAATAATTAAGCTGAAATGAGAGTGACCTGCAATTTGATGTAAAACCAAATAAATTGCAATCTACAGCAAATGAACTTATTAAAAATTCTAGAAAGTCCATTGTATACAAGAGGATGACACAAAATTCCTCGAAAAATATGAAAACTTATTTTCAATGTGGAGTAAGATGTGATCAAAAAGGCTGGCGACGAGTTCCTGATCATACTTCCAGCCTAGAAGGATAACGGGTAGAATTTTAGGAGGTGGCAGAATATTTGTTAAAACCTCAACACACGTCCCTAGTTGAGGGTCGCTGTACATAACTTGATCAGATGTCAGTGAGGTCTGCAGGAGCAGATTTGTCTTCTGTCAACAAGAAAGCTCCTACTCCGGCCAAGGTTGGGAACTTTGTAAAAGGATTTCCTGGAGACAAGCAGTGCTGCATTTGGTGGCGTTGACCAAAGCTACAAGCAATATCGTAAGTCATGCTAATGGCCAAAGGAAGTGTTACTTTATAGGTTGGTGACATGGGCATGGACTGACATAGTAAGATAACATGGCCTGAAATGGCGAGTAATGATTTTAGTCATCTGAGACCTCCTTCGGTTTGTTGATTAGATTGGGTAGGAGTCACTCATAATGGCATAGTCTTTAAGGATCTTGTTAAGATGTTTTTGGTGCACAAGCCTTATTTATATCGAGTTTTAGGGTTTTAACACGTTTTGAACATTTTTCTTGAGAGACATAAGTCTAATCCACTGCATGAAAGAAAGTGTGTTAAAATCTCGATTAGTCGATAGATGAACCCTTGCATTATCAAAATAATGAAAAAATTGAATCTTTTGCAGAAGACATATCTCACGTCATGCATATATTACAATACATTCTGTGCTTGAAACTTTAGTTAAGTGTCAATATCTCAATCATTTCTAAAACGAATCTTGGTACTTAATTACACTTAGCTTCTATAACCATTTCAACCCATGCCAGGTGTTGCTTATTCAAAATAAACATAAAAATACACAAGAGACGCCCCACATAATGCTTTTTGGAGAAGCTGATACGCTGTTTTAAGAAAAAACTGAAGAAATAAAACATATGCATGTATTTTAATCTTTTAATGGATATATTGAAACACAACATCGTGGGTATTTTTATCAATAATCTCAAATTATGCAAGAATTTTAATAAACATCAATTTTAATGTGGTTGAGTCATGTGCATGCATTATTTTAAACTTAAACAAAAACTGTGATATATTTATTACAATAGCTGACTTGTCTGTTACCAGCAATTGGCTGATTACACGAGAGAATTGGCCTTCCTAATCTTGTCCACGACTTGGAGAAACTGCGGAGAAATTGATAATCATGTCGCTTATTTTGATGGAGGAGTACTTCTTATTGGTAGGCAATTTGTTAAAAACATTATTGTTTATTGTGAAACCTTTCAACAAATGACATTTACATGTTGAAATATGTCAGTAAGCACTGAATTTTATGTTTATGTCTTTTCATTCAAACAAATTAAAAAATACGACAGCTTTCTGTTTACAATTAATAACCTTCAATGCACTATGCATTATATAAATAGAAAATTAACATATACAAACTACATAAATTTGAATTCCATGTTACCATTCACATTAAAAATACATATAAATTTCCAATGATTTCTGTACCAAAGGGTTTTGTTTTGATGTTGGGTCATCCTGACAAACTTTAGTGAATAAATTCCCCTATCCTTTAATTAAACTTAATTAACGATTTAAAATTACTAGCAATGCAACCACATGGTTATAAATGTCTTAAACATGCATACTATTAAATGGCAGGTTTTTTTTTCTTTTACAGACATGTTCTATTTTGAATCTATTTGTAAACGAGCATTATCATTTCTTTATTTTTTGTTGTATGATTTAATATGACTTTTAGAAAGATGGAAATCGATTCAATTAAAAGCGTTATTTCTAATGAATAAATATAAAATTAAATCGAGTCTACTATATACAGCTAGATGATAACTTACATGTACTTCACTGAAATAGAGCGCATATATTTGCGCTTTCTCCTTATAATGTTATAAAGGATGTCTTTATGTCTTTAACGGGCCGGTGTCGTCAAACTTTCGCATTCAGCGTTTAATCTAACTTGTCTAAGTAATTACAGGTACAAATGTATACTATTAATATATCTTACTTTACTATAAAAATTTGCTGATAATCAAAACAAACATTTTTTTTTATGTGATTCACATTTTCTTTGGTTAAAGCAATTTTAATAATTGATTCTTTTTTCACTTGCAGTCCATGAAGGTCGTTTTAAGAAAACAATTCAATTACACAAATAAGTTTAAATGAAGTCAGGATTTTCTTTTATTTATCTTATTAACTATGATTAAAATGAATAAATTAGGGGGGGAAAATTTAAACTAGAAATGCAAACCGTCGTCCTTGAAGGTCATATTCTGCGCAGTTTGATTGGTCGCAATTTATTTATTACAGGAACGGCACCAAATGAGAGGGAACCTGACCGCATTCTTATTTGAACCTTTTTTTATCCAATCGTATTGTCTTATTTGCCGACCGATATGCTAGACAGGTACATGTAGAAAGAATTTCGTTTATATTTTCAATGCAAATAAATATCCTCCAGTTAAATTTTTTTTGGAGACAATGAGTTCATTGTTATGCAAAAGGTATGTGCATAGAATTGGTAAAGTGTAACCCCAACTAACCCCCAACTCCTAAGAAGAAAAAACTAATTTAAAAACGAAAGAAAAAATTACCTCTCCTCCTAAATATGGAGAGTTTTATACCACCCCCATTCACACATTTAATAGGACAGCAAAGGAAAGATAGAAATTAGTTTTTAAGTGTTTGAGAATTTTTAAACATTCAAACGAAGTCATCGATATGGTCCACGATATTCACGCCCAAATATGTCATAAAGCACCGCCAGTTGTATTGAAAGGCGAGGTAGATTAGTGTGCATTGGACAAAGTTGATAAGTTAATCAATTAAATCAGAAATAAGTGTACACTTAACGGCTTCTATTAAAAGTCATAGTAATAACAATCTATTGGATGACAATCTATTGAGTTTAAGATCAGAAACTGTTTGTAGGTCATATACGTCCATAAACACGCTATAAAATAGAACCGTTCTTGGAAAGAAAATATAATTTTATTTTATTTTTTGGTTGCAAAACTTTTTTTATTTAAGAAATGTACGAATGATATACAAATACAGTAGAAACGGGGATCGAAAATACCAATTTACCTTTATTGTATTGAAATATGACCTAAGTACAGATTTCAAAGACATTTATAATCATTATCTTTTTAACTTAATTGAATTATGAAAATCATTAGGGTCTTCCGTTTCCAACGGAAGACCCTATTGTTTTGTTAGGTTTTTTTTCTCTATTTTTCACTATTATTATTATTCCTTTTTTTCTTAACATTTTTCTTAAAACTCAAATATCTCAAATATGCTACAATGGATTTTTATGAAATTTTCACTAATAATACAAAGTATCAAGGTCTTTTATCATGTACATTTTTGTTGATGACGTCACTTCCGGTCGGCCGTTATATTCGTTTTTCTTTTTGTAAAAAGTGATCTTGTCCTCCCTTTTTCTTAAAAACGATTAAAGATAGAAAATAGAAAGTTTCAGGAATGATAGATTTTTGAATTCCTAGGGCCGATCAGGTAAAACCACGATCGTCCGTCACTTCTGGTCCGCTCAAACAGCAATTTAAGAAAATTGTGTTTTAAAAATTTTTCAAATTAAATAATTTACAATTTTTTTTCAATCAGAATATGTTTTAAACTTATCAAATTTTAATATGAGCAGGTCGTCCGTCACTTCCGGTCGTCACCGGAAGTGATTCCAAAATTTTGATTTTTGGAATTTTAAAGCATAAACGTTTTGTAGACATTTTTGTACTGAATACAAAACTAAAAACCGTTTTAAAATCGGACAACGCATTGCAGAGATATTGAAGTTTAAAAATGGCCTTTTCCGGAAATCTTAATTTTGCATTGTAGGTCCAAAAATTAGTTTAAAAGGGAGTTAATATAGTAACTCGTACCAAATGTCAACATTTTAATTCAACCCTATCATTAGTTCATAATCAAACGGAAGACCCACTCGTTGCTCGCAACGAGATCGTGTCTAGTTGAAACGTCTGTCTGGTTTTATTTTGTCGGTTATAAAATCTATATGATTTTCTATATGCATTTTAATGTACGATATTAAGAGGAATATGCCAGTAATGTGTTAAAAGTGAAGATAAATGCAAAGTAAGTAAAACTTGTACTTTTATCGTTGTCACGGATATTCCAAGCGATACGTATAAGATAGAAAGCAGGTTTACAATGGCATTATATATCATCGCTATCATATTACAAATCAATTTACCATCGTATAAAATAACAACAGTACTATCAATTTGTTACATTGGTAGCAACATACAATACATATAAGATATGATGGTCTTCTCAACCAGCCGACCGTCATAAAAATACATAAGCAATGCAATTAAACAATAAATTATTATATTATTGTGTTTTAAAGTGCAAAACAATTCACGAAATAAAGTGCAAATACTGCATAAAAGTACGTATTTGTTGTAAAAATTTTAACCAAAGAATCGAATTATTAGGTACTTGTGATACTATTGGTGATATTTATAATTTTATTAAAGGACACTATGCAGCATTAAGTATTTTATGTCCAAAAAATCAAAGTTATGAATTTAGCTTTGAACATATACTAAAAGGCAAAATAAACCATTATCATAATACTACAGTGATAATTGAATGATCAAATTCGTGATAGAGATATGATAAATTGTACTGGTAGTACAAGGCAAAAATAAGTATCAGTTAGCAATACTATCAGTTTAAAAAAAAATAAAAAAATCGAGCGAATGTTTATATATATATGCGTATTTTCTAATCCATAATAATACATGAGATGCTCCACATAAGGTATCTGGACTTGACTGCTTTTTTTAAAGAGATAAAACATATATATGCAGCGCATTTCTTTTGATACACCATCGTGGGTTCTTCATTAACAATCTCAAGTTATGCAAGAATTTTAATTAACAACATCAATTTGAATTTGATGAAATAATGTGAAATTATAAGAGTGTATCTATACTACTATAATAAAATTATTGACTCGTTTTTTGTACTTTAACACCGGTAAATGGGGTGGGAACTGTAAATAGTTTTATGTATTATAACCATTGTAGCTAAATAAATTTGAATTTTGTAATCGCCAAGACTTGAGGTTCGGGTTCACATAGACTAGAGTAAATGTAGCGGATCCACATTTTACGGTTTAAAGGTAAACAAGTTCTACGAAGGATCTTGCTGTCCATCAAAGTATTATATAATTATATAATTTTTAAATGAAGACTATGTAAAACGATCTATTTCATTTAAAACAAAAAGGGTACATTCAAAACATGAAATCATTGTGCATTATATTCTTTTTCCAAGCTGATATTTTAAGTGGTGTTGTTACAATTGGATGTGTCTTGAACTGTGAAAAGCGGCCTAAAAAGGAATTTTTAACCATATGAAAAGAATATCCGAATGTAGGGGTGGGGGTGAAGACCATCCATTCCAGGGGGAGGGACACTCTTATCTATTATCTGCGTCTTTAAGAGAATGAGTTGGAGAAAGGGCATAGTTTTCGCAATATTTTATTTATTTTGCTTTTTTAAATTTTGTTCATTTAGCTTGATCAAGCTAACACAGGTGCTTGCACAGGTTAACTCCAGTTATTTTGAAATTTTTAATTGAAAACCGCGATATACAAACTGTGACATATTTATTACAATAGCTGACTTATCCAGGATGTTATCAGCAATTGGCTGATTACGTGAGAGCATTGGCCTTCCTAATCTTGTCCACGAAACTGCGAAGAAATTGATAAACATGTCGCTTATTTTTATGAAAAAGTATTTCTTATTGGTAGGCAATTTGTTAAAAACATTATTGTTTATTATAAAAATATTTCAACAAAAGACATGTTCATGTTGAAATATGTTAGTAAACGATACGAAAGCATTTTTATTTATCATTAACAACCTCCAATGCAGTATGCATTATATTATCAGAAAATTAACTTTCACAGAAGACATCAATTTGAATTCCATGTTATTATTCACATTAAAATACATTCAGAATTCTATACCTATAGCTTTTAGTTTGATGTCGGGTTATCGTGAAAAAAATTAATGACTAAATTCCCTATCCTATGATTGAACTTAATTAACTAGTAGTTAGTAATTATTAGCATTGTAACCACATAGTAATAATTGTCTTAAACAAGCATACTCTTGAAGGACAGCTTTATCTTTTACAGGCATGCTCTATTTTTAATCTATTCAAAAACGAATAATATTATTTCCTTATTATTTGGTAAGATTTAATATGACTTTTAGAAAAAAGGAAATCGATTTAATTGACAGCATTATCACTAATAAATAAAAAAAACCCCACAAGTATCCTTGAAGATATTAACTTAAATGTACTTCACTGAATTAGAGCACTATATTGGCACTTTCTCCCTACAATGTTTATTTAGGATGCATTCAAGTTTTTAACGGGCTGGTGTCATTCATGCAGCTTGCGTATTCAGCGCTTTACCTATCTAAGTAATTACAGGTATACTATTAATACATTGTATATCTCTAAAAACTTTAGTATACGATAGGCTGTCAGTCAAAACAGAAATTGTTCTTTTTCTCTATGCACTTCACATTGTCTTTGGATTCTAATAGCAATTCAAGTTTGTTAACTTCAGTCCATAAATGATTTTTCGAGAAATAAATAATTTAATCACACAAACAAGTTATATGAAGTCAAGATTTTAAATTAATGAAAAAAACTATACTAAAACGAGAAATGCAATGATTAAACCGTCGCCCTTGAAGATCATATGTTGCACAGTTTGATTGGTCGCAATATATTTATTACAGGAACGGCACCAAATGATAGGGAACCTGACCGCATTCTTGTTTTTCATCCAATTGTATTGTATCATTTACCGACCGATATGCTAAACAGGTATATGTAGAAAGAATTTCTTTTATTGTTTTGATGCAAATACATGTATAAACTAATAGTATTTATTTAAGGATTATGTTGAAACAATGAGTTTATTGTTAATGCAAAAAGTATAAACATAAGATTAGTAAGTGTAACCCCAACTATCCCCCATCTCTTTATGAGAAAAGATTAAAACGAAATTTTGCATGGAAATATGACCTAAGTACGGATTTCAAACGCATTCGTTACATTTAAGATAATTGAATTTTGACATTCTTAAAATCATGGGGACGTCTTTCTGATTTTATTTTTTTCTTGAAAATTTTTATGTGCATTTAAATAAACGATCAATGTATAGGGGTATGTCATCAGTGATGTGTTAAAAGTGAAGATAAATTATGCAAAGTCAGTAAAGTTTGTACTTTTATAATAATCACGGATATTCCAAGCGACACGTATTAAAATTAACAGGTTTACAGTGTCACCATATCATTATCATAAATCAATTTACCATCGTATAAAATAACAACAGTACTATCAATTTGTTACATTGCTAGCAACATACAATACATATAAGATATGATGGTCGTCTCAACCAGCCGACCGTCATAAAAATACATAAGCAATGCAATTTAACAATTAATCATTCTGCAACGCTGAAATATAATTGCGTTTTAAAAGTGCAAAATAATTTATGAAATAAAAAAGTGCAAATTCTGCATTGAAACCAGTCATTAGCAATAAGGCTTCTAACCAAATTGTCTTTACTGTTGAAGTTTTATGGTATTTATGATATTTTTTGGTGATATATATAGAACCATGTGCATTTTTATGCTCCAAAGTTCAAATGTATGAAAAAAGCTTTGAAAATTTGTTGAAAGATAAATCATAAACAATTAAAGTATATAATGATAAACTGTCTGATCGATGTCATAATAAAGATAAGATTAATTTATAATCTACTTTCACTAAAAAGTTACGTATTACAGTAAAAAATAAGGTATCTACTATCACGTTTTCCAACAATATTTGTACTACAATATGCAAAAAATTTGAACAAAAATATGTAAGAAAATGTTGCTGGCGCAACCTGGTGCTCTTGACTTCCTACTATTAAATATGAAGAATGTTCATGTTTTGGGGAAAGGGCGGGGCTGGAAATAGTCATTTATTTGGTGTTCAAGAAGCAGGGTGAACGAAGGATGATCTCTCACTTCTAGATTGTTCTAAATGACATTTTTGTGTAATTTGTATTTTATCAACATATCTGTTTGATATGAATTTTAAAATTGCTTCAAAAAAGGGGAGGCAGAAATTAGACCTTATCATATTTAGTCCTTTGTTTGCTATTACGAATAAAATTGTCAATTTTGATTGATTGTGTTCTATCGACTTAACTTTCATTGTTTGACAAAATATACAGCTATATAATCAGTACAAAAAGGTCTGAATGAAATAAAAAAATTGACCTATCCATACCTTAAAGTGCAAAAATTCTTATGTCGATAAACATCATGTAAAGCATATTAGTAAGGCTAAATGATTTATTTTAGATTAATTTAACTTAGTAATATGAGTAAATCTCGTAAAATTAAACATACAGAAACTATTTTAGTTTTATTCGTTAGATTTTTTTTCTTATATACACAATATAAAGGCACTTTGTATTGGAATCAAGCTTTAAGTACAATTCAATATTCTATTGAACGAATGTATAGGAAAGACAGTCAGCTGCCACGCGCTCGCATTCCTGTGTGTAAGCCGATTGTCAAATCAGATAGAATGATGAGGGTCAATTTTTTAAAAACGTTTGACAGTTAGTTTGGCAGCTTCCTTGCCACCCATACCTGTGGCATATGCGTGATCATATAAATTGTAGTGGGTTAAAAACCCGACTGAGTTATATAGGAAGAATATTCTCTTGCCTACCTTTTAATGTAGATACGATTTTATCATTTTGGAACTCACTGTGAATGATTTTTTGAATGAAATGCTACATAAGAGAACTGCATGTATTGATCACTCCTATATAAAGTTGTGAAACTTAAAACGTAATGATCAAACATAAAAAACAACTCTTAAAGAGTTTGACATTTTAAGGGTAACGTCTCTAACATGGGAGTGCATAGTTTCTTACAATAATTACATGTAATGTATCTTGTTATTCCGATCGAACGGTCTTTCCAAGAAACAATCTACATGCATGTATTGTTGCTTTTATATAAGTTTTATATGCCGAAAAATAAATAAAATATTAAATAATTAAATAAGCAGATGCACTCCTATGTTCGACGTACACTAAATAGTAACCACGCCATATCAATCATGCTTGATAAATCTTCATAGTAATAGTTGCCGACGACGCCCGCCTTCTACGGACCCTAAGTGATGTCATCATCACTTTTAACGCCAGGTGAGCTGTAAATCATATGAAAGTAAAACATTGAAGCGGAAAAGAAAGGTTGAAACGAAAATTAAAGGGCATTTACAAATAAAATTGATCTGACTTATACTAGAAATAACGTCCAAGGACGTTGCCCTCATTAAAAAATATAACAATTTTTACCACTGTACCTCGAAGGTTACATCATGTTATCTAACTTCACAAAGAGTGATAGATCGGTCCATTTTACTTATAGCAATAGTATTAATTAAATTCATATCAGATAAATTAAAACAAATATTTTTCTACCTACACATTTGTGCTGCAGCAAATTCCATGAAAGGAAATATGGAAAAGATATTATTACATACTGTCCAACTCCTAAACATATTTTCTAATTTATCCCATTCCTACTAACATTTAGCATTTATTATTTTAATGAGAGAATTTTTTTTAATGAATGCTGCCTTAAGTCATAACTGATAATGTTTTTGTATATTTCATATTCTCTACTTATACACATCATTTTTAAAATTATCAATTATAACATTATCTAATTACATTTATTTTCACACATTTTATTTGTCTTTTGGCATTTTTGTCCGACAAAAATATTGCAATCCAAAATATTAAAGTTTTAGATTGGCAATGTAAAATATTTTGTACAAGGGAAATGATAAACATTTCAGGACTGGCCCAAATATTGCCATATATATCAATTTAGTAGATGTTTTCCTCCGGAAGTCGACAAATAAAAACTGTAATCTGTAACTACAACTATTGGTCCTTTGAGTAGTAAATAAATCAAGAACGTGACACCTATAGGTCTAGTCTGCCTTTTTATTGTTTTTGGTGTGCATAAAATATTCTAGGCTTTGCACAGTCATGTAGTCATTTGCTTAAAACTATAAACCTTGAAATGTGGTTTTGATACAAATTGCTTTTGCCTTGCATTAGCCAATGTTCAGTAAACAAACGAGATCAACACTAAAGCAGAAACAAAAAATATATTTATGGCCGTCATTATTCTTTACAATATTAACCACACAAAAAAGCTTTTAAAAAATAAACATAAGTCTAACAGGAGACCATGTCAGTATACACTACAAGAATTATATAAATAGAAGAATTGAAACTTGTCAAATTATAAACATTTATTATGTTTTTCAAGTAAAAAATGTGTTATATTTGTGAAAAACTGTATCGAAGGCGGTGGTTAGGGAAGATAATTTATAGGATATGATTTCTTGTTAAGACATTCATAGACTACATTTGTTGTCGCCTTATATTGCAATCACTGTTTAAAGAATTTGGTATCGATATCAAATAAATAGGTTATTTTTCTCATTATTGTAAGATAATTGAAATTTGTCAAGTTTACACACTCTCAGTTTATATCAAAGATGAAATGTACACGTATTTCTTTTGTATCTTTTATGTCTAAATAAGAAATATATACATGTATCTAAAATAAATCCTAGTACACTTACATGCGAAAAAAAAATGTCACGCTTTTTCATTCGTAATAAAAAGTTGAATCTTTGACCGCACCCTCTTCCTTTCTTTCTCCTTCTTGTCTTGTCTGTTTTAAGCCCAGACAGTTATTTTCGAGAAACTTTAAAACTTCCCCTTCCATTGATTGATATACAAACAATCGATTTCACTGGATTACGACTGACAGAGAAACAATCGATAATTTATGGAATTCTGTGGTGCACTGTTATGTGACACGGAGGGCGCCAACTTCCACAACATACTGACAGTACGTGGATGTACAAAGTACATTCTCCGTACACAAAAACTCCCCTTATTCTCTTTCATAAAAGGAGTCGTTACCATGCCATTTTAAATGTATTATCAAATTTTTGAACAATTATTGAAAAGGTTTTAAAAACACCGATATTGCAATCACAATATTGCAGACATGTTGTTATTTCTCTAATTGTAACTAGAACCTAGGCTATTTTTATATTAGCTACAATGTAAATGTCTTATAACAAATGCGGTTCGATCCATTAAAATCGAAGTCGTATCTTATTACTTACATGCAATTCTATATTTTGTGTACTCGGCTCTATAATTGACTTTAGAGCGATGTTTGACTATTACCTGAACTCGATATAGAAAGAATCTCCCCAGTGACAAACTTTGTATATGTTATACATTGTATCTATGTACATAAGTTATATGTTCAAACCAACTAGTACATTTCCTTATTGGTATTAATAGTATACTTTTGATGACACGGCATAATGATTAAAAAAAACGAATCAAGATGAAATTAATTAAGGGAGAAGTACCACAACTGTATAAAAAACATGCAACCCTACTAAACCTATTAGAAATGCTTGTGTTCGAGGAAAACCTCATTTATCTAACTTAATGATTTTTGGTTAAACGTGAGCAAAATTTAAAAGAAACATCATTTGTAGAGTTTTTTCTCAAAATAATCTCAAGACCCTTTACATGTCTGTTCGTAAAATACAGTGCGATTTGAGGAATTATAATAGGAAAAGCAAAAATAATGCCTCTATACACATGGTTCTAAGGTCTAGAATGCTTCCTTGATGACGCAGACCTTTGCAATAATCTCTACAGTCACTAAACGTTTTCATTTGCTAGAGAAGATATATCTTAAATCCAGCCGGTGATTTTTTATTAGAAGTTTTGGCTTCTTCAGACGAGGTGGCATTCTTTTGATATTAGTCCTCACCAATGATAATACATAATAAATCATCTGCTAGAAATTACATCATCGATGAAAAACTTTTACAAAAATACGAGAAATCTGTGCTCTATGTCAATCATTTTGCAGCATATGACCTGTTGGATGCATTATATTATGGAAATTTAGATAAAATCCAAGATATCAGGGAAGCACAATATAGATGACGAAGGCAAAATCACGCTATACTAGATATGTTTTAGAAAAAAATATATTCAGATGCAACCATAATGTTCAGTTTGAAAGCACAAATATTTATAAAAAATATAAAGCAGACTTTTGTATACCTAGTTTCAAAATGAACATATTCATGTCAGTCATTACCTTCAACCATGCGATTTGAAAACCAATCCAAGTCATTTACTTCGTATGCAGGTAAAAGTTTACCAAGTTGATTTCTGTTATCCAAAGGATATGCTATTTAAAATTTTAAGCGGACAAGTTATCCAAACTTGTTTAAACTTTGGGTCATTTATCTTGTGACCTCAGAATCGATCGAGGTCAATTTCTCCCAGGGAGGGTACCAATATACCAAGTTTAATGTCTGTCAACCAGAAGGCTTTTCAAAATCTCTGAACAGAAAACACCTTGTTATGTGCAGGATATTTTGCTTGTGGTCTCAAATTTAACATGAGCTATTGCTTTTAAGGAGGCTGGGTGGTGAACAAATTCACCATCAGATCTACCTTAAATTTTTAGAAATGAAGTATTAGGCTATAAACTTGTATTTGGTAAAGAAAAGTTCCATATATATTGGCTTTGAAATTTGAATATTTTCCTATATCTTTATAGAGCTCTTCTTCTTAAGCAGATCAATACAGTATAATAATGACCATGACCATGGAGCCCACTTAAAAAGGATAACAGTGTATCAGGTTTGTTGTCTGATAAGCAAAGATTTTAAGAAGACAACATTTGATGTATTGACCAACATGCGCAATTTTTATTGGGGGTTTAAATTATATCATAAGCGCCCAAACTTTCAAATAACAATGCATTAGTCTTCATTTTAACACAAAACCAAGACATAGTGTTTTAATCACATACAATATTTATCAAATAACAATCGTAAACATTTTGTTTAACGTTGTTGATTAAGTCTACATGAAGTACAGACTGTCAAGGCTTCCCACTGTTATGACGTCTGGTAGTTTATATTCCTGTGTATTACCAACGGATCGAGTAAATATGCCACTCACACACAAAACATATGCCATATTGCAAGGATGCCTGGTGTCTTCACAGGGGCATACATTAGAAACGTTAATATAATGTTGTCACATTGGAAGTTTTTCATTACATAAAACTTGTCTTTTGGTTTCTCGTTAAACTGAACATTGAAACTTCTGAATAAAATGGCAAAATACACAAAATCAAAAACATATTTGATTTAACCGGCATCAAAAGTTTATATTTCAGTATAAACATATTTAAATTGTCTAATATTTTGGCTTTTATTTCGGAACAATACGCCGACTACAGTGTATCTTTATTTGAGGTCTGATATGGTCATTACTTCATGCTACTGTCCTTAATTGAATTATTGCATTTTCTTACTGTACTTAAGCACAGAACTGGTGAATACATGTTCTGAAATTATTTTGCGCTTTCTAGATCATCTGTGTTTTATTTATAAAACAATTAACTGGGCTTTTCATATTAATCAAGTTAAGCATATGAATCACGCGCACCTTTGATGCCGTTTATGCAAATAATGGGCAACGAGTTTTTACGTGTATGCCTTAAAATCTTGAAGCCTAATCTACATTGCAAAGAGCCACCTGTGAATTCATCTAAACTTCGCAGGAATTAAGTAATTAGATTTTGAAATTTGTACTTTTCCATTAACTCTTTATTAAACTAGGACTTCATTAAGCTGTTTATTCAATTAATGGAAATAGTTAATTTATTTCAAACCTATGACATTAATTTTTTTGTCATATAATCTTAATGTTAGATGTGATAAAGGTATCAGGCAGAGTCGTTGTTTTTTAAACAATGCGATTCTTGGAAAATTCTCTGCTGAATAGAATTAATGATAATGGTTTTTAAACAGGCAAAGTGCAAAATTGGCTGAAGATATCCGCTTCATACATTAGCTTGTAAATAACCCCACTGTATCAGAAAATTTACTTTTGGTATAAAAAACGCATTGGAATAGCTGATCCTTGCGTCGCGGCCTCCCATATTACATTATTAGTAAAACATGTAGTGGTATATAAAATAGTATTGTTGGCAGGAAAAACTAACACTCGATTGCAATCAAATTATAAAACTAATATTAAAATAATATTAAGCACAAAATAAATGTGCTTAGGCTGACAATGTTCGCACTATCGTATACGTTCCTCTATACTCTCCAAGGGATTTATACAGCACCCTAAAGACACGATGCTTAGACAAGCCATCTCTGTTAGCGAGCAAAAAATCAGTTAATTAAGTTCAATAAAATAATAATGTTGCACATAAGTAAATACCCATAGAGATACCCATTCCGGGTAAGACCTAGTGCTTGGTTGTTGGAGGGGAATGGTGGAGGGAGGGATGCAATAACGTAAAGTTAATGTAAAATATATTGATTGATATGAAAACATAAGTATATTAGTAGTATTTTTGTATCAATTATTTTAACCCATATTATTTTCAAGTCTTTGTTACAAATACATATTTCTTTGCTTGACAATTAAATGTGTACCTTAATTATTTATTTGCACGATCTCAGAAAAAACCATGAAAACACAAAAGGCACGGGCTCAGAAAACCCCGTAAAAACATCAACACCAAGTAAACAAAGAAAAAAGGTAAGCATGCAAAAAATCAATTACACGTCACGGTACGAAATAAGCAAAGAAATTACTAGAGCGTGTAATAAATTATAAACAACTACCGGGTTTTCTGGAACCATTAACAGAATAAAGACAAACAGTTATTGAACGTTGAATCAACCAATCTACGTCGACGGAGGGCTGAACAAAGATAATAGTCACGCTTCGCCAGCCGTGGACCGTGGCGCGTGCGACTATAAAACAGACGACAGGTTGGGTAATTGTATATTCCTATCAAACTTCTCTACTGAAAACAGTAAGTATTGTAGCAAAACTACACAGCATGAATCTTTAATCCAAATAGTATTGTTATTTCTTGTTTTAACGTTACAACAAGAAAATGTTTAACTTTATTATGGTTTATTCCTCTGCAGAATCGGTAAACCGTCAATCATGCTGGAAGAATTACGCCGAGCTTTGCATTACCATGCATCAACTTCTTCACCAAAAGTGACCAAAGAAAGTGCAATGGATGAAATACGGATGATGCTCAGACTCTTCAGCTCTGTGTATCAAGGTGATCTGGCAGAATTCAAGTGTTTATTGAAAGCTGGAGTTGATCCAAATTCAACGGATTGTGAAGGAAATTCTCTGATGCATATTGTGATCGAAAATGGACTTTACGATATGGTCGAAATTTTAGTTACTCATGGTAAGTACTTGTTACAACTTAAGCATTTCAGATATGATAATGAATCATGCATGTTTTTACCTGTTCTCATTAAAATGAAATTAAGATATCAATGATCAATAGAGAATTAATTACCTTAATTAAGTTTGCATTAAGTTTTTATTTCAACTTTGATTTCAGATGCATACGACATAAATCAAGAAGATCGAAATGGACAGACGCCATTAATGCTAGCCGTTATTTTGGGCGAGGAAGAGATCATCCGTCTTTTGGTGCGGGCAGGTAAATATTGCATTATTTATTTTGACAGATCAGACATTATGCGGAACCTATGACAATAAAATCAGCAAGATTTGCCACGCCTTACGTTGATTTTTATAGATGCATTTACAACAGATGTTTACTTTTCTTAGGGGCTGATGTGAACGAGATTAACAATGCTGGAAAGTCCGCTCTCCTTATAGCACTGGAGGATGGCAAATTCGACATAGCAGAGTACCTTATTAAACATGGAGGGGATGTCAACACAGTGGATCATCTGGGACAAAGCGCGCTGTTTCTAACCATGAGCAACAACAGAGACCACAAATGCATCAAACTTCTAAAGAAACTCATTAAAGCAGGTAGGGTTTTAGTCTTTTATAAATTTTATGATAACGTATTTGATGTTTACTTTAAGTAAGCTTTTACCTTTTAAACCATAATTTGCTTAAACTCATTCTTATTATCTTTTTTAGGTTACTCATTCGAAAAAGACAGGTTCTGGCTGCAGGACGATGGGTTTGGATATACACCCTGTTCCTGTGATAAATCTGTGACAAAACTTTTGAAGAAATTGGACTGTAGTCGAGCCTCTTTTGACAGAAGCCTGAGTACTCACTTCCCATTGGAGTTCACAAAAGTTGGATGAACAAAAAACTTTTTCGAATATTATTATATTTTTTGCAAAACTGTGATATATTTATTATCTGTGATACCATATTTCCATATGAATTATGTACAAATGCTTATTGTGATGCCTTTTTGTCAATAAAAGTTTAGAAATGAATCATATTTTTTTACTTTTGTGGTCTTCCATGGAAGGTCATTACTGCCATACAGAAGAGCAATATGCAATGTTTCAATGAATATATAATGTAGGCACAGGTGAAATCAACTTTGAGAACCCCCCCCCCCCCCCCCCCCACTTAAATCTGTTGATGTTTATATGCTCTTGGAAAAAAATGATGCGTTAAAATTAGGCTAAACACTATCTGTAACTGTAGCTGGGTCAACTCGGAGTAATGAATTGATATGACACGTTTTATGATGCAGTGTTTAGAATTTTAGCCGAAAGTATCCAGTTTTATCCTGATTTTTGTTTTGTTATATTAAAACATTGGTAAAACTCCCAACTAAAATTTGACATCCTCTATCTTAACAAATGTAACAGTTATACTATTGAAGATTGAAGGTTCTAGAAAACAATTTGCCAATTTTCTAAATAATATTTTCATGAACATTGACCTTCCTCATACCCAAGAAAAAACAATAAACAATCATTTTATATGTAAATCGTGGCGTTTATACTTTAACACAGAATTCTTGCTGGATCATAGAAACATCCTTTTCTCGACTGACCAGGGCCATGATAACGTCACCTTTTCCCTCGCATGGACTATTTACTGAATTGTGTACGCGTGGCGGGCTATAGTAGCATCAGTGACCTTGTCCTTAATGTTACACGTAAACAGTTTCATCTTAATATTTTCAGCCTTGTTACTCGACCGTCGCTTATAAGGACAATGTGTCATGTGTTAGAAATGATATACGAAGTCAACGTTAATTTCATTAACCGTCCATCATCTTAGGTTTAAGGAAGCGCCGACCTCTTAAAATTAAGTCTTAAAACCTTGGGTTACTCTAATTTTTTTCAACCAGTTGCAGCTCGTTATGTGTGAATCACATGAAATATAGAACCTCAAAGCAGTCAAACAGATGTTCCAACAGGATTTTTTATTTATTTTTTATTTTTTGCGTGGGACAAAATCCTTGGACATAGAGCACCTGCAAAATAGGAGTCCTGCCCTATACTTTTATGATGTACTTGCACTAACTACCGATCGGGAGATAGTAGATTAGTCTTTATGTGTCTCTGACCATACTAATTAGGTTTAATTGTCATTGTTACCTGACATGTCCTTTTACGCTGGTGTGGGAGGATCCCCGACCAAGACCACAGAGTTAGGTCTGGCCTTGTTAAATCTTCGCACCTGGGGATTCTTATATCTTGTGTAGTAATTTGAAAGCACAAAAGCAAATTGGCAATTTATGTGTTAATGATTTTTCCCCGTTAGTCAATAAATAAACCCACTTATTCTTCTGTTACAGAGAGAGAGA
>WFKH01011581.1:57577549-57630359 GCA_016163765.1 Magallana hongkongensis | reverse complement strand
AGAGAGAGAGAGAGAGAGAGAGAGAGAGAGAGAGAGAGAGAGAGAGAAGGATGAGTTGAATAAATGAGTTTCCGTACGTGTTTTTTAAAATGCTATAAATTTTACAAAAAAAAACTTGCGCATTTTAATAAAAACCCTTTACGTCGACTATTCATAAACTGCGCACTTTAAATTAATTTTTTCCCTTGAAGGTGCATATAAATATTGTATAAATATTACGAAATAACATTTTCCTCATCTTTTAGGGGATTTTTTTGAATATATCCAAATTCAAGGACCGGAAATTTAACAGAATTTGTTTCGTTCTTAATAAAGTTTGAAAAACAGTTTTAATTTTAAAAAAATACAGTGCATCGATAATAAATAAGAAAGATATAGTTTTCCATCGGTAAGAATACGATTTGGGAAATAATTGAGGCTTTAAAGAGAATTAAAATTTTCAACACAAAATGTCAAAAAATCGATTCAACTTATTTCTTCCCATTTATTACCAATCCTAATGGACGCCATCTTTCGTAATTCGGTTAAATTGATCACATGATTGTCATCAACTAGAAACACAATATTTTTCTTTCCATGTTTCCTTTTAGTTGACACCTATATACACAATGATTTTTTCATTCAGTCATGATCAAGTCATGTAAACAATGCTTCCTTCAGTCAGTAAAACATAATCTGTAGTGATCGATTAACTTGTGAACGTGAATACCGGTAACAGTTAAAAAAAACAACTTCAAACATTGAAATGGGAGTCGACACTTGCAAGAAAACAAATCGAATTGTTTTCTGAAAAATAAGTGAACTCCTCGCTTGAAGTATATAAACTATTTATTTGTAATATCAAATAGCAATTAATATTATAGTAATGTTATTGTAGTAATGTCTAAACTGAATTAAATAAAATCCCCGGAAAATTCTTTCCATGTATCAGGGAACTGATGATCGAGCGATGACACATACAGGTATTGAACAATACAGATCAATCGCTGGCTTCCGATTAATTTTCAGACTCGTGAAGTCTTTCAATTGTTTATTTCTATATAAAATACAATTATTTTTTACACGTAAATTTAAATTTAACTCTTAGCAGAAACACACTTTTTTTTTTTTAGAGAATATGATCCTGCAGGTGATATAACCAGCTAAATCAACTTAATATTTATCATCTGAAATGCATTAGACATTATGGTTCAATTTTGAATTAAGGTGAACGATCCATCAAGATCAAAAACCACACAGTTGTGGAACCGAGTTGACCACATTAGAAAAGTAAAGTACACCACAACTTGAAAAAATAATCTTGAGAAATAAATTTTTGCCAAATTTTGGTGACACATGTGACTGAAATCGTTTGTCGTCTGCCAAATGGTAAATGACGTCGCGCGATTTGTCGCTCTGTGGCTTACATTGTCTGAGAAGGTCGTCAGAAGAAAGCTTTAAATTTGTACATTATATAGACATTATTTCTCAATTCCATAATGCGCATTCTGTACTAGTGCATAACGTCATTATATTGAAACGCCTATTTAGGGAAAAAATGCAATGTGTCACTCACCTCTCAATTTGACAGGGAACCAGTGGGAGATATTTGTCTTATTTGACGTGTAGGATTACTGACTCTTCTCGGATATCCGAAATTGGATTAAAATCACATTAATAAGCTTCATTTTTGTACAAAAATGACATTACTATAACTAAAATGTACACAATTAAAACGGTTGAAAAGACAAATTGTCGAACACGTGCACAATTTTCAATAGTAAAAAGTACACAACTATAATTATCCATCTCAATTTATGACTAGTTGATATTGGGGATTGATTCAAAATATAAATATACGTTCTGAAATTGTGAACTTGTTTTTGACTTTGGATAAACATTTTAATAAACGAAAGTTGTAACACCTCAATGTCCAATACTCAAGATTCATTGTCACTTAAATAAGAGCAATCAAAATCGCAAGATCAATATCAATTTTTCTAAAGAATCTTTTGTATAAAAGATGGATGTATATTGTAATACTATCATGATTTATTCCAGCCAAAATCTGTTTAAGTACATTTTTTCATTCATTTAGATAACCTATTTTTAAGTATCTCAGAGAGAAAACTTATCGTTTTGTCCGACTCAAATTCCGCGCAATTGCTCGTTATAAATCGCACAAACCGTCAAGATAAATCATATTTGTTTATAGATTAGAACGAAAATAATATTGATTTTAATTAAATATTAATTAAATATTTGTGATATTTATGATGATCAATTCTATTCACGAATTTACCACGTTGATTAAGTAAATCAGGAGAGAAATGTTGATCGTAATTCTTTTTTCTCTGTCATAAGCTTATTCATATGCATATTTTGTTACATTTTCAGTCTTAAATCTAAAAGTATGTCATATAAACATATCAAAAAAGTTTTCTTTTTCCTGTTTACAATCGCGAATCTTTGAATTTAATAAACTATGTTGTTTCGTAAACTTCTTGAACTAAAGAAATGCAATTGAACGTTTTTGCGCTCTTGGTTGCATTGCTTTTTACAGGTTTGCAAAATGTGCAATATATTGGTAAGGCTATTGATTAATGTGAATTGCATATTCTGATTTCAGTAAAATTACTATTTGAACAATGTGTACACGTAGAATTCTAATTTTACGATCATGGATGTTTCTTGAATGTACACAACCTTGGGTGCCCTTTATAATTACAAAGTAGGATTTTATGTATAGATAATAAAATGTAGGAATTTTGTTAGGAACAATACTTCCACTGTAATACTTTATCATAATTTCAATTAAATAAAAAACACACGAACCGATAAGAAAGCCACTCTCTATTTCTTTACATCAATTAATACAATTGTTTGAAAATGCTAGTTCTTATCATTTGTCCGTAAACATTTCCGTATAATAAAATATTACCGTAACACATTATAAAGATGTTTGGCTGTAGTAACGGAAACTGTTTATCGAGGGTCCTAAAGAATGTCAGACGAAGTGTATGGTATATAGGAAAACATCGTGTATTTTGTCAATCAAATAACGCGCTCTTTCAACCAATCAATTTCGCCAACGATGGTGCAGAATGTAGGAGGGGCATGTCCCAAATAAATATACCGTGACAAATCACGTGCTTCTCTACGTATAGTATATCTATACGACAACGAGTGGGAAACTTCATTCAACCTTTGGAAAAGGTAACTAGTCAGTTGAAGTACTTGTTTTTTTTTAACATTTTCAATCGAAACGATTTGGCCGTTTTTAATTACAAATAGTCACTCTCATTTTAACTGTCTTTTGCAGATTACATAATACAGACATAAAATGGGTAAAGATTCTGATAGATGCAGAAGGTCTGGGGCTCAGTGCCTAGAACTGGAGAACAATTGGATGAACATCGATTCTGATGCAGACGACGATGTGTTCAGCGACGACGAGGTGATGTCGAACCATTCTAGTGTGGCAGAACGCCTGGGTATCCTCCACGCCATCTACCAAAATGATCACAGAACTTTCGTTGATATGCTGGACTCTGGTGTAGACCCAAACATGTGTGATTGCGATGGCAACCCCCTGCTTCACATTGTTATTGAAAATGGAAACAACGAAATGATGGATTATCTATTAAGAGATGGTAAGTAGGATACAATACAAGTATGATCCCCCGCATGAGTAATTTACTCGTTACTAGGGTGTAGAAACAGTTTTAAGATATTTGTTTACACAATTTAACCGAAATAATGATATTAGTGACTACCAAATTACGTTAGCATTATTTTCTGATAATAATTCTGATAATGAGTAATATATAATGCGGGATATTAGGTACAGTGTGATTTGTTTAGTTTCGTGTGTAATTATGCTAATTAGATTTCAATCCTGTTCTGCACTACGCAAATATTCTGTCGTCACCGACAAAAAGTTTCCAAAACATTCACGTAACCCGTCCACACATTCTCGAAAAACGTCACCGTAGATAGGTGCGAAGGACTGTTTTGGTACTGATAAGTAAACATGTTTTCACTAAGGCGAGATCAATCATAATATTTGATATACATATTCATTGACGTATTGTTATATCTTTCTTTATATGCCGTCACTAATATTGTCAGTTGACCCGAATCAACATCCCTTGGGTCACAGATTTACAAGCTCTATCCATGATGATGGTATTCTGTAATCAGATTAATTTTACATCGTAATAGTTCTTACTTGTGAAAGCAGACGTAACATTATTGCATTACTTGTAAACTCAGACGACTAGACAGGTCTTTGTTTCAAGGCGCGGACGGGCTTCAGTTTAACCTTTCTGTTGCCTGTCAATTTATTTTCTGTTTTCATTGAAAAGGTAACATCTGGAATGTGTTGTTTACAATGCTTAGGAATTTTGCTGGCGAATAGTTGACATACTGATCCAGTTTGTTCACAATTTCGCGTTATGCCCAAAAAGTTTATACAAAAAAAACAAACAAACCCAAAAAACAAAAAAAAACCCAAACAACCCCCCCCCCCCAAAAAAAAACAACAACAAGAAACAAACAAACATTTATAAATTAATTCAACATTTTTTTACTGTTATATAAATAGATATTACTTTTGATTACATTGTTTTTTATTGGTATTATTTATTATTTGCGGTTTGAATGGTCGTAAGCAATCAGACAGGGAAAGTTATTTGCCTATCGTTGAGCCAAGAAGTGAAAGTACATATAAACGTGTAATAGTAAACAGGCCAGGCTCGTTAATATTCGACCTAACTTTATTGTCTATACACACCCCCGATATAATGTTTTGTCCATAAATCGGTCATTTGTTGTCCTGTAATGTAAATACATTCGTGGACGGACTTTATTGCTTAATTGCGTCAGAAATAACATGTTAATTGTTGTATTAGTGATGTCACACGTGCCGTATAGAGATATTTTTAGCTTAATTTGATTTCTAAATTCTATTTTTGTAGAACACTGTGATGTCAACAGAGAAAATAATTTCCATCAAACTCCCCTCATTATTGCTGTAATCATGGATGATTTTCAGATGGTCAAGACATTAGTTAAAGCAGGTAATTAAACTCTGGTATATGAATACTAGTATTCTAGTTGCATTCCTTTTTTTTTAATCAAAACGTGTCCAAATTTTTTCTTATTGAAATAATTACTATTGCAGGTGCAGATGTTAACAGAACAGACTCAACAGGAAAAACAGCTCTTTTAATATCTCTTCAAGAATCGAGATCCGACATTGCCCTCTATCTAATAAAACACGGAAGTGACGTCAATGTTGTTGACCGTTTGGGTCAGAGTGCCTTATACATTATCATCGAAAGCATGGACCTTAAATGTGTTAAAACTGTGAAAAAATTGTTAAAAGCAGGTATGAATTGCTACTAATTTTTAGATTTAGAAAATAAAATTCTGTATAAAAATACTATTGTATTCTATTGTAAAATCATCTTTTAAGATCTCATATATATTGTTGTCAATGTCTATTTCAGGATATGACATACAGAAAGACGCAGCATGGATGAAAGAAGAGGGCCTTGATGTTGATATTGTAAAAAGTGGAAACTGGATGTCGAAACTTGCCAGAAAACTTGCAAGCAAACTGCACACGCTAAAATCAAGTCAACATGCAACCCAGTCACCGAATACAGGTCTTGCGATGCCAAAATCACGTGTCTTAACTATTTATCAGTGAAACTATGTGGTGACAATCGACAACGAGAAATACTGAACTCATCTCGAGTATAAAGTAAACTGTCTTTCTTCTTTTCGCTGTTACTATTTCGATTCAAAGAAAGGCAGTTTATTCTTTGTTGAATCAATATGTTTGCTTTTAGTTTGTTATTATCAACAAAATTACAATTGATGTACATTTTAGTTTTTATGAATAATGTCTTCATGCTTGTCCCTTGTTGTATTCATTGAGGTTGCTATTGTGAAATCCTGTTTTTATATAATTGTAGTTTTGTATTTTTTACTTAATATGTCTAAATTATGAATAAATGCTTCAAAAATTTATGATACGATTTTTATTTTTTATTTCATTCATACAAACAACGTCTCTATTCAAACTTTCGTCGTGACCTCTCAAAGAGGTTAGTCTTTTTGTCCTCTGACCTACATATGAATTTTGCTCTAGATTTGTAGATGATATATTTTCTCTTAATTGCTTGGGTCATGACCCAGCATTCTTTCATTCTCTTTACTCTGCTACCAACCTCTACCTCTACCAGTGTACAATGTAGTAATACACTGCATTCTTGGAAAAAAAAAGAAACCAAGACGATAAATGTACATTACATACACACTAACAATTAATAAGTTTATACAATAGTTCAAAAATTATATAATATGGATACAGAATATTTTAGAATTACCATTTATAACAGAGAATATTACCTTGATCAAATATAGAAAGTACAACAACATATTATATTATAATACATCTAGTTTCATTTTTTATAGCACATTCATTCTTTACTTTATTCTAAATCATTTTAAAGACATTACTAGTATATGGTATACATTTTGTAACATGTAAAACATGTGTGTGAGAGTTGTGAGAAATTTAGTCCAAGCTTAAATTTTTCAGAATTTTCCACGAATCTCAACGAGAGAGAAAAATGGTATTATAATTATAAGGTTTTTAAATTGTCTTCGTTAACTATCAATTTAAGAAGGCTTAAATTATATCAAATATAATTATACGGTTTTTCTTCCTTAACTATCAATTTATGGAAGCTTAAATTATATCAAATATTGCAATAATTTTGGATACACAAATTGAAAATTAGCTATTTTGATTTAAATTAAGTATGATCTAGATGATTTGTATTTCTTTGTTCATGCTCTTAAAAGAGTACAGAATTTGCGATATGACTTCACATGTACATGTATATGCGAAATTCTCGTCTCCGCCAAGAAACTTTATAACTATCTGTCCGGCAAAATCTGTATTTTTTTTTTTACCACAAAAAGCCTTTATACTTTTTTTTCATTGATATAAAAAAAACTATTATGTCAAACAAACGCACGTTTTGTCCTAGATGGAAGTGAAAGTAGAAGAGAAAATAAAGTAAACTTCTGATTAAAAAGTACCGCCAGAAAGCACATTTAGTACAGCGATATATTATGACTATTACTGTAGCTATTTTCAACTTTTTAACATCCCTCCATCAAAAGAGAGAAACTCTGACAGATGATTTATACTTCGAGTTTTTGAGTTGAACCAAACGCACTTGTATGAATGAACATATCATAAACCCATGCGTGAACATTTATACGGACAAAAGGTTACATGTTCGCCAATGCATTAAGACACATGTATGTCATCTTGACATGATTTCATTTTTTTCCTGAGGTCCAACTATACTTTAGATTAATATCTAACCATACGCTTTGGGCGTGCACATGCACATACAATGTAAGTAGCTACTTTTTAAAATAGTTCGCTTTTAATTTTGAAAAGATGCAAGAAAACACATATTGATTTTACTCGTTCAATACATTTAAGGATAAAAAAAACCCCGTGCAAATGTATTTTAATAGTTCAAACGTTTATAAATTTTAACCCTGACCTCCCCGTTTGTGAATGTCCGAAAGTTAATGGCCCTGAGTACTGGAGAGCGTGTAGGTGTTTTCATTTATGTGCAGGTCGTTCCAGTTGCTGAAGGTCACCAGATGTTACGATCCGTGACAACTAACGTAAGATGAATGGAACAAACACTGTACATCATCAACTACTGCAGGTTGCCCCGATGAACTGATGGTGCACTCGAGTTCACGTGTGATTCACACGTGCTCTCTTGGCTGGAGGAGACAATTTTTATGTTATAAGCCTTTGACAGTCAATTGATGGTTAATATTAAGATTCTGATCGTACTCAATTAGTAAAAAAGCTATTGAAGGCCCAATTATTTTTTTCTAAAGGAGTCATTAAGTTTGTACATAACCAATGAGAATTGTTGCCTATATATTTCAAGACAAAAGTCATAAGCACAACATTTAATATTTTCTGGAAAGAACCAGACTGAGTGTTTAAGGAACCCTGTTTCGAAGAACATATATCTTTGAAATTAACTTAAAGAAAAAGCAAGATATAGACCTCTTATCTTAGACATATTAAAATATTTTGCTGTAAACTTCACATGTATGGGTTTATATTATAGTTATATGAAATTCATATTTAAAAGTTACAAATAAAGGCATGCCTTCGAAACAATGACCTTCGTAGTAAACATTACCGGATTGCACCTGATACCTGCACCTGATACAAGCCCGATATTTTTTAATGATGAACAACATTTTTATTAAGATATTAACTTGATAAGAAACGTAGTTACATGAACAATTTGTTTATGAAACCAAACTATGATTTTTTGTGCATCTAGAATGTTTTAATATAAAAAAATACAACCGAAGAGATTTTCATAGACACGAAACATTGTATTACAAACCACAATACGAAAACATCTTGTTAATCTGAAGTGAAGGCGTGTACTTAACTTGTTTACACAATATGACTGTCAAGTTACAAATTTTAGTACTCAGCTACATAGGTTATCCTTCAGAGTAATTAAAAATGAGCGGTCTTGGTTGACGTTTGTAGCCGCATAAACTCAAAATCTTGGGTTACTTAAATTAATGAGTGTTATTAAGGTGAATTGTTATACCAACGAAGCCTAGTTGACTGTTGTAACAGGCATTTGTTTCTTATAGTAGACCTAATAAACCCTTAAAGGATTACGCTTCATCTTCAAAATTTTTTCCTATTGTTTATTTGATGATTTTGTTATTCTTTTTAAAAAAAATTGTCTTCCTCGGGTATCTAAAAGATAAAGTATTTAGTTATGTGGGATACGCTGAAAGATAGCCAAAGTTAGTTTTAGGACCTCTTTTTAAGGGGTTATTGTACTAAGGCGGATTTACGTTGATCGTAGACTGAAAATATGTCAATTTCAAAAATTTTGAAATTTTGTTTTCCATACACAAACTCAATGCATATAAGCTTTTTTTTCTTAACAATCATTAAATCCTGCACAGTTAGAAATGAAAATGAATAGCAGAACTGCAATATTAAGAGTAATAGAGTCAATATTTCGGGTTTTCTCCTTCAAATAATTAATTAATCTTGGCACGTTAAAAGTCCCCTGCGTTCTGTTTGAGTATGAACATAGTTAGAATTAACCAAACTTTCTTGTCTTAGGAGGAAAAAATACTATATGAAGGGAAATGGTCGTCATCCGCTGGTATCAGGATGAACGATATTATTTTTATTTGTTCATATTTTGTTTATTTCCTTTTTAAACGTTTTTATCTGTTTTCTTCATTTTCTAAACCGTATTACATAAAAGGAAGAATATCAATGTATCTCAAAACACACGCACACCCAGTACAATAATTTCCCAATTGAAACAAGTTTGCAAAAAATTAAATTTAAGCATGACTATTTGAATAAGAAATTATTGACGATTGAATAAACCTTGGTTATCAACCTTTGTTCAATGATCTTTATCACGTATTTAAATATGGATGGCATGCTATTTTTATATATTTCCGAACTTTTTCCAAGTAAACTATTTACAAATCAAAAACACTGCTAATCGATATTATATTTTGTTCACCCTGGCACGCTTAGTATCACAATTATTTTACGCATGTAATTACATATTTATTGGGATTAATCAATTCAAAGCATAAATAGGCAAGTTCATGTCAAAGTTCACTTTAAAAGTGAGGTTATTGTAAATTATCAGACTTTACTGACATATTTTTCAGTTTACGACACTTGTCTGCAAGGAGCTGTTATTTTTGGCGTGTGACTCTTGATCTTCGAAAAAGATTTAAATTATGTCAATATATTGCATATTCTTAATGCCATTTAAAAACGCCTAGCAAATGGTACACGTTCAGAATAAATGAGTTTGTTTTTTCTTTACATTAACGTGTCAAAACCATAACCGTTAAATCAAAAATGTGTTTTATTGCTCGCATTTTGTAAATGAAAATACCGTATTATCAATCAGTATGTTTTCTAAATGAAAAAGCTAGTACGCCTTTGATCTCTGGCATGCAACTATTTGCAAACAAAGTCATGTACGCTATCGTTTTATTAGAACAGAATCTCTAATACATGTACAAAAAAAGCGTTATTGTCCTTGTGCCCCAGTCATTCTCCACCAGATATCGATAACGGACGTCCGACGAACGAAAAAAAGGTATATTAGATGTCCGTTGTTGTAAAGAGTCTCTTGTAGGTTCATGCAATCAGTGTACATCTATTAAAGCGTATAAAATGGATAACAGCCGTCCGATTGCTGAAAATATTTCGTATATGCACAAGCAGACCTCCAAGGATTGATGAGTAAAGTAACGAACAAGTACATGTCTATCAGGTAAAACGAAGCAAATGCACAATGCATGTTAACAGACGAAACAATTATCAAACATTACCTCAACAGCTGTACCAGTCATGCCAAAACAAGTTCGGTTCATGATTTTAACGGTGTCACGCACAAAAGTTTTGTATATTAAAAGCATGACGACGCATATATATAATTGAACTCTATATAAAGTCATATGTTTTTAAGATCGTTTCATTACTTTTACCATATTATTAACAGAAAAAAAATTGCTCTCCATAAGTTTATTACTACTTTGCATCGATCGTTGTATTGTGCATTTACACGTGCTTTACAGATGTAGTCGATGACCTAAAACCACCGTAACTGACTGTAAATGTACAGTGCAAAAAAAGTCTCAAAACGCATTTATAATAATTAAAGTAAAACACGCGTTTCACATACGACTAAAAGTAAAGACATTACTCGAATTCTTCAAATTTATGATAGTGTACCAGAAAGCTTTAAAATGTTGCCAAACCCATTTTTCATTTTTACCACGAAAATAATTTTTACGCAAAATGGGACAGTACTGTATTAACTCCACTCCGTTATGAGACATCACATATGTTCCGCACAAAAAATGTTAAATCATTTCTACTTCTACATGTAAAATGATTATAACTGTATGTTATTATGATTTCAACGATTTCTATTGGCGGCCATTATTCTGTACACAATGCATTGTACAAAGTACGTTTTATTATTATGAACATCAATATCGTTAATAATATTAAACGTTATTTGAACGTGTGTGCCAATTGTGTATTAAATGCAAAAACAACGTTAAATCTAGTCAACTCAGAATGTACCGAATTCTATTTTTTGGATGTAACACTGCAAGTTTGTATCACCAAACGTGCATAACTCTGCTTTATCTTGTCAATAACTCTTTTTTGAGGTACATTATCGTGTTTTGTCTGTGAATCATAATGTATCGTTATATTATAACCGCCGGATTTGTACCGTATGTGGTATTTTCCGTATCGGGCGATTACTAGGGAATTAGCTCAACACTCGCTGTATTTTCCACATTTATTCCAGTTAATAACACAATTATACAAACAGTTACTCTCCACTCCGTACACATTAAAAAGGGGGGAACTCGCTTATTGATAATTCTAACTTAATTTAACATACATATGACAGTGAGGGAAAACGTAACGGATTAGATGGACGACTTGTACCTTGACTCTTAACCTCTAACTATTGGACTCTGACTCTCGAACTATCTTAGACTAACTCCTCTACTTCATAGATAAAACATATAATAATATTCTACTGGCATGGCCCTTCAAATAATTGACGTATAAATCATCCAATCGGAGAATATTTCTTTATCCCTAACTGACCATCGCCCAGGTACACGCCCATTTATTCACCTGCGTTAATCCGCTAATTGTTATGTAATTGCATTAACTCTATTAGTGTCAAACACGCAGATGTGAGCTGAAACCATTGTCCTTCAATCCCGTCTTTCTAATAAGTATATTTCCTAAAGCTACACTTGATTTCTTTGATGTCCTATTTCTTTGTTACAGTTAAGAAGTTTGATAAACATTAATTTACATTCTATCACATCCAGTTAGGAGGAATTTCACGAGAAATAAGAAGAGTAAATTATGTTAATTTACCAACAAGCTAAAACTATAGAAAATGTTCCCAACATGTAAAATATACATTTTACATGGTGGGTCATCCTAACTTACGTGTATATTCGCAATACGCAACGAAAAGGTTACACATATGACAATTCCATTTCTCTTTTTTTCCACAGTGATGACACGTATATGTAGGTACGCTTGGTTTAACTTACGTATTTTTGGTAAGGTTTAAACTCGCACTATTTAATTTTGTCACCCCTTTCCTACACTACTTTGTCATTGCTACTACTACTACTACTGCTACTACTACTACTACTATAGCTTATTGAATTCAATAAACAAACTCAGAAAGTTTGAAAATGATTGGATACAAAATTAACTATTTGGAGGTGGCAATTTTACCACTAAACATTTTTTTCTTATTCTCTCTGATAACATTTTATAATGAAGATGGATTGTATTTTTAATAGTTTTTATTGTTGCCGTGTACTTTTTGGTGTCGTCATTTCACAGATAATATATTTATATTTATCGCCAACAACAAGGTAACATGAATGAATTTTTCTCTTGTCGTTATAAATTGCTTTTAAATCGAAATTGTCAGACAATTCCATGCCTGATAAATCAATAGTTCTATTGGTTTTTACGATGAGGCAAGCTACTGACAAACAAGTTGATAAAACAGGACTGTCAACAGTCTCGATTGAAGTCATCTTTTCGTAAGTTCTATGGTCGATACAACGACCTTGTCAGCAAATACAATCTTACACTGGGTCGCATGCTGACTGACGTTTTTCATACTAATTGTTAGACCATAATTAATCACCTAATTGTCTACGGATTTTTCCGTTTTTCCTGATTACGACAAAGAGCACACGGCGGGTTTGGCCGGTCAGCAGAGGATGCTCACTCCTCCATGGCACCTGATCCTATCTCTAATTTTTTTTAGAGGTCTGTGTTTGCTCTGCTCCAGTTATGTATTTTTCCTTTGGACTTTTGATTTGAACAATGTTCGTCATCACCACATGTCATTTTTTTCTGTAAAAGGGATCACATTATGTTAATCATGTAAAAAAATCCTTGATTAAGTTGGAATACCGGTATGTCAATTATAAAAAAATAAGATATTAAAATACGGTCCTTAAAACTGTAAAATGAGTTCCATTTTTACATATAGTAAATAATGATTTTTTAATTAAACGACACGGTTGACAGAAATAGATTAATACCGATGAATAAGAAGCCACGTTTTGTATGAATTAACATAATTATGTATTACAGTACATATCACATTTAACACAGAAACTAATGCTAAAAAAAACAGTGCCTGCTTTTGGAGACACGTGCATATTCTTCTGAGAAATAATTCTGCAAATTCTCCAATCTAATTAAAATTTGGCCTTTCATACCGATCTCTGTTTATCGCTCACATGTATCATAATGCGACAACAGATAACACGAAATAAAAGGTCCTGTTTTACTTCAACTTCACATTCCCTTGCAGATTATTACTCATTTATGTGCATGTATATGTATATGCATCTTTGGTAACGCATAAAACTAACTTAAGTAGCATTTATCTAAAATAAAATTCACATACTGCATACCATTTTTCTTAATATTACAGGAAGATATAATAGAAAAAATGCGTGTCTTGAAATGTGCATGACAGTAGTGCACATATATAAACTTCGAACTTAAAGACATTTTCAACAATATCGTGTTAATGATTCTAAAATTCTAGACAGTCGAAAGATTGTACTTCTAAGAAATTCCTTGCAATGAAATGGTTTTACAACCGGTGTATTTAATCATTTTTGATGTTAACGATAATGTAATGGGTCTGACCTTTGTGTGTGTCTTGCTGAGTCGTGCCTTTAACACAGTGTGGGCTTGTAATCATCCTCGGTGGTATGTCTGACCTTGTTTCTGACTTTGTTGAACAGACAGGTCAAATTTCCTCGTGTTCTCTTTATAAAATTGCAATCATATCGTAGCAACTTTGCACTTTAAAAACATTTACGTATCAGATATAATATAATCAATGTCACCTATATACATTAATTTATTTACCTTTTCATGTATTTCCACACAACTAATTTTAAGAACCCTTGAAACACATAGTTCACAATCTTTGCTTCGTGTGTGGTCGGACTTGGTGCTTGGTTCAATCAAAAGTTGCGGCAGACCTAAGACAACACTAAAAAGGTACATTACTTTGCACCCGTTCCTTTGTAAAGCGATTATAGTGGTTATCGGTTATGCATGTACATGAACCAAACCAGTCTATTTGTTCAATTTCCTAGATCGACATTCCTTACTTATTTCAAAATCAAAGGACATTTGCAGAAAGGGGGTGCAAATATACCATACATCAAACATATTTAATGAATCATGCATTTTAAATTGTTGCAAACTATTTTTATGAAAATTACAATGTATGACATTTAGATTGCTATAAGCAACTTTTGCTTTCATATTAATAAAACAAAATGATAGTAAATCTAAGCGTTTTGTCCATATTTCCCATATTTCCAGACAAAAGCAAAGAAAGGATCAATTGCGTTTTGTACAGTTACAAAATGTATGCAACAATTGGTTTTTGCCAATAAATAAACTCGTCTGAAAGTATGCTAAAACCATAACAATCTATAATCTTTTAGACCTTTTAACATAGGTATGCATATTTAGATTGTTTTCATTACTTTGGTAAAAAGAACCAAAAGCCTTTGAAAGGATAAAGAAACGAACATACAATCCAAATAGTAAATCTCCTATTTCTAAAATTTAAGGACTTGAATATCTTCTACGTAAATTGCCATGCATTAAAGAAAGATTTTAGTTTTCAAAAAATTAGAATAGTAGCAGATTTAATCAACATTTAAATATGCTAATGATGATAACAAAAAAGTACAAATTTCTTTTTGTTTATTGTCTAAATCCCCGTCGTTTATTGCGTTTGCACAATTGTTACATTGTGACAAAACAGGTCAAAATGCAATTGAAATAAAAACAGCTGTAATTTTTAAAAATAATTACAATTGTTACAATAAGAAATTGGTTAAAATGGTCTTTGTCATACAATAACAATAATATCAAATATTTCTCATAATCTCATCATATTAAATATATTTAATGCAATACATTTGACAGTGTGTACTTTTTAAAAATAGATATGATGAAAATAATGTTGATATTTATGAATGGTCCATTTTTACTTAAGTTTCATTCTTTGCAGACTATTTTGAGATGCTGAACATGTTTTCACAACATTTAGAACAATGTAATAGGCATACTGACAAAATACTTTTTGGCTGCCTGTCTATATGACTTCCAGAGTCGTTAAACTGCAGCCATATACGAAAAAACAGCCTTAAGGTGGCTTAACCTTTTGTTGTGATTTAAAATTAGATTCAGGTTAGTTTTGCTCAAAACAATCGGGTTTGGTTAACCCAATTAATATCGGGTTTAGCGTTCTTTGACTTCCATTTCTTCGATAAATAAATGCGATCTCGTCAGACAAGATTTAGTTATCCTTTCGGCATATTTAGCAGTTATTCTGCATTCTTGGATTGAGGAATTCGAAGTAGATTATAAGAGTACATCTATAATTGTATTTAAAACAAAATTATTACAGACACATTTATTGCCACATTTTATACATTACGTTTAATCTGCTAAAAGATCAGTAATTGATCCATATATCTCGCTATTCAAAGATCCAACATAAAAAAATTCATATTATAAACAAATTCTTTAATCAATACAAGATATTTGGTTTTATTCAAATCCTATCAATACCCAGCTTTTTGAATTAATATTAAAAAAATGTTTAAAGATACTCCTAAGCTCCTCATGGACAGAAACTTTACTCATTCAGTAACGTTAGTACAGCTTCAAATCCTCATCGTGTAATGAATTTAAAATACTCAAATGCATGTATTATTCTCTTCAATCTGCTTTTGACTGTCGGTCTGAATTAAAAATATTTAAGTTATAGCTATAACTTATAATCAGTGTTAAAAGTGACTTCCTATGCATCAGCATTATTATTTATCCAAACAACTTAAATTTGAAATTGTCGTTTCGATAATTTATGATGTAATAGTCTGTAGATGCGAGAGCGGTTATTTATTGATTGTCATAAATGCAAATGCAATTCTATATCACTAATTGTTGCAGTTTAACAAAAATGTAATTATTTCTACAGTACAATATATATTTATACATTAATCAAGGTCAGTATTAGGTTAAATTAAGATATTTTTGAAACAAAACACCATGATGGTGTTCTTTTCAAGACATAAAGAATACAAAACATCAATCATTAAGAGGCAGTTTTCAAATTAATTTTCAATTTTTTAATAACAATTTACAATTAAAAAGAATTATAATTTATGCAAATGGACTTCGTTGTGAATAGCTGCAGTTCTGTAGCTCCCGGTCTGAAAAAATTCGGATGGACGACCTGGGAGCTACAGGGCCACCTATTGAAAAAATTGTATATTTATTGCGCAGACAAATTTGCGCTAGTTTTCGACTAATTAACCTTATTTATACGCAAATTCTGTGAAAACAATTAGTACCATTAAATTCTTCAGGCAATTTACTACTGATATCGTCTCTTCACTTGCCTCGGATAGTCTTTTCAACACCATCACCAGTCCCGTAAATTCATGTGGTCCACTTTGTTTACATGTAAAAATGGCGACTCTCGATCTCGATGAAAATTCAACATACTTGATTTTTCGAGGTCGGTAGTATGTTTCGGGAAAAGTCTGAGGCAAGTAAAGAGACGATATCAGTAGTAAATTGCCTGAAGAATATAATGGTACTAATTGTTTTCACAGAATTTGCGTATAAATAAGGCTAATTAGTCGAAAACTAGCGCACGTTTTTCTGCGCAATAAATATACAATTTTTTCAATGGGTGGCCCTGTAGCTCCCAGGTCGTCCATCCGATTTTTTTCAGACCGGGAGCTACAGACCTGCAGCTACGTTGTGAACAAATGAAATAAAAACCCAAACAGGTGAGACAATATACAATCATGTATTTGACCAACTTTTTCCTCTCAGTAGTTATAATTATTTCGATCAGAACATTCAGTAAAGTCTTATAAAATATTGAAACTAAGTATACAAACATTAAATAATCTTTGAAAAACATAATTATGTATTAGTAAAGAAATTATTTGTTTACTTAATGTGATTGTAGATATATTTATTGACAATACGTGTGAATCTATACCATTTTACTTCGATATTTAAAGTATATGTACGCCAAGACGAAAACTAGTATGAGCTTTGAATACACCAGAAATAACTTTATAATCTGAACACAAATAATTCAGTAACAACTTAATGATAACTTTCAAATATAGTTGAAAAGTTTGATGATTCTAATTATTAAAACTTGACATTAAATACTATTGCACATTATCAAAATCACAATATTAAAATGTAACTAGACATCATTGAGATGGTGACAATTTCAAAGGTCACATCTTAATAAAGGAAATAAAACAATTTAGAGGTTTTTGCTTGACCTTTACTTCTAGCCTAGAAATTTAGTTCTAGATCTTAACACATTCTATATTATACAGTTATAATATGGCTGCAGTATAAACCAGATAAAAACAAAAGAAAAATCCCATAACTTCTAGACAAGTCTTTCACACAGATGTCATGACCTTGATCTTTCCACAAAGAAATGGGATTCAGGTCAGTGTACTATCATTAACTACAGGCTGATTTATTGTAAAGTCTGACCAAGATTGGGCCAAAGTAAGTAAAATTGAGGTCCAAAAATGGATTTGAAAGATGTTTGGTGTGACATTAGCTATTGACCTAAATATTAGTTCAAGTTCACTGCACACCATTTACTTACAAGCACTTTTTATGTGAAAGATAAGCAAGATAGGATCTTTATGGTAATTAATATATGATCCAGAAAAGGATTTTTCAAATAGTTTTGATATGACATTGACCCAGAAACATGGTTCAAGGTCACTACACACCCTTTTTTCCAAAGGCTCTGTTTGTGAAGTATGCAAAAGTTTGGGCCAACAGGAGAGAATATATGGTCCGGACAAGGATTAACATATCTGCTATGACCTTAACCTTGGTTTTGTTGGTTCAATGTCAGTGCACATTTTTTACTCAAAGACACTCTGTTGGTGAAGTATGAGCCAGATTGGGCTAATAGGGAGAGAAAATATGCTCCGGACAAGTTAAGTAGGACGAACAGACGACTGGACGGACGCAGATTGGAGCCCTAATAATGTTTATGCAAATCGGTCATTTATCAATACGTCGCATATTAAGATTACATTTAGTGCATTTAACAGTTGCACATCTTCAAATGCATTGGACGTAATTTTTCCAACATTATATATCATAATGGTTAAACAGGCAAATAAGCAACAAATAATATTGCATTACTTGTATACGGAAAATCGACGTGGTTTATAGAAAACAATAAGGAGAAATGACTTTATATGGTCTAAAATGTATATACATATTTTTTTTCGAAAAAAATCAGAATGGACAGCATGATTTAAATAAAAGTTTGATTCAAGTCACGTCATACATAACAGAACAATATTCAAGATGAGCATCATGATCACCCTGTTTTAAATGAGAATATAAATTAATTTACCAGGGAACCTGTGGTGCGATATGGAAGTTGGGAATTGACTGTCCTATTTTTAGCTCATCTGAGCTGAAAGCTCAAGTGAGCTTTTCTGATAACATTTTGTCAGTCGTCCGTCTGTCTGTCTGTCCGTAAACTTTTCACATTTGCAACATCTTCTCAAGAACCACTGGGCCAATTTTAACCAAACTTGGCACAAAGCATCCTTAGGCAAAGGGGATTCAGAGTTGTGAAAATTAGGGACCACGCCCTTTTACAAGGGGAGATAATTAGAAATATTATTCGCAAAAACTGTAATGTTATCACATATGGTTTACTTATTTGCAAGCATTTTGACATATTGCTGATTCTTTAAAATTGTTTAGACTCTGGCCCCTGGACGATTCTTGGGCCTCACAAGGGGTTCAGAGTTTGATGTAGGTTTATATCATATAAAACAATTAAACAATTGTTTAGTATTTTTTTTTAGAACTGCATTGCACAACATGTGATATGACTATAAAATCATCCTGTTAGAAAAGGGACTTGATTATAAACATAAGAATATCCAGGGGGAAAATAGATTTTTATTTATACAGGATCGACATGTATTATACCACATTGTACAGATATTTTGTATTATGACTCCATTAAGCTGATTTTATCATGCCTATTGTTGCTCGGGTGAGCGATGTGGCCCATGGGCCTCTTGTTTTAATTTATGGTGTATTTTAGGGCCTTACGTTGTTGAAATGCTAGAGATACGTTTAGAAACAAATGCAAGCATAAAAACCTCTATTTACTGGTTTTGAGAATCTCCTTAATTGTTGTCTTTGAATTCTTAATGAGTTACATTGATAGCGTATTATATACAATTAAAATTAAATACTGCTTTGCTTATTTCAAACCTCTAGATGGTCTTAATTATGTTCAAAATTACAAATATAAAGAATAAGGTCAGGTTTTATAAAATCATTAACAACAAATAAACCTCATTCTGTAAAATTTTAATAAAGAGCAACTATTATTGGTTATCAAGCCTTTAGAGTTAACACTGAATGGTCGATAGAGTACAAAAATTGTCGATGTACAATATGCAGTACTATCTTGCAATGGATGCGCCAGTGTTCCAGTAACAGATACATTTATTTTCAAAGAACGACCGAGACTGGACGATGTATTATCCAATCAAAATGAGACACTATAGTATAGAATATTACGACCAAATAACCTCACTGAATAATTTAGCAATACATTTTCGAACACATCAAAACCCTTTATTTTTATTGTTTACAATTTGTTAATAAAGGTAACATTACAAATGAGTAATTCTTTTGAAATGCTATAGCGTGAGAATATACATAGGAGAAATTTACATTATAAGGGAAAAAAATAATTCTAGCGCAACCAAAACTACAAGATAAAACGATGTTGAGAAGAGAACTATATAATAAGCACGCGCGGGCTTTAATGTCCACTGCTGTCTGTGTTGCCGATAATTACAACCTGACGCAAATTATCACTTTTCAAAATTGAAGGAGAGGGACGGACCTACCGATATCCCTTAATAAATGTTGACAGCATGAAAAAAGTAAATAGAATTGTTCCAGCAGCAAAACTTAAATTCCAAGCCATTAAACATTAAAAAAAATATCAATGAAAATACTGATAATGAAAAAAATCTTCCTGACTTAAAAGGGAAAAATTCACGCAAATTTATTCTTCAAAACCCTTTATGTTTTGGTTAAATTATAAAGGTTTTTACCTTTATAAAGATGTAAAAAAGGAACATAATGTAGAACATGTGCTTTAGATGACAGCATTGTAATTTTCAGGGATGGAATTTAATTTTTAACATATATGTAACATATAAATGAGACATAAGCTGCAAAAAAAAAAAAAGTTTCAGCACGAAAATTAAAATGATTCATTAAATATTTTTGGACACATGGGATATTCAATTCAATTATTCTACAAGATATTTTGAATCACCCTTTACTTACCCATGTTGTATTTACATGCCTTAATAAACTCTGCTGACAAGAATACGTGCTAATTTTTCCTTATTAAACTAAACATGGTTTCAATATAACTCATTTTAGTTATCAAACATAATGAATTCCAATACACATTGAATATAGTAAACTTAACCCACAGTGTTTGTGCAGATATGTAATCCAGCTTTTAGGTTTTTGAATGAAATCGGAATTCTCTGTATTTTTATCAATTAATACTCTTATTTGGTTGATTTTGACACTGAACTTTGCAGTGCGTCAACTCACTTAAAGGAACCAATATTCATTTAGGATATCGCAATAAATAATAATTTGGTTCGTGGATTAGATCGACATATAGGTAATCTTACGAGTCAAAGTTATCATTGGCGATTTTGTATTCATGAAATATAGGAGGGTAATGAGTAAGGGAAATGAAATTGATTTTAATTGCCTACAGATATCTTTTAAGGTCAGACGCGACCTGTCTTCCATTTTTTCAATTTTTTCCTATCTCCACAATGTGAAGATTTCCACTAAGTAATTCAATAATTATATTTTCATGTTATATGATACTTTTTTTTATTTAGATATAAAGTGTTCAATTTAAAATTTATACTATGACTTTATTTATAAGCATTCAAATGCATTTTGCATGCTATTTTAAGGAAAATTCTAAATATTCTTGCTCCGAAAATAGCCTGGTAATGTACCCTGAATTTTTGGGAATTAACAGGTTTAAATGTTAATAATTAAGGAATAATGTATCAACAAATATTATAGAAAATTGAGGAACATCTCGTGTGTCCTTAAATAGAATCATTTTTTTTTCGATTTCCATTCAGACTTTCATTCCTTCCTAAACCGTGAATAAAGTTATAAATCCACAAAAGGAAGTTTTCATTAGTTTGCAGGATCGTCGTAGAGATACACACATGACTTTGAAATTGTCCCATGTAGTGTTCCATGTAAAACATTATGGAAGAGGACCAGAATCAACAAATTCGTACAAAAAATTATTATTCTAAGAAAAAGAAAATTGCTTTGAAATACAGCAATTCTGTATTAAAATATATCATTTTGGTATTACTGAAAATTTATACGAGGTTCTCTAAGAGATTAAAATGATACATGTTAATTCTACGTGGTCAAAGGGAATAAACTCCAATTTTTTCATTGGAAATCCCAGCTGTTTTTCATATAAAAACTTTATTTAGTATACATATCAAATTCACATCTTCGTTCACACTTTCAGAGAAAAATGATTTTTTGGTTAAAACTAGACAGAATATACTAAGATGTCCGTTCATTGACAAATATGTGAACTTCATTTTCAAACCATCTCAGTGGGATGAAGTTGTACGCGGTATGTGTATTTACGTTTAGTTTGATGAGTGAACAAAAGAATGGTACAGCCAATACCCTGCTTAGTTCCATTTCTCTCTCTTCTTTTTCTTTTCCTCTTTTTTCTCTTCTTCTTCTTTCCTTTTTTTCTACTTCCCTCTTTCCACTTATATTAATTTTTTTCTCTCTTTTTTCTTCTCTTTTTTTTGTTGTTCTTTTAAAAATTTTGTTCTCTTTTTTACACGAAGATTAAGGAAGATTATATCATGTTATTTTTATTCCATATCAACTTTGTTAGCCAAAATGCGGTAAATGTGATTGAAAAACGCACATTGATTTATCTTACAAAACTATTCGCTGGAATTATTTTTCGTCTTGAAAATCGAAAGATGATAACAATGCTGTTTAAATCAAAGTGGCTTAAGGATTACGTTTACTCAGGGGTGAGAAAAATTCCACTAGGAACGAAAAACTACTCATTGTACATTGTAGCCCTACTATTGTGGTGCTATTTTTCACTTTCAAATAACTAGGTTAATGACCTACTTTTTATGCTAGTGACCTCTGAATGTTTATTGAAAAATTAGTCAATATTGTCCACCCTTTCCAAGGTTTTCTTTATTTTGAAATTAGTAGAAATAATAAAACAATTTTGGTTGGAAAATGATTAAATACGAATTGATTTACTAAGAATCATTTAAGCTAATATTTTGAATTTAATTTAGTCCGAATTTCCTCTATCAATTTCATCAAAATTCTACCCATTTGATTGAGCATTGCAAAAAACATTGTTGAAATTAACATTATAAAAGGTCAATGATCAAATTTTCGAGATATTCTATCTGAAATTAAAAGTATTTTAAAGATTTTTCTCATCGCGTGCCAGCCAGTGATATAAAATTATACGCGAGATATAACAACCATAAAATATGTAAAATGATATAAAAAACACGTAGAAACTTCACTTTTGCAATTACATTGCTACAGAAAGTTTTTAAGAGAAAAAAAGAAAATGAAAAAAATTAGTCCGAATTTCCTCTGTTTCAATATTGTCGTAGCATATCTTCATCAAATAAACAAAACATGGATATCAATATCAATATTTGTTTATAACATTGTTATTTTGTGTTTTTAAAGCAACTTTTGACTTCAGGTATTGAACTTCGTAAAAATATTTTTTGAAATCTCAAACCCTGAGTAAATGTAATCCTTAAGTACTTCGTGGAATTTAGATATTTCGCCTGCGACCAAAATCCACATCAAAAATACGAAAGGATATAATAGAAAATAAATGTCTTTATTTGAAAGCGAATTAGTTATGTTTCACCCAAATACAAGTTATTTGCTATTTTATGTTGGGACAGTTTTAATTTATTCAACAAGAAAGTAGTTTTCATTTACTTGGATGATAGTCACAAAAGTACAATTGTTTCACCTTAAAGAATCCAAAAGATCAGGAATGACAAATACCTACTTATAGCTTATATTAGATATATTAGATTGTTGACATGACTTTATTGCACCAAGGGAAATAAATACACTATCTTACAAAGGAAAATTAATCCGTGTTAAGTCTCTTCACTCTATGCTTTCTATATGCTTAGCTATTTGCCTAATATAAGTTATGTTTAATGTCGTTGTTGTATTGTGCTGCGTCTTTACAGGGTTCTTTAATTCTTGTAGAAAAGTTTAAATGCAAATACCCCATCTTCATGTGTTTAGTGTAAGGAAACAAACTTGGGGAGTTTTCTTTCCAAGCTGTTTTGGTTTACCTTGTCTAGCAGCTCAGAGATGACCGCTATGGACATGAGCACTAAGTTATAACTCGGGACGTTGAATAAAAAACTGGAAGGCTGTCGGTGAGTTATGAGAAATGTTACTTTATAAATTGTAATAAATTTTCTTTGTTTTACATTTATCATATGTCGTCCACCTACAACCGTTGTAAGTTAAAAGGACATGAAGGATGAGATCATATCAGTGGCAACTTTTCATACGGTGAATAATGAAAAATCTACAATATTCAGGTTATTTTCAATTGTAACCGACAGTGAATAAACATCAAGAACAGTGTCGATAGTCAAGACGGTTTTTTACAATTAAGATGGCCGCATTATTGATGGTTTTTATAGGCATAACTGCGATATAAACCCTGTTATTTTTTTTTTAAATGATAAATAACAAAATGTGTGAGCTTGAGTACAATAGACTTACTTAGTCTAAATGTGAAATGTGAAATATGCCAAGCCAAAGCCACATCAAAAAAATGACAGGTATATGTAGAGATTATTCTTGTAATCTTAAAATTGATGTAGAAATGTTCAATGTTTTTTCCTTTAACAATAATCGCGTCACGGAAAAATTTCTTGAGAAATAAATTGTCTGCAGCTAATTTGAAGACAACAATTCAGTTGGATATGTTTCGAAAAGTTTGATAAAACATATGAAAGATAATCAATCTAAGATTTTTCTAGTGAAATCTATTTACTGACTATAACGTATTCAAATAAAATAGCAACACACAGAAGCCAAGTATATTGAAATGGAAAATATTGATTAAATCTTATGAGGCTAATGCCGTAATGGTACTGGAGTTTGTCAAGGTTTATGCTGTCAAATTATATAAACAGTATTTGAGGCCTGAACATTATACGAATTATATTTTTCTGCTTGCGTACCACCGGACTTGCACAATTCCTTTGGGTGAGGTTCTTTACTTTCCTTTGAGATTAATGTCATGCAAACGTTTCGCAACGTAAAGTAAAATTTTGTTTAACCCGGGCAACGGCACAGGCGGACTACTAAGTGAATCAAAAACCTCACTGGGGGTGGAAATATGTCAAATCATTCAGAGTACATATGATATGATCTACTTTCATTTTTAGTTTTAGCTTATCTGAGCTGAAAAACTGAGCTGGTATTTACAAAAATCTTCTCAAGAAAAGATGAAACATGTGTGTAATCATCCGTATGTAGTGTTGATTCAAATTTGTCCAATTCTTGATCCCCGGGGGTAGGGTTGTGCCACAATAGGGTTGAAGTTTTACATAGGAATAAATAGAGAACATGACCCTTGTTTACATAACAAAGAACTGGAAGCTCTGAATCTCGCTTATAACTTGACATCTTGTAGTAAAATTTTGTCTGGCCATAGAAAAAAAATGTGAATATTAAAATTGAAAAAGTAAAATTCTAAAACAAATCGTGATCATGTCACTTTCAGGGATGTTTGTGGGATATAGCTTGAAATGAGTCACAACTATGGAGGAAAATGGTACTGACAAAAGAAATGATGGTGGGAAATCGTATTAAGGTCATCCCCACTAATACCAATTATAAATGAAGAGCGAACAACTTAAATTATGATGAAAATAACCCAAGATGAATTTGTGCCATTTAATCAACTAAATGTTTACTCAAAGGCCTGAAAAGGTGACTGATCGAATGGCAGATATTAGTCATTCAGTCACCTTTTCGTTACCTTTCAAGTGACTGAATGACAGAGTTTCATCATGTGTAAGCTTAAGTATAAATACTTGAATGGGTTTCAAAACCATTGCTTCCTCAAACATAGTTTGAAAATGGTGGCTTTGAAAATGAAAATAAATTAGAACAGTAGGGTGTTTCAACAATTTTTTTCTTGATCTGTCTTGATGCTTTTAGAAGTATATTGGATAACGAAATAATATGCAAAGCAAAATCGATCCGAGTATGCCAATGGCTTAATTCATTACTATGTCTACTTTACCTAGAGGAGACGAAAAAATTAACAGAAAAAATTAACAAAATGTATCAGTGTACAGTCTTAAGCTTACTTAAGAAGAAGAATGCATTGATTAAAAACTGATGATCCAGCAAGTTAATTTCTTGAAACTTCTAACTTTAAAAAATATCTTGATGCTTTAAGAAGTATATTTGATAAAAAGAATATGTGAAGCAAATTCAATTCCAGCGTGCCGATGGATTAATTCATACTATGTCTACCTACATGTAGATAAGAAGAAAGATCCCAGCTCAAGGTTAAGAGGGTTGGATGACTGTGGCCATTGCAAGCTTAAGACAATATCTATCTCCATAATATCTATCTCCTTTAGACGATGAGCTCTGCATAAAGATGTAAAATTGTAAACCTAAAACCTAATATATTCTTTACTATTTGGTAATAAATAATGGAGACAAAACAAATTTTACAGTCAATAAATGATAAATTAATGTTGATACATCAAACAAAGCCTGCAAATAATGTAAAACATTTCAATGATTTACTTCGCTTATAAAGGTGTCTCTTGTTAACAGAGAAATTGGTACATTTAAAGCATTCAATTGGCTACAATATTAAACGCATTATAGTATTGGTTAAAACATTAAATATTATTCAAACTTTTCATTTGCACTTTCCACATATATTAGACGAACTTTACAATTTGCTTTTTAAAATGTTATTTATTTTGCAACAATATCTTACATTTTTCTTCAGTTACAATTCTTCGCAATGGAAGGTATACCTAGTCTTGTCTGCCTTTTTAATTAAAGATCACATACCGATATTTACTTAGTTTGGGCCATAATGCAAAACTTTTTCGAAAGGTGTTGATGACCATTAAACATTAAATAAACGTTTCACTATATGACTAATGGAAACCCGTTCTAATACCAGCACTCGGACCCTAGTGGCATTAATTTCACGATTTTGGTAGAGGGTTCCATTCTTATCTTTACGATGTACTCAGTTTGACTACAATGTATAGCTAAATGCCCAGGAGCAGAAAATATTTTAAGATTGAATGTTTGTACATTCACTTTATGACCAAAGATCCCCAACCTACTTCAATAAGCCCTGACATTCGGGCAATGAATTTCGTTATTTTGATAGATGCTTCCTTGTTATCAGAATCATGTACTTAATTCCTCTTCTAGATTGCCATTACAGTTTTTAACCAAAATCTTTACTCTCTGGGGTTGTGCAATATTTCCTAAACACTTTATTATATTCCTTTTCCTTTGCAGATTTTATTCACCAAATCTTGTAAATTATAGGCTTTGTGGATTCAGAGTTGAAAAACATGTAAATTTGTTAACACACGAAACACGGTGACCGACGATGACCAATAGCAATAGGTCACTTAAGTCACTAAATCCCAACCAGACTTAAACTCACGGTCATCGGTTGAACAAACTAAGCTTACTCGCTTCTTATTGTACTACAATTAGCTGAAGTCATCTGTATAACTATTTTCAAAATTTCACTATCTTTTATGCATTGTTTACATTACTGGGTCTGTGTGACGTAAAACAGCAAGGTGGGAGCGAGTAGCGGGTTATAATTTTACCAATATGACTACAAGTAGTTTAAAATTCTTTTACATCGAGCCTTGTTTATAAAGGAAAATCAGTGTATTATAATAATTGTCTTAAAACATACCAATACATTTATATTGTAGATAGATGGAAAAGAGCATTACGGTAATCGCTTTAAAATGTAACTTTTTCTTAAAAAAAAAACTAAAAGAATTTATCAGTGACGTTCATACGGCATGTACACTCGCTGCACGTTAAATATCATTAAATATTACCAAAAACCATTATGGGTACATACAGATATTTTTGGTTGGCTGTAGACCTTTGTGACACCTTACAAATAAATATATAGCATGTATCGTACGCAACAACAGTATGTCAAGATGAACGAAAAGGAAGTATATTTCCTCTTGATAATTTGACCTTGACCTTATTTCGATGATGAACCAAGCCGTCAAAAGCCTCCGGACAAGTCAGATGGAACGGACACCTTCAATGGGGCTTCAGCACTGCGTTCACCTTGCGGTTAATAAGTGAAGTTCAGAGACCACTTAAAGCATCTGATACATTAACTCTCAACCTACATGTACATGTATAAAGAGAATGAAAATAAACTAATAACATCAATTTAATATTGATATAAAAATTTCTTAATAACATGTCATTTGCTAAGAATATACGAAAAAGAAGTAAACACGATTTTCGATACAGTGCTTCATAAAATGATGCATTTTGACGACGTGCTGCATATACCGGTATCAAACAGCCTGGCTAATATAATAAGACTATGTTTCTTAAAGAAAGCCAAGCAGAACTGAGGAACATTGATTTAATAAACCTTTCATTCACATTTTGTTGTATTTCCATATCATCCATCATATTTATGTTTTCTTTATCTCAACCGAGCATAATGTGCTTCTGCAACTTTCTGTGAAGTTGTCAGTGTGCATGACCTCGTTGTCAAGCTTGGGATTAAAGCTCTATAAAGCATTGAATGGGGAGGAGTCAACTGTCACTTTTATGAGATGTTAAAGGTTTCAGCCTTAGTATCTTTACTTTTAGTGGAGGTCAGCGAGATACGCACTTTGTAAAAAAATGTATAAACGGCTGTGTAAAGGACAAAAGACGCCGTTTTTTGGAGAATATCAATTTTTGGTTTTGTTTTCCACTTTGTGAAAACAATGGACATGATAACCATGAAAACATACCCAAGAAGAAGGTTTGCCCAAAAAGCACCAGTATTAATAAGACGAAAAAGACTGGCTTCTAACGGAGAGATTCTAGAAACACAAGATTTTCCTGATACTGTTGCAATAGGAAATGACATATTTCAATGTGTGTTATCAGGCGATGAAGAAACAGTAAAGAATTACTTAAAGTTGGGAAAGAACCCAAATCTCCGAAATAAAACCGGAAATTCCCTTCTACACTTGGCAGTTGAAGCTGGAGATCCTGACATCGTGGAAATGTTTTTATGTGATGGTAAATACATGCAATTTCCCCAAGTATAATGTTTTTCTCAATATAACTATTTCAGTTTGAAACTCCTATTATCTAAGTTTACTCTAAATTTTGTTAGTACAGTAAATTTTAAATAATAATAATGATTTTTGTTTATTTATACAAAAATTTACGAAATTACTAAAGAATTTCTTCTTTTATAGGCAGAAAATCATATAAGAACAAAATAGTTTATGTAAATATATGGGTTTTTTAAAAAAGAAAATATATGAGTTTTTTAAATAAAATTATTTAATTCTTTAAAGAAATTTTTTGTAATCCGGGAGAATTAGATTTATAAAATGCGCTTTTAAAGTCAAATGCAGCTAATGCAAATAATGCGCTTTTCTCATCAACAGATCGGTGTCAGATTGACGGTATTAACGACTTGGGCCAAACACCTCTGATGTGTGCGATTACATTGAATGATTTGGAACTTGTCAAACGTTTAATGAAAGCAGGTAAATTCTCTATTTTCTCCCTCATGCTTTTAAACACACATATAACAAATAAAACATTCTTTACCAGGCTTGTAACTTCTTTTTCCTTAAATTGTCCGTGTAAATGCATCGTGTGTGCACTTCTCTCTCAATTTGGTTATATTTTATTGACAAAGACAAGGTTAATCAAAAATATAATTATGTAATTTAAACTGAAGTAATATTTCCTTGAATGCGTGTATCAAAGTGTCCCACTATTTTACTTGAAACAAATGTATGAAAAGTGCATGCTACCTCTATTTTTGACAGGCGCTGATGTAGAAATAAGGGATAAAACCGGGAAAACATCCTTGCTGATCGCCTTACAAGACTGCAACTACGAAATAGCCGATTACTTAATCAAGCATGGATCTGATGTTAACGCCACGGATGCACTGGGACATAGCGCTTTGTTTATTGCAATCAACACACTGGATAGCGGTTGTGTCAAAATAGCTTCTAAACTTTTGAAAGCAGGTAATATTTCATACATGTAAATGCTATTTTTAAGTCCATTTAATTTTTTTTTCAATTCATATTGTTAATCCTGATATTTTTGATCACAGAAAGTTCTAATACATCCGACATATTTTTTTAAACAGAATGATTTAAAAGCTCTGTATATCTAGACGATAAGCATTAAAGTTTGGCTGACAATTAACCCTAGTAAGGCATGTTAAATATTAGTGATGGAGAAAAGACCATAATGTTCATGCCTCTAAAAGCAGACGCCTTCGTACGAGCGTTTCGATCTAAGTTTTGATACAGCTTAATATTTGACCAATGACTCATGCGTTCATTTACCTCAATTGACAATGAGTGTTTACGCCGTAAAAGGAAAATACCCCAACGAGACATGTGCGTAAACGGAAACGAACGAATGTAAACTTGCCATCCGGTGAGATGTGAGTGGGGATTAAAATTTGAAACAAATCAATTTTCATTTGAAATGTTTTATCTTTCAGATTACTCTCTAGAAAAGGATAAAGAGTGGTTGATGAGAGAAGGTCTTGATATTGAAATAAAAAAGTCACATGGTCGAATGAGCCGCGTTCTTCGGAAAGTGTCATGTGGAATGAACCATAACGAAAACCAAGATTCCCTCATGTCTTACTTCAGTGTTCGGAAAGGTTCTGATGGACATTCTAGCCTCCATGTGATGACAATTAACAGATAACTTAATCCACATCAACGTGTGTTAACCTGTTAATGTGTGTTCGCACTTATAAATTAATTATGATACATGATTATTTTTTAACCCACGCTATCTTAAAAAAGTACTCAAAAATTCAGAATAAATTGTACGAGGACAATTTTGTCATTGATGCAATACATATCTTGAATTTAAGCAAATAAAAAAATATATCATGTCACCAGAAGTTGGTGTTATTAAAGAACAAAATATATATTTATGTTGTTAAAGCATCCTAAAGTGTGTTTTCATCTCGTCAAGAAGGAGGTGAAACATTCGCATATTTCATTGAATGTGTAGGTGAGACACTCAATACTAGTAAATCAGAGAAATCACCTTTATCTTTCCTTCATTTTCAAATATCAGGAAATAAGAGCTTCATAAATATATATGTGTGCTTGGAAAATCTGGTGTTTGTATTCTTTTTTATTTGGCGTAATAAACAATATAGTTTAAGAAACACATATAAGAAATTAAGCAAAGGATTTTCTAGGATAACATGAAATAGGATATTTTCTTTTATGGGGCAAAAATGTTAATATCTAAATAGTCCAATGGTAAATGTACCTGTCTGTATTTCAAGACGGTTATACTAAACATAGACAACATATTTTCATGAAACTTAGCAAGTGCACTTGAGTCATAATGGGTGACACCTGGCATAAGTATAAAATGATTTATCTACTGTAGTTTTTATACAAAAATCCATAGTCGGACTCCTCAAGAATTATGTTCAGTCAAGTACAATTTGTCATAGGCCAAATCGACTGTAAACAAGCGACATGGTTTGCCTTATAAAATGCCGATACCTGTGTTAATCAAGTCACCCACTAAATTCCGCTGCTTAACTCCCGTTCTTGCAATTTTGAATAATAAAAAATAATGTGTTTTTGAAACTCAGTTTAATGTCCGTCAGTTTAACGGTAGTTTTGTAAGCTGTCTTCGCTATTGATATTATGTGCGTTACTTCCAAAGTCCTTTCTGTTTATTTTTTTTTAAACATGATGCCAAATTTAATTTTCAAAAAGCTAATTCAAAGTTTATGAATCGTCATCAAAGAACTAATATGCATTTCATCCGAGCTCTCAGTTGACACAGAATGTTATTATCCTGACACCAGTCATAAACATGATTTACCGTTGCACCTGAGACCTAACATTATTGACTCATGACTGGCCTGTACCAGCCACTGTATGTGCAAGTCATTTATATACATATAAGTAAACAAATGCTAGTGTTATTTCAGGATCGCTATATTTGAATCAAAGTACACAGGAACTGAAAACCGGGCTTTATGTATAAGATATTGTACGTATTTGCGAGAATAAGATTAATAATAAACAAAGATTACTTTAGCAGATATTGTGTATTATCTAAATATAGTGGCTGACATTTTTGAAGAAGTAAGCATAAACTGTCGCCAGAGAGTAAAAATTAATATATCTTAATTACATGATGTCCACAAATATTTTGATTAGTTTGAAATAGTCATTTCCAATTTAAAGTTATCTATTTTGTATAATGCAAAGACGTTTCGTTTTCTTATGTTTCTTATATTAAGTTAAAATTCATTTAACGTAATAGGCACAACGACAGTATATGTAAAAAAATCTAAACACTCGATGATATTAGGGAAATACCGATGTTTGTTTCTTTTAAGATTTTTTGATTCTTACAAATGTTCATACATCTATCTATCTATCTATCTATCTATCTATCTATCTATCTATCTATCTATCTATCTATCTATCTATCTATCTATCTATCTATCTATATATATATAAAATGATAGACAATTGCCTAAAGAGTAAAACTCTCCATTTTGTAGTTGTTCTGATTTTTGTTTACATACTATTTGAGCAAACAAAGACTTATTTCATAACAAGATCACCACTAAATTAGCATGGTTTCCTCATAAACCACTCATTCCAAATACAATACATAAATGCAATACATGATTAAAATAGAACTCACAAACAAGCAATCACTACTCGAATGAGAAATACAGAAATGACAGGAATGTACTTGTCAGACAACCATATTACTTAACAGAACTTCACTCATATATACGGAGGCTGAAATCTCCACGAGAAACCAAACCGTACTTTCTCAGATACAGAAACAAGGATTTTATCTAGCAATACACTTGCTGCAAATGACCATGATTTGCATCACAAAGGCAGCTCAACACCTTCTATATATATGCAGTGCGATAGACAAACCTTTTTACATACTAGGTTAAGTCACTGTAGTAGTCAGCGCCTCTGTGGCGGTCATCAAAAGAAATGAGACATGCTACAACCCTTCTTAAGGTGGCTCACTACACCTTGAAATCTTACTTGATTATGAAATGTAGCATGATGCATAAGAAGTATACAAGTCAAATATGCGAAAAAGTATGCAACTTTGGATAAAAATTTACGATTTTCAAAATTTTTATTCCGTCAATATGAACAAATGCCCAAGGCGGATTTGAACTCATGATCTGCGATCAAAACTTAAACCACTGAGCTATGATGGTATTCAACCAAATAGATTGATACAAACATCTAACAAAACATTTAAATCGCCATCTTGTGACGTAGTGTCTTAAAAAGTATAAAACTTAGTCTTGATGTAGTGAGGTACTTTAAACAAATCCATAAATTACAGGACAAATCAGAGGCTGTTCTAAAATTTAGTTATGCTTGAACAGATCATCGAACAAATCATGAACATGTAACGAAATCAGCTATCTGCCTGTTAAAAGAACTGCCAGTTGGCTTTTATGTAGCAGCCAGATGTGCTGCTGGTCAATCCTGCAGAGAGGGTTAAGTCTTTACTGAATATAGGGCATAAGGACAACAGAACTGAAACATACACTTTCCAAATCTACATCAATGGATAGCATAAGATCTAAAGGGCAGCAAATCAGAGAAGAATGGGTAACTTCTTTTGAGCCTGTGCGAAGAACCAAGGAGAATCGATTTAGAAAAATGACTTTAATGGACCAACTGGTTCAGATCATAAGGCCAATGGAAGACAATGAAATTGATTATTTGTCAAGACACATTGAAACAATGTTTCCAAATGTGGAGAAGGCAAAGCTTGTAAAGAGTCAAGAAGAAGCTAGACGTGTATTTACAACATTAAAGATAGATATACGACAACGTGTATTGAGTGTGATAAACCCTGAAAAATCTATGGCAAGAGTAAATTAAAAGAGAAACAGGAAGTACACCTTGCTCTTCTTTTGTCAGATTCTGAATTCAACGTATTCTCTCATCTGAATTCACCCCCTAGTTCTGTAAAAAAAAGGTTCATCTTTACCGTATGATATTGTAGGTCTGTTATACGTTCATCTGTCTGGGTTTTTTTCTCTCCTTGCTTTGCCTAAACAGTGTGTCATTGTCCAGTGACGCTTCGTTTGAGTCCAATTTAAGTAAACAGCAAGTCTACGAACGACAAGTGACCGTTGTTTTTGCAGGTAAATGTAGATAATTATTGATAATGTATTAATTAGATCATTTTATTTTGAAATATGAATCGTTTTCATGTAGTTAAGAAACATTACATTACAACGCTGATATTCTCCATGTTAATGTTTATAATTTTAGGAACTTTTTGCAGGGAATATTCTAGCTCGTGAAGTCATATAACATTGGAAGACCCGTTTGTAATGCTGACTATTATTTCCCACTGGCGTGGAATATAACTCATTGTCCTACTCATGGGTCAAACTTTGAGACTCAGACAGAATACACTTTTTATACTGATGCCTCACATGGAAAAAACCTAGATACGGCTATTGTTTTAGTTTATATTTGATGTATCCAGAGAACAAATGCCAAGGAGTTTCCCGATGATTTAAAGACTAAGAATATTGAAATTGTGCACATCCCATCAAGTACATGTACAACAGGTCAATTGCAACCAATAGATTTTTCAAATTAAAGATTTATGTAAGAAAAAATGAAGAAACGTTTCCAAAGTTCCACGCACCTGGCGTTATATATATTTTTCTCATGATAAAAAAATATATCCGCTGTTTAATAATATACAACTTGTACACATTACATGTACAACCATCTTGAAATTTAATATAACAGTCACAGTGGCGGATCTAGAAATTTTTCAAGGGGGGGGGGGGGGGGTGAGGTTGATTAAACTTTTGTTTATACATGTACACTCAAACCACGACTTAATAGTAATGCTATCTGATACTATTTTATAACTTGTATTTCTGAATGCGTGATTAGTTGGAATATCTCAATTCTCCTTGCAATTGGGTGTAGTTGTATGAGCTTTTTGGTCAAATAGTCGGTCTAGTTCTCCCTCTGGGTGAATATTTATCAATGCTTAACCATATAGTCTTTCTTTGCCCATCGTAGAACTTAAATATTTTTCTCGCAACTAGTTACGGGTAAGGTGCAACCAATGATGAACAATTTCTGCAAACTAGGGAAAATGTCACCCTCGAGTTCTGACAGATTGTCAGATTATAATTAATGGAATCCATGGCCGAACACTTAAGAATTATTAAGAAATATTATAACTATATTGAACAAATATAAGTTTTCTCTCACACGCCCAATCTCTCTCTCTCTCCCTATCTTTTCAAACCAAAGGGAGGGTGATTGTACCCCCCCCCCCCTAGATCCCCCCCTGAGTCATATCAGCTTAAATTTTCGCTCGAAATTTCAGGTTGAAATTTCATTGCGATCCTTTCCGTTTTCCGATCGGTCCTTCAACATTTAATCCTACTACCTATTTAACAATAACAAAGCATTACGTTTGTCATTAATAAAACTCTACCCTTATTCTGCGCCTACTGCTTCAGTTATTTGACAAATGGCTAAAAGGAAGGCGGAAGTTTAGAATTGGATAACATTTACTGCTAATTATTACTTTTAAAACACATGTTTATTTCAACATTATAATTTATATCAACACAAAGACACTGTGCAGATAAATCTCATTTAAACAGAGATATAAACTTCCGTCCTTTCTTATGCCATAATCCATTTGTAGCATTTTCAAAGAAGTAGATTCATAATAAGGAAAGGATTAACTGCTAAAAGAAAGCTCTATTTTGGTTGAATCGGTAGTAAGCTTAGATGTTTAAGGACCGACTGCTAGACGGAGAGAATCATCGTAATCTGGTTTTAGCAAAACTTCGAGCTGATATGACCTTTTAAAACGTTAAATTGTGGTGCTTTGTATCTTGTGTATTAGTAGGTAAAAATTTTATTTTCTATTTTGAGAAAAAATATATAACGTTAGGTACATGTTGTTGATATGCCTCTTGCATATCCAAACAGCTAGATAAAGATACCAATATTGAATCCTTGAAACCAGTTGATTTTTGCTGATCCGTTCTGAAACCTCTAGAGGCCAAATGGTTGGAAGATACTACCAAATATATTAAAAGAAAGTGAATTGGCTGATAAGGCTGGCATTGCAGATATATACAGGAATCATATCTTTATCACAAGCATTGCTTTGTGAATGCAATTTAACACTGTGTAAGTTGTTTAGTTTTAGTGGTATTGTTTTGTAAGTCCACTTGCTATGTAATTTTTCTATTTATTTTAATAGTCAGTTTAATAGTTTGATTGCGATGGGTTAATATGTCTATTAAAAATTATATACATGCTTACACTTTTAGCAAATACACGTTTTGTCTTTTGGAAAGGATTATCAAAAGATTACATGACATAATAAAGTATTTATTATACTTAAAAATTTTAGATTCAGTGTACAAGTCGTAAAAATTTATGGAGCTACTTTGGGAACTATTCGCAAAAATAAATAAATAAATAAATAAATAAAAATTTAAAAAATATTAACCGCATAAAAACAAGTAATATAATTATGGAGTATTTTACCCACAGAGTGCTTTTGGGTAAAGGATGTGCAGTGACCTTGTACCAAATTTTTTGGTAAAAGGTAAAGGTCATAGCAGACCTATGTGTAAAAATGTCTTAAATTGTATATAGTATTTTCCCCCTTGGTTCAAACATACTTCACCAACAGAGAACCATTTGTATAAGTGGTGTGCGGTAGCTATAAAGCGAGTTTCTATTTCTAATGTCAAGGTCATATCTGAACTTTTTTAAAAATCCTAATCCGGACCATATATTGTTACTGTTTATCCTACTTGGCACATACTACACATATAAAGAATTTGTGGGTAAAGGTGTACAGTAACATTGAATCAAGTTTCAGGTCATAATTAAGGATAAGATCATATTAGATCTTTTTAAACCCAGTGTTGGATTATAATGTCACTCCTTTTATCAAACCTTGCATACAATTTGCCGAAAGACTTCCTGTAGGTAAGGGGTATATAGTGACTTTTAATCATGTGGAAAGTTCAAGGTGATATCTGACTTCTGTGTAAAATCCTGGTTCAGAACCTTTATTTTCCCCTTGGTTTTATCTGTCTTATACCACACCTATAAAATGCCTGTTGGATATAGAATGTGCCTCGATATACAACTTAATTTTCGGTCAGAGGTTACAATCAAAGCAAAGTCCTGTTATTTCTTTTCATCTCTATGTCTTGTATTAAGCGGGGCCTTTAAAGATGGTCACCATAGCAGTAATGTCTAGTTAATACTCATCATTTTGAAAAATGTGTGGCATAAAATCTCGATATTCCTTCTTTATTTAATGGCGAAAATAAATCAAATGCAAAGGTGATAAATGTTCATAAAAAGATTTTTTACACTACATGCCAGAAAATATTGCGATATTACAGAGCTAGTTCATTACTATGTGTCAATGTTGGAAATTGGTTGATAAGCGGGATTATTTAGAATTTAGTTCAATTTAGAACATCTTTGCCAGGAGTTTATGATTCACTCCGCTAGCGAAGATGAATTTGGAGGATGGAAAAAGGTCCAATGCAAGTAATGCACGATTGTTAAATAGGTTACTATTGTAATGTCTGGGAAATACAACACTTAGAACACATAGTGATAAAAATAAGTTTCATAGAAGAATCTATTTGTTTGTTTCATTCCGTCAGGCTTGGGCGGATTCTTTTCGAGTGCTGAAACTAGAGTCAAGCTAATTTACAACAGCAATGACATGTTGTTTACATCAAATAACTAACACCAACGATTATTTCAAAGATCAAATAACTTTAATAATATGAGTAACATAAAATGATCATTTATGAATAATATAAGCTTCACGACAGAATAAAATAAGCTTCACGACAGCTGATAGTGATATGTCCACTAATGTTAGCACCATGAAAGAGGAAGACGCTTTGTTACACTTTGGACTGTAAAGCAACCTGAATAGTAAGGTATACAACAGTGTTTAAACTGAAGTTGTAGGTAAATGACTTGAGTCTTTAGTCTTTAACAGCCTAACTTGAATTTATTAAGTACTCATTGCTTTTATCCTAAAAAAACATCTGACTGACAACAGGATGATTCAGAAAGTCAGTAAGCATTTAATTTTTTTATTGAGCAGGGGACTGCAAATATTATTTGACTACGGTTTATGGCCGCTGATTTGCATGACCTCTGTTGGTAACATCCTGCTTAGAGAAGATTTGTCACTGAAGTTTTTTTGGTACTGGTTTATCAGTTTTTTTGTCATTGATCCCCACAAAAACAATTAAAAAAAAACTATTACGAGAAAATACAGTGCTTATAATTATTTGGATTTTGGTATATGGAATGATATGGTCAATTTTTTAATTCTTAAATATTCTATTGCTGTTTTAACCACAGATTGTAGTTTAAACCAAACAGCAGTCTTCTGTTGGAAGGCTATGTACTAGGACTTTCTATTGTTATTGTATCTTGTGGTCTTTATTGCATAGAATGTATGTAGATATTGATAAGGATCAAATGTATGTTATAAAAAGACAATTTAATGACTTCTAAACACTTTAAATTTCAAGATTTAAGTTGTAAAAACCGGTTTACATATTGAATGTAAAAAATACATAGAATTGCAATAATTTTAAAAGAAAAAGGACTAGTGGCCCATAACTATAGGTACCAGTGCATGTGGAATCTATTTTTTAGCTCTACGTTCCCTCACAACATTTGTTTACGTGTCGTTCCCTCGGCCCAAAATGCATGTTGTTATGATTGAATCTTAATTTAATTAACAGTGTCATGATCAAAGTTAATGGGTTGCCCTCCCACCATAAAAACAATAATTATTTAACATTTCTTTATTCATTTTTAAAATTATATTTTCATTTACATATTTTAAAATTATAATGCATCTATTTAAAAAATTTTTAACAAGATTTTATATTCCTGAGATTTCGGTATTGAACTTTTACCACGGAACTTGAAACATCTTCAGACATGCTTTTTTTGCGACAATTTTTTTTATATATAAAAATAAGACTATGCAGTGTATGAAAACTTACTTGAACTGGTAAATTACTTACATTTTATTGATTTCTTCTGATACAAGGGATCTCGCTTAACTTTTCTATGTCCTTCTACTCGAGTTTAAACCGTTTAACTCCCTTGGCATTAGCTGCAGAATTATATCTCAACGGTAAATTTGGGTTGACGGACCGTAGAGCTACAGTTAAATATTTTTATTGCGCACAAAAAGTTGTGCACGATTGTGGGTTCATAAAACTAATTTACTAAAACAATCCTGTGACATTTTACTTTAGATATCTTTACCTTACTTGCCTCTGAATATCTTTTAAACACCCTCACCAACCCCGTAAAGTAACGATTACTTTTTTTAATTCCAAATACAAAATATTAATCTGGGTTTCCTCCCTAGACTTGGATATTCATTACATATGGTGAAATTTTTAACAATCATTTTTAGCAATAAGAAAGTAAATATAATTCAACAGCTTTATTCAAAGTGGATGTTAACAATATTTAAATTGTATTTAATCGCCGGCCTTGTGCACTTGTATTTTCAAGTAGTATCTTTTCATTTCATCTTTGTTACTGCTCATTTCTATAGTTATTAATCATGTGATAAACATTTATATATAATTTGTTTCAGTGTTTAAGTACATCAATGCCTTACAAATATTTAGACTAAACTAGGTTTTTGAAGATGAATCTACATGTACTGATGCCAACAACGATACCACGGATACTGATGATATTTTAACCGGCAGGAGAATCATCGAACTAGATCATTTTAAAAATGATGAAACAGGGTTCTGTTTCTTGCAAGGAACCATCGCAGCTTGCTAGTTGTGTCAGCGAGAGAAAATATGGCTAAGCAAGTTTGTTTTACATCAAATGATGCAAATGGGGAGACATCAACAGTGTTGCAAGCGGTAAAAAAATGGCCACGGACCCTTTAATATTATTGCAAAGTTGGTGTGTATAAAACGTTTATTAAAATATGAATGTATAACTGTAACAGTATATGAATAATTAAATTTCCTAGATCTTCATTTAGTGTATCAAAATATCATATATAATGCATTACAGTAAAACTCGTTTATAACGAACACGAAATAACAAATTTACGGATATAACGAAGTATTTTTGTGTCCCCGGCAAAGTTGTTAACAAATCTTTAATAAATATTACGGATATAACGAATTCTGATATAACGATTTTACGGATATAGCGAACTGAATTTATGTCCCGCAGACGTAAAAAATAACGAATTTGACAATGTTTACAACGAATTTTTTTCCTGTTTAATTTAAATAATAAAAACTGCCTGTAAGCTTGTTTTGATTTAACATGCGTTCTGTAAGCGCATTCTTTATGCTACTAAAGGATACTTAAGTTAATTTTACATTATATTTACATTATATTGTCTATTAAAATCAATTGAGTTTATAAAGGTATAATTCTTTCTTCTATTAAATTGAGTTTAACTCACATACGTCACAATGATTTGTATTCACGTAAGTTTTCCCCTATGCCAGTCTTCGTGTGAACAATGGCCTCGCCGTCACGGAAACGTAAAGCAATATCACTGGAGACAAAATTTGAAATTATAAGATGCGTGGAAGAATCCAAAATTCCAAAAGGAAATCGCAGCGAAATTCGAAATATTGCCAAACACGTTGAGTACGATTTTGAAGAACAAGGCCGAAATAATTAAGAATTAGGAAACGTCTGACTTGAGTCCGAGCAGAAAACGGCATCGGTCCGGAAAACACGACAATGGACAGTGTGGACAGTGCACTTTATAAGTGGTTCAATAAAAAAGGTGCCCAAAATATTCCGATCAGCGGGCCATTTCTTTTGCAAAAGGCGAAGATTTCGCTACCAAACTACATTAAAGCTAACGCGGGCTGGCTTGACCGATTCAAGTCACGACACGGGATAGTCTGTCGTTTAGTTTGTGGAGAAAGTGGTGCTATTGATACAGATATAGAGCACGACTGGAAAAACAATAAATTCCCAAAGCTGATCAAAGGTTATAAACCATGTGATATATTCAATGCTGACGAAACTGGCTTATTCTATAAACTAATGCCCGAGAAAACGTTACAACTTAAGGGTGACAAATGTTCAGGTGGTAAAAGGTCGAAGGACAGGCTAACTCTGTTAGTTGCCTCAAATATGGATGGGCGAGAAAAGTTAAAACTTTTAGTGATGGGAAAATTTGAAACCCCCCGTTGTTTTAAGAATGTACATTCCCTTCCAGCCACATATCGCGCTTACAAAAAATCATGGATGACGAGCGCCTTATTTATCGACTGGATTAGAGCCCTCGATAAAAAATTCCTCGTCCAAAAGCGCAAGACCCTAATGTTTGTGGAAAATTGTTCTGCACATCCCAAACTTGAAAACCTTAAGTCAATCACGCTACATTTCTTCCCAACCAACACTACTAGCGTCCTCTAGCCTATGGATCAGGGAATAATCTACAATCTGAAGACAAAACACAGACAGCGATTGATAAAATACATTCTAGAGGTAATTAAAAAATATCTAGATATTTTATTTTTCTGTTATTTCTCTTACATGTTTGGAATGATCGTTCAATAATTATGATAATTATAGCTCTCGTCTCCTAATTAAGTGTACAGGTACAGAGATGGCCTGTGGGTATTAAAAAGTAGTAGTAGTTTATTGGCGTATACATCACATACATTGTCATAGCATAAATTTAACAGTAATTTACAATAATTGTGGGTACAGGTGGGAGGCAGGTTATAAAAATATAAAGTATAAGGTGAAAGAACAAATGTCAAACAGACAAAGCAGTAGTTTTATAAACTGAATTTTCGCTTATTCACGTCTGATGGTAGGATCCAAGGAAAACTTCTACGTGTTATAAAAGGGTTATATAAAAATGTTAAAGCATGTGTGACTTCTGATGGATTTTTGAGTGATTTTTTTTCAACAGCAATCTTGGTTTAATGCAAGGTGAAGTACTTTCACCCATTTTATTCAATTTGTATGTTAATGATTTTGAAATCAATTTTTTAAATTCTGGATGTGTACCATTTGAAATTTCATCACTGAATTTTTTCCTTCTTATGTACGCTGATGACATGGTGATTTTTTTTTAGAGACAATTGCTGGTCTTCAATCTCTTTTGGATCAATTAACATATTATTGTAGCACATGGAAATTACACATTAATGTTGACAAGTCAAAGATTGTTGTTTTTAGAAAAGGTGGAAGGGTAAAAGAATGTGAAAAATGGTATATTTATGGTAGAACACTTGAAATTGTAGATCAGTTTGCATATCTAGGCATTATTTTTTACTACCATAATAAATTCTCTAGAGCTGAGAAACAACTTGCTGAGCAAGGTAGGAAGGCATTATTTGTATTGAAAAAAAATATTAGAAACATGTTTTTTTATCATAATACTTCGCTATCATTGTTTGATTGTTTTGTTGGCAGTGTCATTAACTATGCCTCTGAGGTATGGGGTTCACTCAAAGCACCTAATATTGAGAAACTTCATCTTGATTTCTGTAAACATATCTTGGGGGTTAAAAGGTCAACTTGTAATGTAGCAGTTTATTCTGAATTAGGACGCTTTCCTCTGCTGTACCAAAGAATGTTTAATATAGTTAAGTTCTGGAAAAAATACTGTACCATAATAATTGTATTATTCAACATTGCTTTTATACACTATATGACTGTGTCGAAAAACATAATGCAAAAAACTGGTTGTCTATTGTTAAAGATTTTTTATGCAATCTGGGTATGTTTGAATTGTGGGAAAAACAAAAAATAACAGCTACAGATCTTATTGTAGTCAAACAACGTATATTTGACCAAGCTACACAGAATATTTTTTCTCAACTAGTAAATGCTCTTTTTTCAAATACGTAATTGCAACCCATAATTTACAATTTTATTTAAGGAAATCTATTCCAATCAGATATCTAAAGTGTATTTCAAGATTCAGGTTGTCTTCGCACAGTTAGCAATAGAAACGGGTCGATTTTATAATGTTGAAAGACACAATAGAAATTGTTTTCTGTGTTCAAAATGTATTGAAGACGAATTTCATTTTATTTATATATGTCCCATATACGAAGGCTATCGCAAAAAATACATTAAGCCTTATTACTGGAAAAAACCTTCATTGTCTAAACTTTTGCAGCTTTTTAATGTTGAAAATGAAAAAGAACTATGTAATTTGGGTAAATTTATTCACTTTAGCTTGAAAATAAGACAAGATTTACTAAAGGCAAATTAGATGTTGATATCAGATGTACACTTCTGCCACATTCTCCTGTTAACCTACCTGTACGTGTATATTGTTTGTACTTATTGCACTGATAAGCTGTACAGCTTAAAGTTAATAAAGAACTGAACTGAACTGATGGTAAAGTTATCTCTCTTATTAAAACATTCGTACACATATTTCCCAAGTTTTTTAGCGTAAATATAGAGTCAGAATTAAGTTAATCAATAAATTTTGCCATACTTGGTCGTACATAGAAGTATTTCTTAATATATAATTTCCTTAACTCCGTGTAAAAATCACAAACCAAAACAAAATGGTAACCATCTTCGACATCGTTTGAATTACAATATATACATTTCCTTTCATTAATAGGACAATTTTTATCATATCGACCAGATTCGATTTGTAGACTATGTGAAGATAATCTACGTCTACTTAAGGCTTTCCTATGTTTATCATATAATATGTAATTTAGATTGTCTGCCTGGTGCACAGGCAAGTTTAGTTATTTATATAAACGTAAAGCATTTTCAATTTCTACCCGTAAATTTTGGCGAAAACAATCTGACAGTCTTTGCTCAAAATATAAATAAAACATTTTTTCATTTACCGACTCAGGGTAATACCACACATCACCAAAACCATTTGAAAAAAGTGTGTTCTTGACAAAAATAATCCAGCTTGATAACATGTTTTTCAGATCATATTCATAAATTAATTTTATAAGACAATTTTGGGAGCGTAAAACTTTAAACCAATACTTAATTATGCGTAATGTTCTAGTTAATAACAATGGTTTTCTTCCTAGTTCACAATACACTGCAGGGGTACATGTAGAAGATTTTACCCCGAGCAGTCTTTTACAGAATTTTAAATGAACATGTTCAAGGTCTTTCGCGTTTGTATATCCCCACACTTCCGCTCCGTAGTTCATTTTCGAGGAACAGGCTACGTCAAATGACGTTTAATGACACTAGCTAAATAGATATGGGTGAGGTGTTTTTATTAAAGAAGCCCCGTTATATTTTCAGTGTGATGACAGCAAAGTCGATCCCCAGCTTAATGTTCTCAAAGCCATACGCACTGCCACCGCCGCTTGGGACAACGTTGGAATCTTTTGTATTGCCAACTGTTGTAGCAAGACCGGTTTCTCGTTGTCCTTGAATCCCGACGATGCCTTCAACGCAGAAGATGACATGCCACTGTCAAGCCTTGTACCTTTATCCGCATCTTCAGCTCACGACTCTGACGACGGCATTCCGCTGGCAGAACTCGCCCAAAGACTGACGCCCTCAGGAATAACGTTCACTGACTTCGTGACAGCTGACGCAGACCTCACTGTGACAAAAAAAAAAGACGGACGATGACATTGTGACTGAGCTTCTAGATAAAAATAATAATCACACTAAGTCTAGCTCCGATTCGTAACCGGAGGAAAAACCACCAACATTACGTGAAATAGCCTCGGCGGTCGATATCATTCGTTGCGGACTGGAAACGCGACAGAATATCAGCGAAAAACGATTTTCACAACTGAGTGAAGAAATCGAACATGAACTCCTGAAAAAACCAAAACAAACAACAACTGAAAACTTTTTTTCTAAGAAATAAATTGTGCATTACCATGATTATCAACGTGGGTTAAGTTCACATGCATCGTATGAATTTGTATTATATATTTTGTGAAACTGTACATACAGTAATAACAATGTAATCCTTATGCCAATCAAAAATATTTTTCCGAAGAAATAAAATCAATTTTAGCGATTTCTTTTTTTAATTTAATTTTCAATTTGACAAAACAGTAATCTACGAGATCTATTTGTATATACGGAAACGTTAAATATCTTCAGGGGTTTTGTTATTAGTATCCTGGGTAGACTTCCGGTATTGAGGTAGAAAAAGTGTTTTACTACGAATTCGCTATAAATACTTTACGAATTCGTATAACGAATTACGGATATAACGAATTAAATTCACCGGTTCCTTAATGTTTGCAATAACCGAGTTTTACTGTATTTATGTGAATATTATAGCTCTATTACATGCTGGAGTTGGAGATGCTACCATTGCCACAATATTTGCTTTGCTTAATATCCCATGTATTACTCCAAACTTTGAAACCACTTGTTGTACATAATGTCATTTTAGAAACATGGCTAAGAAAATTTCACAGTCTGGTTTGTCTTACTATCATTTGGAACTTGCATTCACTAGAAACCCCCATGAGGGAATTAGAAATCTTTTTCTAAAAAGAGGCAACAAATAGCCATTTTAGAATTACTAATAGAAAAAAAACCCTATTATTTCTTGTCACAAATTATATCCAAGAAATTAAACTCTTTCTATCAGACGAAAATTGTCAATGGAATCAACGTTTATATAGATAATGTGCCAAAAAATCCAGCGCAACCTTGTATTCTCAATCATAAAATCCATACCTTGATTGTCATATTTAATTATTATATATAACTTATATCTTTATTTCTATGCTGTGTTAATAAAATATAACATTTACTACTGTGCCGGATAATTATGCCAGTGCCAAGATGGCATTTTTGAACCCGCTTAAGATGAAGCTTCGTAAAAATCCATATATACCAAATGATAGACCATTGTCTAGAAAGTATAACCACTTTTGTTTTTAGTGTGTCTCACCTAGCAGGTGAGATATTTACCTTTAAAAATTAATATCCCATAGGAAAACAATAATTTCCATAGAAGAAATAACTTTCCCACAGGAAATATTGAAAATCCTAAAGGATTTTCTAAAAATCCTATAGGAATTAAATTTCCTATAGGAAAAAAGTATTTCCTGCAGGAACTTGATTCAGACAGGTAGTTTTCCTATAAGAAATTAAGATTTCCTATCTAAATCCTATCGGAATTTAAATTCCTATAGGATGTTCTTTTATTCCGGTAGAAATTCCAAATGTCCTATAGGAAAATTGTTTTTTCTATAGAAAAAAAATATTTTCCTGTAGGGATTTATTTGTAAAGGTTAATATCTCACCTGACAGGTGAGGTACATTAATAAACAAAGGTGGTTATAAACTCCTTAAGCAGTGATCTATCATATGGAATATTTGAATGCAGCTAAGACGGGTGCAAAAATGCCACCTTGGCACTGGCATAATTATCCAGCACAGTGTTATTTTCCTCACTTCATGCCTTTTTTCTTCATGTCATGATTGCCTGATTATTTACTTTCTCACCAAATATCCAGCGCAGTGTATATTTAAACTTTCAAAAAAATTATTCATTAACTACTGAGCTATTTAGAAATCTGATATTTTTAAAAACATGTTTGAAAAATATGAGCAGAGGGATATTACACCCTAAAAGCACAAGCCTCTATGTCATACCTCATTGGCACTTCATGAATTGATAGAATGTACTGATTTATGTTTATAAAGATATCAGTGGCCACTTATTTGTCATAAACTTAGGAAACCGGAAATGACATAAAAATGTGTGAAACTCCTTGTGTATAGTCAATCCATGCCTACTTAAGTAATGGACTCGATTTTTAGGTCACCTGAGTCACTCAGGTGACCTAATGCAATTGGTTTTCGTCCGGCGTCTTGCGTCGCCCGTTAACAATTTTAAATTCTTTTTGAAAACTATATGGTCAATTGTTACCATTTTTACTAGGAAGCATCTCTAGGAAAAGGGAAATATACATTGTGATATTTATGACTATACCACCCCCTGGGGCTTCGAAAGTGAGGCCAATGAGCAGAAAAAGGCAAAATTTTCAAAAATCGTCTGATCTTCTGTACTCCGACACATATTGAAAAAAAAAATTAAACGCATAGTTATGATGTCTTTGAAGCCCTTTACCACTGGGCGGGGCGAAAATGACCACAAAGTGAAAATGTATTAAAATTTAGAAAATCTGCTTCTCTACTTCCACGGTAGTGGGTGATAAACTGAATGAATAATTCTGGTGTTCATGAAGCCCTCCATCAAAATTATGGCTCCTGGGTCAGGGGGTTCACGCCTTAGGGCGTGGCCAATAGTTTAGACCCTAGGGCGGGGCCAATATGGCCACATAGTGAAAAAATGTATTAAATTTTAGAAAATCTTCTCCTTTTCCACAATGCTTAATTCTGATGTTCATCAAGCCAGCCATCAAAAATGTGAAATTCAAGTTTCCTTGGTAAGGGGTTCAGGCCCAAGGTCGTGGCCAATATGGCCATTAGGGAAAATGTCTTAATTATAAAACATCTTCTCTACATCAACAGCAGGGGGCGATAAACTGAATGCATGGTAATGGTATTTATGAAGTTCTCTACCTAAATTGTGAAATTCATGACCCCTGAGTCATGGAATCAGGACCCTTCGGTAGGGCCAATATGGCCACATAGTGAAAATGGATTCTTTAGTGCTTCATCCGGGCTATGATGATAGCTAGCATCGCAGATGCTCACGCGAGTTATTTATTATACCCCCCGCAAACAAAGTTTGGGGGTATATAGGAATCACCTTGTCCGTCCGTCTGTCCGTCTGTGCAATCGTGTCCGGTCCATATCTTTCTTATGGAGGAACATTGGAATTTTATACTTCACACAAAGATTGTTTATGACCTGAGGATGTGTCATATTGACCCAAGGTCATTTGGGCAAGTTCAAGGCCACTTTAAGGAAAAGCGCATAATTCGTGCCTGGTCCATATCTTTCTTTGGGAAACACATTGGAAGTTCTTAGTTCACACAAAGATTGCTTATCACCTGAGGGTGTGACAGGATTTTGACCTAAGGTCATTTTGGCAAGTTCAAGGTCATTGGAAGAAAAAGTTTATAATTCTCCATTCTTTTGGAGAAGTATTGGAAGCTCCTACTTCACATAAAGATTGCTCATGACCTGAAGGTTTGTCATAAACTTGACCCAAGGTCAGTTGTGCAAGTTCAAGGTCATTATTGAAAATATGCATAATTCCTGTCTAGGCCATGTCTTGTAATGGAAAATGATAAGAAGCTAAAATTTGACAAAGATTGCTTGTGACCTGTAAATATGTCCTGATCCCGAGCTTTGGTAATTTGTGCAAGTTCAAGGTCACTATAAAAAAAATTGGTGCATCCATTACTTTAGAGTTATTATATTTTCTTAGCGGGGGTATCATTTGTGAGCTTGCTCACAGTACCTCTAGTTTTTTTTCTGCAATGCTAGCTACCTTCATACCCGCATGAAGCACAAAAGAAAGCAATATAAGTTTAAAAATTATCATTTCCGGTTTTTTTTTTTACAAATGACAAGTGATCGTCAAAATGATCAAAATGTACCTATTTAAAGAATAGAATTCACTCCTTCTTGCAATCGAAATTTAACAGGTACTTCATAAATAATTCTTTTAATCGTCCCGTAACCTTTAATGTGAATCACTCTGGATGTGTGACGGGCTTTGTAATGATACATGTATACACATCATCCAGGAGTATGTTGTATCTTTAATTAAGATATAACAGCATGATGAAAACTTCACGTAGTCGGTTACGTGATCAAATCATGTGAAGCACGAAGTGCTTTTCAGATGATTTAATCACGTACCAACCAAGTTTATATCCTGAGGAATCTTTTGACATTGCTGTTTACATGAGTAAGGTAAAACGTTCAAATTTATTTAAAACAAAACCTTGTTTTGATGTTTACAATAATTCAAACGTTAAGCGCGTGCGGTAATTATTGTGACGTCATTAAACAGTTTACTCAAGGTGGGTCGCGAGTTTACCCCATAAAAATTTTACGAGAAAACATACCCTGAAAATGTGTCAATTTGTTTATTAGGATCTAAAATTCATTTTATAAAAAAAAAATTAACTTTGCCTAACTTATTTACAAGCAATAAGGCCTCAAACTTGTTTTGACGCTTTTCTAATGAAATATACAAATGTATAGGAAAATATTTACATTCAGTGTATATTTCCCCTTACGTTTGCATTGGAAACCTGCGACGTTCAATTTCCTGTGAATACACTTAGCCTATTCATGCGCCATGAGTACAAATATAAACGTCATCACGCGTTTTGAGTATATTTATTATTGTACGATTAAATGAAACGGTCAAACTTACATAACCAATTTGATATGTACTTATAAAAAATAATCATTAAATCATATCTACTCGTTAATAAAAAAGATTTTTCTCTACAAAGTTTCTGGCACTATATTTTTAGTTGCGGAAGCAAACTAAATAACATGTTAATATGGCTGTTCCATGTATGTCTCATATCCCTGACTAAGAGCGTATATAAAGGCTTTAAAGTGACGATACACAAATACTCAAACAAATAAACATCAATACGAATATAAATATAAGCATTGAATGCTTATTTTTGGATGTCGTCGGTCCTATAACACACCAAGGCTGTGCAGACAAATTATCATACGGCGCTAACGCGCGGTATTCAATTTGTCTGCACAGCCTTGGTGTGTTATAGGACCGACGACATCAAAAAATAAGCATTAAATGCTTAAATGAGCATTTTTTTCTTCATTTTTTAGTCGGAATTATTTTAAGAAATTGCAAATAACATTTAAACAACTTAGACGAATCTAACAACTTTTTCTGTACGTAAAGAAAAAGTGGTTTACAAATTATTTATGTAAAAAACTATGTGTTCTCGCTAGATTTTTAACCAGGTTTTCCAAAGGAAAAATCCGGCTATTGAAATGATGAAAATGGCGGGCGGGCGGGCGGCTGCCAAAAGGGTACGGATAACTCCTACAGTTTTCAAGATCAATTGTACATATATTAGAGATGTGTATATTACTTGGATTTTGATTTTGATAGTTTATGAAAAATTACCAGCTGTTGTACTTTGACATTTTTTTTATAATATTGCATTTAGGGTACCCCTATTGTACGAATAACTCCTCCTACAGTTTTTCAAGTAGGAAGTTGTTGTTTTGCAGATCAATTGTACATACTGTATGCAGGGAAATATTCGCACCCGTTTTATTTTCGCCCCTTTCGCCCTCGTTGTCGGTGTGCGAATTTAAGACTGGGCAATTTCCAGAGTATCAAATTATATCTCTTTTAAAACTACTGTATTCAATACTGAATTCAAGATGGGGCGAAACCGTTTGCAAGTGTAGAATAGCGAAAATAACACGGGACGAAAATAACCCTGTATGCAGTATATCAGAGATGTGCATATTACTTGGGTTTTGATTTTTGATAATATATGGAAAAATACTAGCTGTTGAACATAGTTAAACTTTTGCAAAATATTGTATATAGGGTTCCTATTGTATAGATAACTCCTCCTACAGATTTTAAGTGAGGAAGTTGTGGTTTTGCAGATCAATTGTACATATATCAGAGATGTGCATATTACTTGGAATTTTGATTTTTGATAATTTATGAAAAAAATACCACCTGTTAAACTTAGTTATTTTTTTGGCAAAATATTGCATAAAGAGTATCCTATTTCCCTGGATAGGTAGTGTTTATCAATTCAGGGTTGACAAATAGATTATGGATGCTGTTCACACCAAAGAAAACCGGGTTTGCTGTCACATGGACAGCTTTTCTTGTTTGCTATTTAATTTTATGTGATTATTTTACAAAATAAAAAAATGTCACGTTTCCGTATTTGACGTCATAAATACAACGTCAAATTGTTAACCTGTTCCATTAATGTTTTTATAGGATTTACAAGAAAATTAAATTTCGAATTGTTAAACTTTTTTCAGGGTTATATTCAAACAATGTCACGGATTTCTCTTTTACATTATTATGACCCAAAAAAACTACAGAAATGCGGAAGTATAAGTTTAAGCACATTTTATCGTATATTACGTACAAGTACACATTCATACAATCATAACATTTAAGTTAAAGTGATATTTTTTTTTCTAAAGCTAAGATAAGAGTGCTTATAATCGGTAAACTGCTTAAATATACATATATATTTTTAAAAATAGTGAGTTTTTGGATAATTTGAAAGCATAAAAAAAGATCATTGACAAACATTTTTTTCTATCAAGTCAAGAGAAGAGAAGGCTTACTTGACCCTTATGATATTTAACCTCGTTTTTGTAGGATCACATGCATGAACGATAATTCATTACGCCTTATTTGAATTGTTGAATATGGAAAGTGTTTCACCGGAGTCAATTTTTGTAATTTTCCCCCTCGGCATATTTTTTATCCCTTCCGTTCCTGCCCCTTTGCTAGCTAAAGACATGTCTAGTTCGTGGCTAGATTGCTGCTCTGTGTTTTAGAGACTACGTGATTATCTATGAAACTTGAAAAATACATTTGTTTGTTGTTCAGTTTTTCATTGTTAACTAGCACACTTTCAATTCAAGTGATATTTCCATCAGTTTTTTATGAATGTCTTTTTTCAATAGTTTTTCCTCTTCCTGGATGTTCTTTTTTGAAAAGATTAATTGTATCGCTAAACCCGGCGATGTCCTTTAAATGATCATTCATCTTAAGTCTGCATTTAGTGGACACTAAGATGCGCGCATCGAACTACGCGGTGTGCGCAACAAGAATAGCGGCGAATTGTGTTTTTTCAACCATGCCAGGAATTCATCAACTGCATGTCGCATGATGTAGATTCTACCGGAACAAGGTTAAAATACATGGTCAGTCCATGAACTTCGATACCAGGTAGCTTTGATACTGCAGACGGAATAAAAACCATTATCTGGCATGACGAATCTCACAAAGTGATGAGATGTTTTGAAATCAATTGTCGCAGTTTGGATAATACTGCTTTCTGTAGATGAAAATAAACACACAAAATGTCTTACCTCTCAGAAAAAAAATATGTCGATTCTTTATTTTCATCAATTCATTATATATGTGAAACACTAACCAAATCCTGTAGTTTCTAGGTCAATAACAATAATTGAAATGGAAGTAGACGCAGGGGAGTTCACCGTCCGTTTTTGGTTGGTTGCTGGTAAAGGAATTTTTTGTATTTCTTTATGAAGCTGAACATCATCTTTATTTAGTAAAACACCTAATTCGTAAGTTGTTTTTTCATAACTTTCTCTAGTGCTTGCACAGAATGCCATTTTCCTTCGCTTTTAGCCTAGTATTCCTCCTCGCCTGGACAGTGCTCTGTTTGACCCTCTTCTCAGAAGATTTCATCGCTACTAAGTTCACAACCCGGTGAACTTTAAACTTTTTGTTTATTACTTATATTAACATTTGAGAAAGACAAACTGTAAGATAAGCGCGTGTGGTAATCAATGTGACGTCATTAAAAAGTTCACACAGAATTGAACGATATTGCTAATATATATTTATAAAGTTATTTTTACAGTGTAATTAAGTTTTACTTTACGATTGAAGAAGACCAATAAAATGTAAAGTTTTCACAGTTTGAAGTGCTTTATTCTGTCTTTTTGGATTACACGTGCATTTAGAAACAGCTTTTATAAATCTGTGTCATTTCTTGCATTTCAATAACCATATATAGGACTAATTTTATCGATCCATCACTCAATATATTTGTACAAAATTCTATAAGACTCATTTTTGAAGGAGTGAGTAAAAGGTTCTTGTCAGATTTATTAAAAATAATTGAATTTATCAAATACACACATGACATGAGATTTGCTTTATTTATATATCATTTATATTCGATGTTTGACATTATAAATGCATATTGATTTAGCAGAAGTCTTTCACCATTATTCTGTTCTTTGGTTTGGCATTTTAAAGTTTATTAGATTGTAATTTTAAAAGATGAATAAATTAATTAAGTCATATTTGCAATGAACTTTT
>WFKH01011581.1:57523758-57540958 GCA_016163765.1 Magallana hongkongensis | reverse complement strand
CGTCATAATAAGACGTTTAGAACATGACGTACGTCATTCATTTGTTTTTCGTAAACGTTTGACTTGACGAGGATTTCCGAAGTGTTTGTTTTTCGGATACTGTTTTGTACTACCTTAATCGCCTTTGATGTGTTGATTCGTAAACGGTGACGTAAAAGACTCTTCGCGACTCCAAAACAAGGTGACGTCATAATATAGGCAATCAGTCAAGGCAAGTAAACAACGGACGCGCAATGTGACGGTTTGCTTTCATAACGGGTATATGGATTTGCGAATTATTGTGAAGTAAAATCAGGTAAAACATCTTTAGCCTTGTTCCTACGGACAGAGGAACCAGTGACCTTTTGATGCCGACGATATTTTGGAAATGAACTTTGCGTAAAACTGAATTCGTGAATTCTATGTTGAGCCGAGAAAATTACTGCGATCTGTTTTCAAATCCTTTCTTGAATTTTGGTTTGTTTCTTCATGTAACAAAACAAATGTTGACTGTGTTTTCGGGCAACATTGATTATATTAGCCCCCTTGGGACGAATATATTGCCCCCCGAGGGACAAAATATTGCCCGACGCGAAGCGGAGGGCAATATTTCGTCCCTCGGGGGTTAATATAATCAATGTTGCCCTCAACCCCAGTCAATATTTGTATAATACATGTATATTGTTAACAATCAGGATTAAAATGCACAAGTTTTAATAATTTCATGAGTCATGAATCTTGACCATTCTAAATCCACGTAAATATCACATATCTCTTGACAAAAAGAATAAGCAATATAAAAGAAAATTACACTCATTAACTTTTTTTCTATTACTGGTGTGTGATGATGGGGTAGGGGTTTTACTGGAAAAAAAAACCTGCCTTCATTCTCACTAGAAATGTATCTATTCCACAAATCCTGGGGATGGGGAAAGGTTAAGACCCCTTCTCCTTCCTTCCTATTTTAACACACATAAACAAGATAAGTATTTATTACACAAATTTTATACAAAATGTCACAGGGTCAATATGGGGTCAACTCAATAGTGCAAGTCTGACAAATGAAAAGATAACTTTTGCAATTAAAATGAAAGAAACTGTACAATGCAATAGGAAAGTTAACGATGATAAGCTTATTTAAATATTAAAAGATGATGATACAGTATGGTGGCAAATTAAAGGGAGATCACTTATTTAGAAAGTGAAAGTAATACTTATGTATACGGTGTCTCATAATATTGCGCTACTACATGTATTATACTTACCTATATTGGTCAACATCATAATGATAATCCAATTAGAGCACAATATGAATCCATTTAGCTGATCACCACAGAAGAAACGTTTATGCATGCTAATTCTATTCTGCATATCGAAAACACATTTATATACCACGTGAAACCCATCTAACCAAAGAGCTGGGTAAAACTAGTACCCGCTAATGCAACCTGTAGACCTGTGATGTGTACGTAATTTTTGGCAAAAATCATTTACTTGTAACATGCATGTATTTTCACAATTTTATTCTTTAAAACCCCTTGCACTAATTTATTTAGTCAATCAATCGTGTAAAGCACAAATTTCAGCTTTAAGGTGGTATGGGACACCTGCATATTCTCACGTACCTTTTCTAATTTTTACCCTAAGTTTCCAAAAATGTTAAAAACTTGGTGAAAGTATTTTGATTATAACGTCCTTTTATCCACATTAATTTCGACATACGTCCCATACCACCTTAAATAATTATATCTTCTGTCCTGGCAACCTGCAGTGAAAAACATTGCGCAATGTGTCATTTAATTTGCACTGTTTATTCTTTGTTGCTACCACATGTACAGGCTTTCGTTTTTATCAAAATATTCTGGTGTTTATTTATCTCCTGGGCAGTAGCGGCCCATGTGCGGATTAAGAACGTTTCAGTTTTTCCATGGGGAGTGAGGGGATGGGGGGGGGGGGGAAGAGTTATAATTGTGTTTGCAGGGGGGGGGTGAGGGTTGGGATCCGAGGATCCGCCGGTGTAACGAAGAAAATTGATCAGGGTTGAAAATTGACCCCGGGGTCATTTTTCAACGTTGAATATTGAGACCAAAGGTGTTGAATAAAGACCCTGGTCCGTTAAAATTTGCCCCGCATTGGGGAATTTTGATCATGAAACCGGTTCTTAATTCAACAGCAAAAAAGCACAAATTATCAACTCGATATTTATAACTTGGATTTATTTAACTAAAAAGTAACAGTTTTTTCATATTTATTCCTTAGATTTACATGTTTAAAGCTTTTAACAGTCTGACGAAAAAAAACGAAACACATCAATGATAATTTTTTGAATGAACATATTAATCCTTCAAATATGTATTAACTATTTTATTCATAGTAATTGTTTGATGTATAATTGCTATTTTGTGTGATATCTTTATTTCAAAAATTATGATTTTAATAAGAATAATGGTTTACATGGTTACACGATAAACTATTCAATTCAGCAAAACAGTTTTATTTTATATTTACTGGATAGGTGTACAAATATAAATAATAAATAAAAATTTATTATAAGTCATATTGTTTAATTTTGATTTTACACTCACCCAGTAAATTGAAATTGTTTATTGCAAATTTTTGGGATGAGTGTAAACACAAAATTTACAATTAGTATTTAGGAAATGTTGGAGATTTGAGACATGATGTGCATGTATATTTTCAAGCATTCTCATTCCTGAACAATGCTGTAATAACTATATCTATATTGAAAACCGATATTTTTCAGTGTTTTATATTGCTGTGAAAATGTGCTATTAGGATAAATCAGGATGTAACTAGATATTATGAAAATGATTGAAACAAATCGTTATTTTTTCTAGGCATAAAAAATCTGCCTAATGGAAGATATAGCAAGTTAGCAACCTAATCTTTGTACAGGATGACATAGCTGCAGAGCTGCACGGTCCGTCAACCCGAATTCCCCGTGGAGAATGAAGTATAGATGATCATGCGATGGGGTCGGAGTAGGTGGTGGACCGGACCTTCCTATAGATTTTTCAGAGTTTCAAATCTAAACGTAAATTAGTTAATGAAATTTAAAACTAAAAAACAGAGATCAATTGTAATCTTTTAAGCACTATGCATATGCAGACAGTTGGCTAGTGCTTCAAAAATAGTTTCTCTTGCAAGCTTAAGTTTACAAACCATTATTGCTAAGTTGAATAAATTAGATAAAAACTGTTGACGACTTGTCAGATAAAAATATGACAACTGTTCATTTATTATGTTGTTTGGGAAATATTTTGACTTCTCAGAATTCAGCTATGTCCATCTGACTGAAAAATAACGTTATCAGTCAGTATTTGTTGGACATATTTATTATCACAGATTATGGAAAGTTTATATAAAAAAGGGACAATAATCAGATCCCAATTAAGAGAAAGTGGGGGTTGATGTCAGTTTTTTAAAATAGAGACATTAATTTGTATTCTGTTCTAGTACACTTGAAAACAAATAACCTATTTTCATTAAAAGGACTTGGAGACGATTTGAGTTCAAAATTTTATTTTTTGTTTTTTATGTACAAACTAGTTTTTTGTGCATTTTGAATGATTGACCAAAATTTGAATGTTTGAAGTCAAGTCATAAGAGAGATACAGAGGTAAGAATTCATTGTTATGTAAACAAAGCTCGAGTCTTATATTTGTTTACAAATAATGATAAGTAATGAATTACTATTTATTTGACAAAATGACTCGTGGCAAACAAGATAAACTGATTCAATGTGTTTATAAATAATATTAACAACAGAAAAAAGCAACATTTGATTGAAACATGTACCAGTACAAAACATATGTAAACAATAACAAGACTCGGGCTTTGTTTACAAAACAAAGAATTTCAAACTCTGTATCTTGGTTATAACTCAATATTTGACTTTCAAGTTTTGACAAAGCATTAAATATACACATATTAACCATTCTAAACAATAAAAATGGAAAAATAAAATTTAAAATTTTAAGCTCAAATCGTGTCCAAGTCGCTTTAAGGTACAAAAAATTAAGACAGAAAAATCTAATAATCTGTCCTTGGTCACCTTTATATTCTGACCAATGAAGGAATGAAAATCAATTCTATGTCCGAAAAAATTGCTATCCCGATTCGCCGGTCCAATTCAGAAGCAAAGGGTTATTTTTGCGTTATTTATGTAGTATATTGAAAGGACACAGAGTTTTCAGTCTTAATATATTAAATGATTGTGATCGGACAAATCAATTTAAAACAAATTAGCCACGTCCGCATATGTATCGGACAGTACGAAAGAATTAAAATTTTAAAACTGAAACGTTCAAGTACATACATGTACATGTTCATTTAAACCATGTAGAGCAAGTTTCAGCTCCAGTTCGAAGACAGTTCAAAACTCTAATGTTGGAGTCAATTTTCAACGTGTCGAAGTCATCATAGTTTAGAAAAATCTATTTCAAGCTGTTGAAAAAAGACCCCGGGTATTAATTTCACGACTTAAGGTCTCAAATGTCAACGTTGAAAAATGACTCTCGGGTCAATATTCAACGATGAAAAATGACCACCGGGTCAATTTTCAACCCGGGTTAATATTCTTCGTTACACCGGCAACCGCCGAGAATGGGAGGGGAGCATAATTTAATTTTGTTTGTAATAATTATATAGACCATACTATCTATGACATGAAATGTAAAGATTATTGATAAATTTTAAATTCACTTGCAAACAGTTTAACCCAAAATTGTACATAAAGAGCCTCTCATGTGTATTATTGGATTGGATCTCATCCTTTATGAAAATTATAATTTTTTAAAAGTACCGGAAATTGCATGTGGCCTTCTTTTTGACTGAAACTGGTACAATAGTGTTATTTAGGGGCAAACACTTGGTGCGGGTATTACTGTCTAATGACAGCATCTAGTTTTCTTTTTTTGTACATTTTATAATTTATATTAGAAGGTTTATACAGCATAAAAACTCATGCTATGTAATTTCTTTTTTAACTCTACAGATACTGGATTTAAAAAGAGATTAAAAAATTCACCGAAAATGATTCGTAAGTAAAAATGTTCCACTAATGTAAAAACTGAAGTTTTTTTCTTTTATGCATGTACATCATTTTTTTAGTCTTAAAATTATACAGATCGTCTCAGTCCATTCGACACCAGTGTTCGAACATCATTAGGTAAGAAAAATGTATCCTGTGTTTTAAATGAAAAGTTTGTGTTAAATTGTTCAATTTTGTTTTGTTAAAATTGACTTGACAATAATTTATTAAACATATTCGTTTATATTGATCTGTGCGCAAGGTGTATTTTACAAATTAAAGTAACTAAAACAAACCGAATTGTAATAAGTTGTTTTTTAAATACAGTAGTTCTAGTTGAAGTGCTACATGTAGCTCTGAATACGATTTCTTGATTATGATTCAAAGCCCAGCAGTGCGTTGAACAAATTGCAAAAGCTGATATGTGCTTTGAGGTGAAGAATACAAATCTCACATTATGTGTTTTTAAAAATACAGGTAGGTTTGCCTCCATTTTCTTTTTTCCTCTCAATTTTCTTTATTATAAAAAATAGCGGCGTAAAATTAATATGTATGCATTTTTAGAACAATTCTTTTTAAACGGAATTTATACATATCCAGGTCATATGATAGTGTCGGGAGATTTACAATGCCAATTTGTTGCGAGCTATTTAAAACTAAAATTGTGCTTTTTGTACATAATTTTTGGTTATTTGATTTGCAAGTCACTGTTAATTCCAACGATAGATTGCATTTTGTAACGTCAGTCGTAACAGGGTGTTATGAAAATAATAACATTTAAACAACTACACGGTAGAATCTGCTACTTACGATCATCATGATGCAAAACTTTAGAGTCAATTTAATGTCTTTTTCTCGTTTTTGTAGACGTCAATGACTGAATTTTAGGTTAAATCATTTTAAATTTAATATTCATCTTACACAAGCTGAAAATATATCTAATTATATATAATAGTCATCAGATAGTTAATTATGAAAGGCGCGCATTGTGCAATTTACTGATTTTTTTGGTGTACATTTTATACTTCATATCAGAAGTGTTATACAGCATACAAACTCATGCTTTGCTATTTCTTTTTTAATTCTACAGATATTGGATATAAAAAAAGATTCCAAAATTCACCAAAAATGATTCGTAAGTAAAAATGTTCCACTAATGTTAAAAAATGAAGGTTTTTCTTTATGCATGTATATCATTTTTTAGTCTTAAATTTATACAGATCGTCTCAATCCATTCGACACCAGTGTAACGCGAGAAAAATGTATCGTGTTTAAAATGAAAAGTATGTGTTCAAGTTTTAAAAAAAAAAATCTGTTAAAATTGACTTGACAATAATTTATCAAACATAAATCAAATCGTTTATATTGATCTGTGCGCAAGGTGTATTTTACAAATTAGTAACTAAAACAAACCGAATTGTAATCAGTTCACTTAGTACATTAGTTCTAGTCGTTATGCTACATGTAGCTCTGAAGATGTATTTCTTGTTTATAATTCAAAGCCCAGCAGTGCGTTGAACGAATTGCAAAAGCTGATATGTGCTTTGAGGTAAAGAATTCGAATTACACATCATGTGTTCTTAAAAATACAGGTAGGTTTGCCTCTATTTTCTTTTTTCCCCTGTTTCATTTTTCTTTATTATGAAAAGTTGCGTAAAATTAATATGTATGCATTTTTATTTTCAGAACAATTCTTTTTAAACGGAATTTATACATATAGTCAATTATCGGAACAAATTGGAGATGCAATGTGCAAAATATGTTGTAAATTGATTTATGACAACTATATACAACAATGTACATTAAAATTCTGCTCGAGTCAAGATCAGCATAAAAATATGTGTAAATCTTGATTTAAAATGTTTCATTGTCTTTCATCGTTGTAAGAAAACATGCAGTGAAAACAATTGTGAAAGTTAATATACATCATTGTCTAAAGGAACATATGTTATATTACATAATACTCCTGATGTGAAATTGACACTGAAACGGAAACTTTACAATAAAAATAAATCACATAGGATATTTGGTGGTTCTTTATCGTGACTGCGCCTATAATACTCTGGATCAAATTTAAACGAGCCTTGTTTTAAAGAAGCAATAAGAATCAGTGGTCTTGTATCTAAGATCCGTCATTAGACATGTTCTAGGATATATCTTAGGATATATTTCATGACCACTCTAAGACATATCTTAAGATGTAATTATGGTTTTATAAAATGAAGCTATCCTAGACGTATCTTAAGTTTAGATATCTTATATTGACTACATTCCCTATCTAAAAACTGAAATAGCGACAAAATATAATGTGAAATGAAAATCGTTAAACGAAACCAAACATAAATATCACACAGTATTTTTTGTAAATGTCTATATTAAACATACTTGAATAAGCATGCAGTGGTGCATGTCAAAATATTTTTCAGATGTTCATCAACTTTAAATTGCATCTCGACAAACGCTAGTGCCTCCATTTATCAAATAAACGTAAATACATTTTTCAAATATAAATAAAATTTTTCTCACAAATTAAGATTATATAGATCTATATATATTAATAATATGTTTATTATAATTCTAATATGAGTTACATTCTGATCAGATATACTTCGCCGCCCATTATTTACTTGATAAAATACATATTACAAAAGGCTCATTTAGATCTAGAATCAGTTATTAAAATTTGAGACTAAAAATCTTTTGGATTTCGAAAAACGGATTTACTACTCAGTGTTACATAAACAATGCGCGGATCTAAGTTGGGGGGGGGGGGGGGGGGTTTGAAACTAAAACTTAATGAATTCCCCCAAAGCGCAGGTAAGCGCACGTAAATAATTTTAAAGTATTTTAAGTCAATTCATCAATGCCGTATTCGATTATAACATCCAAATACATGCACATATTAAAGTCTGTGTGCTTATTTATATCCCATAGTACTGTGACGTGGTGTAGATATCAGTTTCAGTGCTGGTTCACAACCGAGATGTTTACTGTTGAGTTTATTGAGGATAGAGACATCTTTTGGGATGTCTTAAAGTTGAGATGATTTTTAATATCGATTCTATGTAAGAATCAAAATTCATGGTCATGGATTTTCTTCATACTATACAGTTTGATAGACTTGATAAGTAAAAAAGCCTAACACCATTTATTTGTTGCTATGTGGTCCCGTTGCCATTGTAACATAGGGTAAAGATGTAAAAATGGCATTTTAATGCTAATTTAAGAACCTATTGTGTATATTTGGCAACAATTTGGGGTATCCAGAGTAGAATATATTATGAACAAAACTTTTCATTTTTTATGAAAAAGAAACACATTTATGGAGAAACGCATATTCTAGAAGTGTTTCCATGGTAACTAAGCAAAAATTTCAAAATATGATTTCTTCATTTAATTTAAATTTAGAATGCAAATCTTGAGTTTTTTTTGTACTCATTATTATAATTTTACAATTAAGAATTCATAAATGAAAATTGAGAACCGTTGCTATAGTAACAAGCTGAAAAGTAAGGTAAATTGTGATATTTTGAGGCATTTTTGAATGAGTTTTATTCACATATAGAGTATTAAAATTTAATATGAATTGGTGAAGAAAAATCAAGTACGTCCTGAACTTTAGAGCAACTTGAAAAAAAATCTGAAATTTTCTGAAAATAATTGCCGTTGCTATGGAATTTTCAAAAAGTAAGAATTTTGGTGTGATATTCTATGCAACTTTAATTTCCATAGCAACAACACTTCTGTGTTGCATAACAAAGCTTTTTGGGATATATGATAAAAATTGAGGCATATTTTTACAAGTTCCGACAAAAACAATTGCTAAAATTCTCTAAAATCAGGAATTACAGCATATCAAAATCACCTTCATTTCTTCAGTTTTTACTATTTCTTGGCCTTGTTACCATAGCAACGAGTGTCAATTTTCATTAATAAAATTTATATTGCATGGACATTGATAGGAATTTGAAAATTATAGTTTCCCTTTTCGTAAAAAAACCATTTCAAAAAATTTTACGGTTTCCATGGTAACATTTTAAAAGTATTGGTTTCTCCGTTTATTTTCTTATATGAAATAAAAATTGACTATAGAAAAAAGGTTGTTTTTATGTCTTTGATAATTTATATTAGTGGGCAAAACCTTCTCATATGGCTATAAAGTACGTAAGATTTGGTATTTTTCCATCTTTAGCTTTGATTACCATGGCATCGGTTACCCCCAGCAACCAACTTTTAGTGTTTTTTTTCGTGTACACACGCAAATATTGTGAGTCCTAAAAAAAAATTCCCCCAACTTATGTACCTTTGATTAGGACATTTTACATTACAAACCTGATCAAAATACTAATGTATGTCACCCAACTTATAAAAGAAATAAATATTTGGGTTTTCAGTGACACAAATCAAAATGGAGATGTCTTCTTTACACAACTATAGATTATATAAACGATTAAAAAAAACCCCAAAAAACAAAACAAAAAACCCCCAAACTTTTAGTGTCTTTTTACGTTTTACCTTGGTGTGTCCATGTATGGAATATAAAGAAAATTGGTGACTATGCGTGGCCAGACCCTTATAGAAATCTTTGATTCTTACATAGAATTGATATTAAGAGGTGTCATAAGTTAGGACAGCTTAAGACTAAGATGTGTCCTACGATAAATCTGAGACATGAAGTGTTAACAAGGAATGTTAAATAAATATGTTGATTGACATGAAAATGACATGAAAAAGAAACAATGAATTGGAAACCTGAATGTACATTACGAATATGTGTCCAATCCATGGTGATATATTAGATAGATGGATAGAAAGATAGAAAATAGCCCTCAAATTTGCATTGATGCATTAGAACCATTTTAACAAGGCCTTGGACTTTCGGTAGGACGTACATGTAACTATCTATTTCTTGCATCAAAAGAGGTTAACAATGACGCTGGTTTCGAGTGAAATATGCATAGATCGCGTAGTCTTAGCTCAAAAGCCAGACAAATCTTGTTGATTTCAAAGAGCCACGGCTGGGTGGCCAGCAATGAAATAGACAGGCCTACGTCACATTGCCGTTTGACACAACTTCACAAAGTCCAAGCTCTTGTTAAAATGGTTTTATTACAAATTCAAATTCATATCACCTTCAGAATTTCAAGGTTTTGTAATTATGGAAGTCCGTACAAACAGAAGAAATGAAAGATAAGGAGAATTTTAATTTACAAGAATGGTAAATCGTAAACTTGAGAAAATATTGAATGGAGACTTCAATTTATTATTAAAGTCCATGAACATTGAAGATGTCTTTAGTCATGTTTCTTCATTATGGACTATTTCCACGTGATTAAAAAGTTAAAAAAAAAAGAATAGCAAAAGCGGCAATGGTGGTTATATAATGAACCTTATTACATGTATTAGATGGACGTTTTATACATTGCAATCACCTTTTTCAGCCCATGTGTGGGTTATTTATCATAAAATCCAATTCCTGTCGACAGAAAGCTAACCCATTAACATTTTCCCCTTACAAGTGAAGCAAAGATGAGGAATTATTTGGCAGAAGAGGAACAAGGAAATGTTGCACATTATGATTACATATTCAGAATCTAACAGTAGTTTGAAGAGTAGGGGAAGTCAGTTGAAGAAAGACCTGATACAGACAAAATGGATCATGCCAAGCCAAACCAGAGCTGATCTGACATCTCCAACAACTGCTTTTAATGATCTGTGTATGTCCAAATTACACAAATCATCAGCGTCTATAATTCCGAGCAGACCTTATTCAGATGTCATTGAAAATATTTTGTCAGCAACTGTGACTTCACAATCGTACATGTACATTAAGTAATAATGTAGTTATACATGTATGTAAACATGTATTTTGGCATGCACTATAATAAACGTTGAATGGTCATCTCGTCTCTGGATAAAAATTTCATAAACTTTGAGGTGAGCAGAAAGTTAATAATTTTAAGGTAATGCTTATATTTGTTTTACCTACATGTACGTTGAGACGTAAGACGCCTTAGAAAAATTTATTTCAAGGAGATTTTATATATACGAAAAGTTATTGCTTGTCTGTTACGCATAAAAGTAGATGTCGTAGTTCTTGTTTTGTACATTCATGATGTAATATCCGGGAAAACTTATTCTAATTTTAGAAACTCCGGAATAATGATTTATTTGATGTCTCAGTTTGAATTTGTCATGTTATGTTTATAATGCATATTAATTTTAAACAACGCTGTTTCCGCTAAAACAAGTATATCGCTAAAGACAATGCATATACATTGGCAAAAAGGTACATTCAAATATTCGCCAAAACTTGTGGAATAATCAATTTCGTCCAACTATCGTTTACGTTTAATAAAATACACTTGCAGTTCTATGTTAAAAATTGTTTGCAATAAAAACAAAAGACTTAATTCAAACTGGCCAAAGCGATCTCACATCCATTGAACATTACTGAGAACTGGAAACTATTGAATGTTTTTATTTCTAAAAAGCTTAATGGCGGATTGTTTAAAACATTTTACTTTTTAGGACGATATCATGTTGTAAATCACTTTTCGTCAACTCAATAAAACACGTATCAATATGCAAATTTGTGTAAATTGGTAAAGAAAAAGTATTTAAATATATAAACAGGAAAAACACCTTAAACATGTATCATATTTAATTCAATGACATGCTTTAATTGTAGTACCGTCAAAATAATGTTCATAATTATATTTTGAAGAGGCATGTTTTTTTTAATATCAAGGTTCTAACTTATGCAATTTTTCCTAATTAGGAAAATGTATTACCTGTCCATTTATGTAAATAACTCTAAAAGCGCTTCTCTAAATAAATGGATTTTCCAGAATGTCATATTTGATGTATTATCCGACACAGCTAAGGAATTTTTGTATTCAAGTTTAAAACCGTCGTTTTAAGTTGTTTTGGACATGAAAATTCTGTTACTTCTGGGGTTGGTTTTGATATTGGGATTTATGTGTTTACATTCATGTGAGTTTTTAAATTCAATCGATCACTTTAATTACAGATGATAACTTTATCTGTGCTTATAAATGATTTCCTAATTTTTTAAATGTACTCATTATCAAATATTTATGTTCTTTTAACAACAAATTAAAGGAAATACTTTTGACTTCTTTCAAAAGTTTTGATTTTAATGTCTTTTTCATTTTCCACTTTAACAAAATATCAAAAATTGTACATGAAATTGTAAAAGCATAATTTTATACTATAGTCAGTCTCAAGTTATTACTTCCATCACTTTTTGATGATTTTTAATAACAATACACATACCCGTGAAAGAAATACAGTTGACATCGACAAAAGGGAAACTATCTAAGTTATTTTCATTGATACATTATCATTTTTTACTCATACAAGTTCACAGGAACGAAAACAAATTTCTTACGGAGATTTATAATGGGAAATGTTTACATCTTTTCACCATTCGGAACTCACTTGGAATACCTCGCACAATTTTTCAACCTTATCATCCGGGCTAGTTCATTGCTGATGCAATGCAAAATCCCCATAGACTTTCTATTTTGGGTTGTGTTTTGAAACCTGAAGCGGTAGAGGGGGTGTTTCAAAACAGATAATCTGGATATTTTTCATATTAGTGGATGAAAGTATATTGAGCACAAAGGTATTTATGATTATCGAAATATAAAGCGAGAAGAGATGGAAGCAAAAAACAAGGGACAGAGTATAGTAAGAGAATCGGTTTTAATTATTTTACAAGACTGGGTATGGCAGTGAACACCTTATAAACCATACTCGTAAAGATGAGAACTGTTCTCATATACAAAAAAGTAAAAAAAAAAATAATTTAAAAGAGAAACAGTTAGGTGCTTTGGGGCATTTGATAAGATTTCTCCGATTGTAACGGGACCGTCCTGGGGCTAGTCACGTTCAGATGATCTGAGTTCAAAAGGGATAACGGGTATTTCAGTGTTTAAATAATAGACGTCTACAAATACAAATGCAACAGGTATGAAACAGTATCATATAGAACCGTTTTAACAAGGCTTGGACTTTGGGTAGTACGTGACAAACTCCGATTTGATGAAGGCGGGGTCTACTCAGGGTTGACTGTCCAGTCATTGGCTAATATGAATACATTGAACGCAATGACACTCGTCCGACTTCATCCAGGGCTGTCTATTTCGCTGAAACAGCGTCAATTTCACACAACAGAGCAGATCTTGGCAAACAACTTTCCGGTTTTGACAGTCTATGAATATTAATGAGCTTCTCTTAGCGAATTAGAAGGAAGGAGGTCAATTATTTGAAAGCTTGTTTTGATGAGCAAACTAGATAGTAACATCCCACTGAAAGTCCAAGCTCTTGTTAAAACGGTTCTAAAAATCCAAGGAAGTGTGATATTTACCGTTACATTTAATTAAGAAATAAACAGCAATTTAAAAAGTTCACCGGGATATGAAGTTGGTTGGTCACGTGATCAAATCCTGTGAAGCCCGAAGGGCTTCTCAGTAGATTTGATCACGTACCTACCAACTTCATATCCCGGTGAACTTTTTAACATTGCTGTTTATTACTTATATTTACGTTTGAGAGAAACAAATCGTTCAGAACTGCTTAAATTACCGAGATTTTATGTTTAGGCCTACAAAAATCCAAGCGACAAGCGCGTGCGGTTATCATTGTGACGTCACGGAAACGTTCACACAGAATTGAACGTTTTCGCTTTTCTATAGGATCATATAAGGAAGCATATTTGCAAATGCAAATATGAAATGTAAAATCTGGAATTTAAGGAGTCTCGGGGGAAAATGTTTCAAACATACGATTTTCTTTAATTTTTTTCAAGTGGAAGGTCAACTTATGAGTAAACTATGTGCAAAATATAAAGTAAATTGACCGGATAGTTTTTCTGTTTACCGCGCTCAAATTTTGGTCGTATGCCCGAATTATCCCCGACATTTTATATAGCATTATATCGAAAAAAGGGGATTATCATTTTCAATTTAATATTAAAATTAAATTACAAACATACGATTTTTTTTTAATTTTCAGCGATGGAAGGTTAACGTATAAGTAAACTTTTTGCCAAATTAAAACTAAATTGACCGGATGGTTTTTATGCCATCCGCCCTCATAGTTTGGTCCTATAAACGTGTCTTGGTAGCCATTTTACATATAGAATTGTATAGAATGAAAGGATGTTTACGAATCAAATTTAATTTCATTTGTAATAGATAAAAAAATTGCCTTTCCACTCACACAGAACATGAAAGGATCGCGCATATGTTTTTATTTTGCAAATTATACTTTCAATTTTAATTACTGACGCTGCAATAAAAAATGCACGACGTTTTTTTGGTAAATTGTTACGTCAAAGTCTCAACTGACGTCATCGTAAGACGTTGACTCCGACGTGGATTTTGAAGACGCGGCGAAATGATTAAAATTCTTCTGAACATTATTCTAAGGATTCATTTCAATAAAAATAATTTTTATCATAAGTAATTTTTTTTAAATAAAAACGTTACATGATAAGCTGTATATTTAAACATTTTACTCTGTATTTGCGTTTTACGGCAGTAATGCGCAATACCCAGCGCAGAGGGCTGCGACCGACCTTAAACCCAATCCTTGAAAGTACGTCTGAATCAATTAGATAGTTCCTTGTATTGGGGGAATTATTAACTTTATGCGTTTTATGTTGCAAGTTGTATTTTCTTAAATAGAATATTACTTTCTGTTTGGTGCACACAGCACAAAAATTAAACTAAACTGATGGCTTGTAATCAGCTGTAATAAATAGATTGAGGCTTGCATGACATTTTGCATTACAAATTTAATTTATAAAGTCTTGTATGTCTTGTTTCCTTAGCTCCACCCCTTCCCCGCCCGAAATAAAGCTGTACGCTCTGACTCCAGCTAGTGGCATAGCATTTGAACCATCCTCATATTTTTAATCTAAGAAACTTTAAAAGTGTGCACCCATTACCTTTATAAATAACCAAAAGGATATTATTTTGGATAGATCGCCAAGATTTGTCTGAATTTCGTAAATTCGTTCGGTGTTTATATAGTTCATAACAGCAGTTCTAAAGAGGCATGATCAACATTTTTCTATAGAAATAATAAATTCTAGATTTACGAAATTAAAGGCCTTATCGTTTTTGGAAAAAAAATTCCTGTTTTTAAAACAGGCTTATATTAAAGTATTTTTGTAGTGGCTTATTTTCAAGAGCGATCTAACACTATGCTAATTTGCAAAAATCAAGGGTATAACATTTCAAAAAAGTTGTGTATCCTTTAGATCAATGATTGCAAGATACAATAGTGCATAATCAATATAACAGTTGTTTTTGTTGTCTACATGTATTACGGTCGATCTTTTGTAAAACAATTTTCATACATAACGAATATATCTTTTTCAGTAGCATATGGACGACGCTCTACAACACAATCACAAGATCCAGGACTCGTACCGCAAATTAGCAATATTTATTGCAGGCAATGTTGTGTATTGTTCCCGCAAAACTATCAAAGAAGGCAGTGTAAAAAACGATTTTGTCTCAATCCGAGGCAATGTTAGATATCAATATGTGTATTTGTGCTATTTTTATTAAATTTTGAATATATATTAAATCATAACAATGTGCTATTATGCAACTTGTGCTACCTTAATTGCTGAATGTCTTTGTAAGAAAGAGAGGTAATTAAATCTCACGAAAATGTGTTATTGATGCTTTACAATCTTTTGAGGTGCGCACATTTGAGAAGTTTTGTTATTCGGTAGTTGTAAATCTTGTGTGTTCAGTTTGCTCGAATTCATAACAGCAGTTCTCTAAAGGGGTATGTTTACGCTTTTGCATGAAAAATAAATATCTAAAGTGACGAAAAAAGGGCATTAACAGCAATAAAACAAACTTTTAAAAACTGATGTAATACGATTTCAAAGCACTCTAGCTAAAAATTGCTTGACATATGTGACTTCATTTTCAAGTGTTTTGGAACTGGCTTATTATTACTATTATATCAGGCTAATTTTCAAGAAAATCATTTCAAAGAATTTGTTTATCCTTTAGATCAATGTCAAGATACAGCAAACGATCAATGTTTTTGTTGCATATTACAGTCAACTGTAAACAACTTTACAGTACATGTAAAGAATAGAATATTCCTTTTCTAGTGGCATATGGACAACTATTTAAGAGACATTCAACACATCCAGCAGGCATGTTCACGAAGCTATCTTAGGACTATGGTGTGTCCTAAGTACATCTTTGGATACGTCTGAGTCTTAAGTCTGTTTCTCGAAGCTCTCCTAACTTTAGGAACCGCCATAACTTTGTTCTAACTTTAGGACATCAATACCTTGTCCTAAGACCATCCTAAGGCTGTAAAATTACGTTTTTGGGGATATTGGGACTGTTGTGAAGCTTTTTCTTAAGACCGGTAGAATAAAGCAATATTTTCTACAGTTCCAGCATTTCCGACAAACCTCAAATTCCCAATCCGGAAGAGGGTGGGGGGACATAGTCATTTATTCTATCATGTACGTTCATTTTAACAAAATTATGTGGAGAGAGACCCCAAGCTCCCACCCCCTTTCACCGTTGCTACATGCCTGCCTAGAAGCTGATAAATTAAGCAAAAAAAAAAATTTTCGCTAATACTGTCTGTTTGGCGAATGAAAATTATTCACTTATTTTTGATATCTACATTGCACACTAAGTGAGTTACATTCTTTGTTTTGATTACTTTTGGAAATTATTCAAATGTCCTTGGCTAAAGAGTAAATTTACATCGGTTTATATAAGCCATGAGTGATCATTCTAAATTTTTATCACTTCATTCTGAAAAAAAAAAATTATCTTTAAAAAATTCGTAATGTTAAATAAACTGTATTTTTGTATTTTCGAGATATATTACAACTTATTTCTTATTTAACATGTTCGTGTATTCTATATTTTGCAGATTAAAGGGAATTTGTTGTGTTTGTACGTGTGTGTTTTCTACATGTAACGTTAAATTCTAAGCTCGTGTTTACGTATGACATGTACTTGAATGACAAGATTATCAAATGTTAATTTACACTCAAAGAATGCACACGTGTTGCTTATGCTTAAATAATTATTTGCTTGTAAGCCAATTCTGTCCTGATACATATTTTCTTTAAAAAAAAAA
>WFKH01011581.1:57470664-57499942 GCA_016163765.1 Magallana hongkongensis | reverse complement strand
GGGGGGGCTTATAAAATGTATAGTAAGTATTGTTTTTTTTATTTAAAAAAAAATTGTCAAATTTTTTTACAACGTTCATCTAAAAATGTGTGTTTTGGTAAGAATATACAGCGAATATTGTTGTACCACATACGCCTTTTAAATTACTTTATCATGTCTTATATATTATCATACATTTTCATATTACTCTATACGCGTTTAGTTTTTCCATTTTTATTTAAGACTACACTTTAGATACATGATTTTGATAACTTATGACCCGTATAGACAATAATCGATATCAATATTGATTTGATTTCTATTATACACAGACTCATTTATAACCCTTATCCAGGCAAGCTTTATTGCCTCCGAAGTTGTCAATGCTCCTAGAAATTGTTGATGCATTCTTGATATTAATTAAAATATGGCGATGATAAAGTAAAACATTATTTTCTGTTCAGGTACTCTCTTTCCTTATTGGCTGCTAGCTTCTACGGGCTTAGTGGCTGCTAGCTTCAGCCTGGTCAATGAACACAGCTCACCGTTATAAAATTTTATTCCGGTCAATTTCTTCATATTTTGCTGCCCCTGTTTCGACGCCTTGAGGCCCCCGGCTCACCCTCTCTCTAGATCCGCGCGAAATTATTTTTAATGTATGACTGTGTGTTTCCTATAATAAACCTATTAATGAAAGCTACTCTCTCTCTTTCTCTCTCTCTCTCTGTCTCTCTGTGTGTGTAAAAACTTACTAAGAATAAAGAATTTACACTTAATATTTGACTAAATAATTCTAAGTCGAAAACAATCAATTGTTTAAATGTTTGCATATGGTATTTTATTTATATATAATTGTTATTGAACCGGACTTAAAATCATCTTCATCATCAAAATACGTTTTTATACAGAATTTGTTTTCGTGAAAGGACACACATTCACAAAACCAAAAGTACGTCAATGTTGTAAATAGTGTTCATCCGGTTATCTTATGAGACAAAAGAAAAAATGAATTAATAATAAATGATTTACTTTAATAATAAGTTTATGATATGTATTCTGTTATATCAATTTTAACTATTTCTAGATCTAATTCTAGATCTGCTAGACACATGTAAAAAATGCAAGTACATGCATATGTAGCTGGACTCAATTGCCTTTGTTAAATCGTGCGGGATATCGCTGTTTTGTTTGTTTTCATTCGTTTGTTTATATCTAATTAAAGTCTATTATTCCTTCAACTTTAGAAAAACCCTGAACTAACACAGAATATACAAGATATACACAACAGGGTGTGTCTTGTGTCCAGGTGCTAGTCAGGGTTCCTGAAGGTGTTGAAGTCTTTTTATCCAAGTTTACGACAAGAGAAGTCCGTTGATTAATTTAATTTATTCCTAATAATTAATTTCTTCGCCCTGGGTTTTAAATTATTTACATAATCTATAAATTATAGACATACATGTAAGAGTAAAAAACAGAGACTAATTAAAGTACAGTTTATTACGAACGGAGGGTTTAATTATTTAAAATTTTAATCCTTTTTTACTTATCTTTATCTTCAAATTTAGTGCAAAACGTGTTGATGCATTAGGTTGGTGTGGGACCTAGTATTCAACGGAAAATTGGTTCGAGAAAATTACGTGTATGTACATTATAGCCGAGGAAAGTCTTGTCATCGTTTTCTTTGAGTCGAAACTGAAACATACAATAACAATGGGACGATTGATTGGAAAGGGGGGGGGGTGGTCAATACGATAAAAAGATAGAATACACTTAAATCGCTAAAAGTGAGTGGAGCGCAAAAGCATAAGAAACACAAGTCTCACTTCTCTAACAGTTCATTGTACAGTAGCTATTATATATATTTATTGTATATGTTGTAAAACCATTAGTTCATTTGAGTACACTGATGAAATACCGAGTCGTGTCATAATAATATATACAAAAGTGCTCTCTACTTTGTACATGGTAGAATCTCCTTACCGTATTCAATTATTATAATTAACCGCTGATAAAAATGTAATAATGGGTCATTTGAAGAGGGAAATTATGTAAGAGATTTTAATCTACCGTACAAAAAAATAAGTTTTAGTGGCATACACATGTAAGTCTATCGCAATACTCTGAACAAAGATGTTGTGGTCAGATATATTTTTTGTTAGCCTCATATACTGCCGTCACATGCATTGGACTTGTTTTGAATGAATTTTCCCTTTTAGATATTTTACCAACGGAAAAGTAATAATTTGAACCCTTTATCTGGCGAGGTTTTAACCATAATTTATATTCATTTCACAATTACCCCGTGTGGGTAACAAATCTCCATCTCTAGTCATTGAATGGACTCAAAATTTTAAAACCAGACCCACTTATTTTCTAGATACTTCTTCATCCTATGAATTTTGATTTTGAACATCACATTTTCCTCAATCAGTTTATTAAGCATTATCCTATACTGTAAACCAACTTTATTCTCGACAATTTTATTTTGGTGTACACAATATTGTAACATGATTACATGTATACTCTTTTGTTAGAATCTTTTAATTGAGATCTTGAATGTTATGCCTCGCTGAACTTTGGAAAGTAATGTTATATTAAAGGCGATATATGTATTAAAATGTAAACCAACTTTTTGCGCGACGACTTTATTTTGCGATTCACCGGAGATTGCCTGTTTCGCGGCGATTAATTTTCCAAAAAAGTCACACCTTTCGCTGAAAAAAAAAATGAAAATTTCTGTTTTTTTTAATAGGGCTTGATGGTCGTAGCCATTTTAGACTATATTGATCTCTCTAAGAAGAAGAGCATTGTATTAAGACAAAATTAAATATTCGAATTCTAAAGCTAAAATATATGAATGATTTCTTTATCAAGTGATAGTTTTTAGATTACATATTATGATATCTAAAACATTAACGTAGACCATCCGGTAGTGAGCTGTTGTCACAAATTATTTTTTGCCACTGGGCCGTGTAATTCAGGTATAGTTAGCTATCCGACTTCAAAATTATGAATGTTTAAAACAAATGAATACAAAAACTTTTCAACAGTTTTCAAAAGTACCATTTTTGGTGTGAAGCATCTCTATGGTAAGAGGAATCAAAATTGTAAATTCATGGCTCAACCACCCGGGGTGCCATAGGATGGGTCAAATATAAGAAAAAAAAGCCAAATTTTCAAAAGGGAGGGGGGTAAATATGATCATATATTGAACATGTACATGTATTTTTATTTAGGGTAATTGCTGTTTGTCATCTATAACAATTTTAACTTCGTCTTGAAAACTACATGGTAAATTGTCACTTGGCAATATTGAACTGATATGTGTTCTATTTTAGGAAATTGATGTCTTCTTTTTGTATCTACGATGTCGACTTTGCGTGGATATTATTGGATTTATAATATCGAAACTTCAGCTATATTGAGAGCATGACATTGTTGATCATTTCTTGTGCTTACATGTATACTCAGTGAAAAAGATGTTATAAATCCAATTTCTTAAGCAAATTTGAGAACACAGTATTTAACAATAGATTAGGTTGAATTGTTGGTACATGTACATGTACGTTCGTAGAAGCTGTTTATTAAAATTCTGTCTCATGTTTTCTATGATACTTTTTGACAATTATTGATTTAAACAAACAATATGAACATACAGTTGCTCGTATAAAATGAAGAACTAATCTGTTTGTGCAAATAAAAAAAACTTAAACAAGACTAGATGTCTTCATCTGAGGAATCTTTTCACAAACGTTAAAAATCCATCACACATATTTTTCGTGAAATGAAAACCTTCTATTTTGTTCCAAATATCATTAAAAAGCCCCCTTTAAATTTTTTAAGGGAATAAAAAATAAATCAATTTTAGTTTTTTATACAACAATGGATTTTATTTATCTTTTTTTTTACACGTGTATATTATTTTCATAATTGTACATGTGTATAATTTGTTAAACAATGTTCGACACTTTAAAAACAGTTCAAAGTTGCATTTCAGAAATTAGACCTAGCTGGAATAAAACAAAAATAAATTTTGGTGATTAACATAATGTTAGACGTTGCCTGACATTGAGACAAAGTCGTTGAAAGCACTGCAGTCTGTAATAGCCATGCATAAATCTTTGACAACAAACATTGCAAAATAAATTGCCCATCCTCCCTGATCGTGATCTGAGTCCTGCTACAAAAGATAAAAACAAAATTCTGTTTATATTATTTTTATATAATTATGTAATGAATGTTTAGCAATCGATTTATTGATAAAAAGAAAGGTAAGTACTAAAGTATATGAATCTATAATAAACATCAACTTGTTTGGATTAATATTCTTATACATGCATACTTTTAACAAACTTTCACTTGGTGTTTAAGAAGTCGTTTACATTGGATGATCTTACTTGAATAGTTAAATGCAATACTCAACAGCAAAACCAAATCCAGCAAAAGCACAATTTTCATGTTGAAAAAACACTTCTAATGACCAAAACAGTGCTTTCTTGCCTTAGTTTTTGTGTAATGTGTAATTGTGGAAAGTCCAACCTATCTTTAGAAGATCCGGAAAGGTGATTTATGTGAAGAGACAGGTAATTCATTATGCAAACTAAATGTGAAAAAATGCACGAGTTAGGACCTTGACTTTATTTTCAAACACACTAAATTACCTAACATTTCAGTATTCTAGCACTACCACGTCACCAATATGAGTTCTAAAAACAGTTGTTATTAATTGAATCGGGACATAATAACGTTTCAATACACTTGAATTTATACCAGTAATACGCAGTTTTATCATAGTTATTTTAATATGCGTTATGAAATGAAATAACTGAGTACTAAGTTTTTGAATTTTTGATAAATAAAACGCTCAATACCTGTTTTTTTTAAAAACATATTTACAATAATTCATGCGCAAATTATTTAATTTCATTAATAGCAAAGCGCCGACAAGCACGGCGAGCTCAAACGAAAACACCTTGGCGAAGATAAAATTCAAACTTTTGCTCCCTAAGTCTATTAAATTGCATAGCCACCATTCCTGGTAAATTGCATTTGGCTTCTTTTTTTCACAACCAGTAAAAATTTGACAAGATCATCAAACATTTAAAAGGTAATAAAACATTCTAGATTTTAAAAGGCAGAAGACATTTAAGGAGGTCGACTTGAGTTTTTTTAGCCGGGCGATTGCTTGTAGAGCAATAGCCGGCTTGTGGGATCCTGTTCAACCGGAAGTGGGCCGTCTTCACCGCCACTTGAACTTACGCTTTGAGAAATAGTACAGAAATATAACAAATGCAGTACTTTTAATTTTTGAAACATATTTTAATGTTTATAACCTTTTACAAAATAAAATGCAAAAATGATTTTAAGAAAGAAAATTACACACACGTGACAATAATTTTTAGCCGGGCTCATTGCGTAAGCAATGGCGAGGCTAATATAGCCGCGGTGCACGGTTTACCGGATGTTGACTGAATAACAGTTGAAATCGTTCTTCGCACAAAATTGTAGTTCCAACTTAAAAGAAAAAAAAAATTATATTAAAAAGATAGAATGTTTAGCGTGTCAGTTGGTCAGCGTAAGTGTACATCTGATATATTTAAACAAAACATGATGATCTTGACGTTCTTTGTAACATTCTTAATACTACGTGTGTTCAATATAAAGTTACTCACTGAGTGGCGGAATACATTGTTTACACTGATAGCCTAGTTCATTCGTTTATTAGAAATCACGTTATCAAGCTGAGTGTACAATTTGTTGCAGGAGTTGTTGTAAGAACGTTGAAATCAGTTAATCTTAGTTGAAGTGTTAAATATCTGACCCTCCCACAATTTATTATTTTTACGATATCAATATAAATATGTATTAATACACTTATAAATTCAATTAATTCATTAATAATTACTCATTGTGTATATTTAGTATATAATCATGCCATTTATACAGACGTTTTCAATACACATTAATGAGACCGGATATCTGTACTTTGAATACTTTGATTTTTTGCGTAAAAACTACTGTAACAATGGGAAAAAAGAAATTTTAACGAAATAATATAAACAACCTCTTACCAATTCAAACTCAAATGATGATATCTCCTATTCCAATAAGCGATACCACCGAATTAAACTCTGAATAGATGATATCACATATTCGAAAAGATGATATCACTTATTCAAATTGGTTAAGCTTAAAGGCAAGGAATGAAGGAAGTGTATCATTAGAAAATCTGTTGTTGAGTTCGTTCAACAAATAACAGGTAAGTATTTATTCTGTAGTATTCTTCAGCAGTGACAGTTAGATCAAGATTTTCTCTGTGTCGCATCCGATCCGCCGTTCTTGGTTACTGCAACTCGATACCGATACTGTCAGCAATGGCTGTTGCTTATGACTATATATATCTGTGAAAAACTTCCTCACAACGCTGATCGTTTATAACTTGCTTACAATTCCGTACGTCAACAAAGGCCTTGTATACATCACATTTTGAACTCTTGAGAGCCAAAGTTAGAGGCTTCATATAACTCAGTATATGTTGTACAACAACAATTGCAACAATAAATGTACTCTTCTCCTTCATATTTATAAATGCGGTGGCTTTCGTACGAGCTTCGGGCACAGTGTTTTCATTTCTTACATCTGCGAGCGAAGATAACATGGCTGCATACTTTCCAATGACAACTGAAAGAGTATCAACTCTAGCAAACCATCTAGTTTCGCAAAGCTTAGGCAAGGTGTTCACAGAAAAAGAATTTTCTTTGTTTTTATTACTTTCGGTCACCTCATTTTCGATATTTCCAATTAAATAATCAGCTTGTTTTGCGTTTGGAATATGTCGTTTAATAATCGAAACTCTCTTTGGACTGGCTCCAAGAAACCATGTCAGCTGATTAACATCATCAAAGAGATTTTCCCTGATCACAGGTATGTTCTTGCATGAAGAATTCGAAGATATAACTAAATTTAAAATTGTTTAGTAGTTTATATGTTTTTCTAAAGAACCTGACGCCGAGTCATGACTGTCAGTTTTCTTTTTCCTCAAAAAGGATGTCAGCTTTGTTTGCCTCTTTTTCTTTTGATCCATACTTTTAAATTTACGAATATAAACAACTTTGAGGTTTTATTGTAACTTGAGCCCGGACTCATATATTTTGAACATATTGATATAAAAGTAAAACATTTTTTTAGATTTGTTTAAATGTTAAATAAAAGCCTTTAGTTTTAAAACCAAATGAAATATGTTCTGCAATGTATAATTAAATAAGAGAAGGGGACGGTGGTGAAAAATCTAGTTAGGCAGTTGCCTCATTGCCAACATTGAAGCTACGCCCCAGAATTGGTGTCAAAGTCTCTTCTCTTGAGCTCTTTACCCAATTACTCAACTTGTTGCGGAGGGGATATAAAATCGCTAAGTCTATGTGCGTTGGAGTGTTAGTATGATAGTACACAGAAGCTTGTCCGTGGGCAAGTTTGGAAAAACCTAAGCACTTAAAATTAGCAAACGTTGCCAAAACTTCAAATCTTACTTCATAAATACGTACTAATCTCGGATTCATTAAATATTAATTATAACAAATAAATCTCGATACACTGAATATTAATAACACATAAACATTCGGCCTGGCGGAACCAAGGTAATCGTTACCTTTCTACCGGGATGACCTCCCTTGCATCTGGCACGATATGCTATCACCGGTGACTGTGGTCAAAACAAGCCTTTTGGTGCAACCGCCGAGAGTCAGTGCCATTTGTACAAATAAGGAAATTGTCTCACTGGGTATAAACTTCCGGAGGATACTATCCCAGGGGTAGATTCAACTTTTAAGTACGGGTAAAAAACAAGTTAAACAGACATAAAATACAAGAATCTCATTGGAAAGACTGATTAAAATCACGGTAGTCACAACTAAGTAAAGATCGACCGTCATTTTTATCCGAGTCTTGCTGAATAATCTGTTTAGTTCATCTTTATTAAATATAAGATATTATTTAATCTAAACCACTTGATCAACAAGTATAAAGTATATATCGTTTGATTTTTTTTAATAGCGGCGATCGTTGTCTTAATTCTGGATATAAGTCTTATCTTTAAAAAAAATTTACTAGTACGAGAGTTGTCCAAAAAGTTCGTGGACACATGTAATTTTATTCAAAATTACGGCGCCATTATCAGGAAAGTATTATAACATTTTAATATAGTGTATAATAATGTATATGTATAAAAATCAGAGCAACGTACATTTTTGTATTGGAGTTATCATTATATATACATTACCTATACAGGCCGCACGGCTCAGTCTGACGTTGACTTATAACGACGTTTCTATAACGTCGTAGTCCTGGGTTTACCTGAGAGTAATAGGCCGCATTCACCGTTTGGTCAGAGGGTACAATCGCAGAACTCATCAAAATATCGCTTGTGCCACTTGTGGATAAGTAAATTCGAACTATTACGATGTTTTTTCTGGGGGGTTTTTTCCATCGTTTGTTTTGTTTCTTTCGGTGTTTTACCTCAGTCGACACAATTTTATGATGGCGCGCTGTTCCGTGCGGTTAGATGACGTCGCTTTTTCAAGCGTTTTTAAAGACATGTTCTTGCCATAATATCTTTTAAAAGTCCTCTGCTACTTTGAAAATAGCTTCAAATGATGGATAAAAATGACGTACACAATACAGACTACATCACTATAGAATTTTATGAAGTTTTGAAATGTTTTATAAAAACTGTAAATATTCATATCTAAAAACTCAATTACAAAGTTTGGACAATTTTGACGCTGGGCCGTGCGTACTTTCCGCGACCCTTTGACACATTAAAATTCTAGTTTATTTCTATGGAAAACATTCAAAACCACTTTAGTTTGATTTGAAATTTTATGACAAAGATTTAGATATATTATATGTATATATAAACCCATTTAAAATGACAAAAACGCGATTGTCCACGAACTTTTTGGACAACCCTCGTATGTTTCAGCAAAATATCTATATTCTTTATTGCCTTAAATTGCCCTTCACGGTTGTATAAAACAATACTCATTAAGTATGCCTGCTACATGATGCAAATAGACATTGTAGAGCGCTGTAAACGTTGACTCGTCACTGCTCAGAGTCTACAAGTTATTAGTCAATCACATGTGCATTATATTTTATAGAAATCATACAGTTTTAGAGTAATTCAACGTAAATAATACATTTTAGCTCACCTTACCCAAAGGTTCACCTGTTTTTCGTCGGTCCGTTTGTCTCTCCGTCTGTCTGTAAACTTTTCACATTTTTGACTTCTTCTCTAGAACCACTGGGCAAAACTTAACCAAACTTGGCACAAAGCATCCTTATGAGACGGGGATTATGAATTATAAAATAAAGGATCTAAGGTTGTTAAAAGGTAGAGATTAGCACGAAACATTGAAAAAAAAAATGGTTTTTGTACCAATACTGGGGTCCTAAGAGGGATTCAAAGTGTTCAACACAGAGATATTACGGCGGGAATTGTTTACAAATCTTCGTAAGCACTACAATGATACAATGTACAGTTTATGAGATTACTCAGTCTATGCAAACATCCTCACAAAGTGTACATTCTAAATTCAATCTGATTGAAATTAGAGATCCTCGATCCGCTCCTTACTTTAAATTTTCTATTGTCGCTACACGAGGATCTGAAGAAACCCCGTTTGAGGTCACCTCCTGGTGAACTTTGATTTAAGAATATTCATGAGTTATTTTAGCCAATTATTGCAAGTGTTAGAGACGGTATTTTCGGGTTACAAACAAACATGGAGTCATATGGCGAAGCATTGGCACATGTTCTCGAATCTTTCAGTATCAGCGAGCTAGAAACGGAGCATAATTAAGTTGATATTAGACGCCCTCAGGGTATCAAAGATTAGAAAGATATATAGAGAAAAAATGTTTACAAATCTTCAAAAAGAGTATATTCTAAATTGTAACAAGAGGCCCACGGGCCTTAATGGTCACCCGAGTACCATAGCCCAGACACAGACCTGTCAAGAAATCTCGTATAGATGTTTGCATTTATTTAAGTTTCTAAACAACGAGTGTGTTAAAATTTCAAGCATCTGCGATTAATTGTTGCCAATAAATCTGTGACGAAAATTCGTTACGGACAGACACACAAGGGTAAACAGTATTCCTTTCTCCATCGGAGCGGAAGTATAATCATTTCAATTAAACAATTGAACATTTTGTACTATCTGTATCAATTCCCCGACCAAGCCGACAATGGTTGGACATGTATCCATCGCTTGATACCAGGCATCCTCTGCTTGCCTTAATGGTGCCAAAGGTGGGCCACCTCCTGACTTTGGTCGGCGTATAGAATTGATTTTTTCTTTAGCTTTTAAGCATAAAGAAAAGTCTGAGTTAGATACAGTTTTTGGGTTTTTTTATATTATCGACTCAATGTTCAATAGATCATTATTATAGACAATGAAGACAAACAGAATAATTCATGAAATACTTTTATTTTGTGATTTGGCGATTGTGGCCACGACCTACATAATACAAATAAATATATTTATATATATATTATGATTTTATAATAAACGTTATAATCAAATAATCCTTATTCCTTAATGCATTTTATAAATAAACCTTATCCTTATAAACCTTATCCTTATAATCCTTATCCTTATAAACTTTATCCTTATAATCCTTATCCTTAAAATCCTTATCCTTATAAACCTTATAAACAGTGACAACATTCATACTGGTACTGGGTGAGCAGATACTCAGCAGAAGTTGTTAAAATACCTAAATCTAATAACAGGCGTCTCGAATTAGCGCCAAATGGTTGTCTACTGCAAAAATGACAACCACCGCCAACAGTTTGGTGGAATGAGAGACGCTTTAAACTGTAGGCGTGGCCACACCTTGAAACTCGAGTTAAAACGACCATTTTTCATAAAAGCACACTTTTTGTAATGCCCTCTGTAAATTAAAAAGGAAAACACAATTGCCTAGATTCGACATATGAACTCCATCACTACAAAACATTTCTTTTGAAGACCAAGTAATCTCTGGGTATTTTATAAAGAACCCACCATTGACTGCCACTAAATGATTCATAAAGTTATTGAGTCTGACTGCAGCAATGTTTTGGGACTTCGAATCTGAACTAAAACGCCATGATATTCTTGGCAACATATTCGACCAACCAATAGTTGTTTTAGGGAGCATTTGCTTTAACCTTTCAAGGGTTGATTGCATAATGGACCGTAGCTGCAATAACGGAATTTTCCCTATATCATTTGCACCGCAATGGATAATCAAAACATCAGGTGGGGATTCATACCTTAACAAAAGCCTAATTTTGGGAATAAGGTCAAACCATTTCATGCCTCCTTTTCCTTGCCAAAAAACTCTGTAATTTCTTCGTCTTAATCCCAAATCAACACCATCTATGGAGTTTTTTTGCGAAGTAGAACGCCCATTTAATTAGTGAGGAACCAACAATCCAAACAATCTTTTCACTACCTATATAAATAGAATATCTATATTTATAGATCTATATATAAACAAAAGTTACTTAATCCTAATATAGCTTTTAAAGGCGTTGGAACTCCATCTACCTTGTTTTTTAATTTCCAATTCTGAATGACCGTACGAAAAACTGTCTGACGCCGCTCCAATACGGAAGGAATGAGATTTGTAATGAGATTTTGGAAGACCAGCAACTTCAAGCGACTTGTTTAATACTGAACAAAATTGAAACCTTGTCAGAGGACTGCCATCTAAATGCACAAATAACTGACCACTTATCTTTGGTCTCATAGCTATATATTTTTTTAACCACAATACAGGACATACATAATTTTTTGTCGGTTCAAAATTACAGATTCCCCTTTTCCAATTTGATCCGTTTTAGAAAAGGGAACTATAAGCTCTATGTAATCTACCGTGGACTTTTGATTTGTTACAAATTTTAAATGTTCGAAGGCAATAACTTGATTGGTTTGGTTTGAACTTAAAGTAAATTCCCCAACTCTCAAAAAAGCATGATAAGCGACTGAAAATGCCGTGGAAAAAAGAATAGCCTCAAAATTTGACGAACATACTAAAGATGTTGTTTTTATAAGTTTCTCAAGAATGTGTTTTGTAATAGGGAGTCTGCAATCTTTTGAATGGTTTGACCTTTTGATTCCCTCTAATAATTTTCTGATCAAAAAATTTTGTGTATTGTCAGAAACCCCCAATAACTTGCATTTGAAACCAATTCCTGAAATATATGATGAAATTGTAGCGTGTGCTAAACCTTTCAGCGACAGATGAGCGATAAACATTGATATGTGTGAAACAGGGGGAGGCCAAAATTGACGTAGCTCATATGACGATCTAAATTGCTCAAAACCCTTAAGGCTAGTTGAATAAGCGTTTCTTGTATTTAAAGCAATTGAATTGAGCGTCAGGCGTTTAATTTCAGCTGTGAGATCATTCCTATAAAATCTTCCGGAATAGGAATCGGATGTAGACTGGATTCTGGGGCAAGGGCACGAAACCTGGTCCACTGTCTGCGAGAAATTGAATCAGCAATAGCATTGTTATAACCAGCAATGTGACAAGCTTTAAAATAAATATTGTTCACCACGGAATGTAATACTAAAGGCCGAACCAATTCCATAACTCTGAGTGATTTAGATGATTTCTTATTCAAAATAGAAACCAAAGCCTTATTGTCAGTGTGAAAAAGTATCTTTTTGTCGAGAAATTGAGTTTTAAATAAGAAAAAAGCAAGGACAATCGGCACCAACTCTAAAAATGTTATATCTAACATAATATTTGGCTCTATCCAACTTTGAGGCCAACCAAAATATGCCCATTGACCATGAAAGTACACGCCACAACCTAACTGATGATTGCCTGCACTGTCAGTGTAGAGGTGCAGTTGGTCATTTGAAAACCAATTGACATCCATAAAATTTAACCATTAAAATTGTGTAAAAAATCTAACCACACTCGGAGGTCTGATTTCATTCCCAGCGTTACTCTAATAAAATGACCTGGATGTTTAATTCCACACATAGCATCACAAAATCTTCTGTTAAAGGCCCTTGCTGATGGAATAGCTTTTGCACAAAAATTTAAAGTGCCTACCAATGATTGTAATTCTTTAAGCGTAGTTTTTGATTTCTGTAACATATCTCGTAGTAATTTCTCCAATACGATTATTTTTTCGTTTGGAATTCTGATAACCATTTTATCTGTATCGATTACAATACCCAAAAATGTAAGGACAGTTTTAGGGCCTTCTGTTTTTTCCTCTGCTAGAGGGATGCAAAATTCATCGCAGGTATTTTTGAAGGAAGACATCAACAAATCACAAATTTCAAATGTACTTCCAGCAAATATAAAGTCATCTAAATAATGGTTCAAAGTGTGAATTCCAGTTTTTTCTTCAACTACCCACTGTACAAAGTGTGCAAATTTTTCCCACAAGGCACAACTAATAGAACAACCCATTGGTAGACACATATCATAATAATAATCATTATTAAATTTGAAACCAAGTAACTGGTGGTCTAAAGGGTTAACGGGAAGTAGCCTAAATGCTGATTTAACATCCATTTTCCCTAAAAAGGCTCCTGTTCCTAGTTTCGCTACCATATCTAAAACCTCGTCAAAAGAAGTATAATGCACAGAGCAAGCTTCTATATCTATAAAATCATTCACACTAAAATCAAAAGGATAAGATAGGTGATGGATCAAACGCCATCCTCCATCCTTCTTTGCAACAACACCTATAAGTGATAATCTTAAATTACCTAATGGCTCATAATTAAAAGGGCCAGCTATACGACCCAAAGCAATTTCCTTATCAATTTTTTCCTTAACCACTTTTGGATGATCTTTAACAGACACTAAATTTGTGCAGGTCGTAGAAATTCTAGGACCCTCATAATGAAGGTAAAACCCAAATCTAAACCCTTTTTAATTCATCAGCTATAGATTGGTTTGGATATACTGATAAATATGGGCACATTATGTCCACTTTAACTGGAGTTGAACCTGTTCTTACGAAAGGGGTTTGCTTGATATTTGTTGCCTGATTGACGAAAATTTGATGAGATTGGCTGGGGCGCTTGAAAAGCTCTTGATGCTGGTAACCTCTGTACAACTTGCTTATCAGAACAATGAATAGCAGGATGTTTGTTTTGACACTTTAGACATTGATGTTGATATTGACAATTTTGTACACGGCAGAAACCTTTGTTGTTGTATTCATAACAGAATTTTGGGTTGTTCTGAGTATTTTTATATACAGACTGAGTATTGCTATTGGGGGTAATATAAAGTAGCCATAACTCTTGGTCAATTTTCCCCCATGAAATACTGTTGTCTTTCGCTCTTTTTAAGCGAAATTGTCGGTCGTATTCTCTCCAGCCTAAACCACCAGAAACTCGACTAGCACCGAGTTTGACATTTGCCATATATTTGATAAGACTAAGGGTTTGATCGACATGTGATGACAAATAAATACTCATATATATAAAAAATGCATCTAACCAAGCATCAATACTAGTAATTTTGGTTGCATTTGTAGGTTTTAAAGTAAGTTGCCCATTCATGAATAGAACTCTACTTTCTTGTGTGTCAAAATCTGCCTGCTTATTCAGGAGTGTATGCAGTTCAACGAATTCACCTTTCATGATTTTTAGCTTAACTAACTGTGGAACGTGCATAGCTAGATCATCATGCACACTGTTTATACTTGGTGGATCGGATAAACATGAAGGTGATTCAATTGTATCGAAACGAATAACTTCGTTCGAAACAGATAACTCTGGATTAGACGAGATTTTGCTTCCTTCATTCATGGATGTGTCCAACCGCTGAGAAATGATCGTTTCAATCTTTCTATTTATTTCCGGCAACATCCGCTCTGCCACCGATGACACTACTTGTTCCAGTCCTGTGGCTCCATCCGTACCAAAGGTGATTGCATCAATTGGTTGTTGTGGACCTCCGGATTTTTCAGCATTTGAAGTCTTTTTGCCTGGTAATCTGGCCTTTCCCGAGTAAACAGATCTACGTTTTACTCCTGACCCCCCTGTCCCTGCGTCAACGGAATGGGATTTCTTGCGTGGTTGCATTCTCGCAATCCAAACTGCTTGTTTTTTGTTTTTTGATCTACAAAACAGTGATGGCAGGCTTGATGCAGACAAATGGCTTTTGCTATACCAGACGGAGCTGGCCGGGCATCATTAAGTCCTGGTTTTAATAAACTGTGTCTGTCCAATTTTCAAAATCATCATCTTCAATAATTCCGAACAGAATTAATTCAGATATTATTGCAAATATTTGGTTAGCAACGGGGACTTCACAATAGTTCATGTAATAATACTAATACCTTGCAATTATTTAATATACTGACTGACCATAATGTCGTCATTTTACCAAAATGGTATGACCCTGGGGGAGGGTCATAAATTACACAATTTATGTTTCTCTCCGCCTATAGATGCAACACATCAAACTTGATCAAGATAACCCAAGTGCATGTAGTTTAAGAGAAAAAGCTATAAAATGTTCTAAAGTTAACACAGGACCTATGACGACGGGCAAAAACAGATCGCAGTTGAGTTAATTAGGTGACTTTAAAAAGAGCCATCAATCTAAGTTATAACTTAGTTGTAAGTAGTAAGACGTAGACGTGTGTTTAGGCACGATTATAAACGTTGAGCGATCTCCGAATCTCTGGATAAAAATTTAATAAACTTTGACCTTTACAGGAAGTTAATCATTGTTAAAAAAAAATGAGACACAAATACCTGCTGTTTTAGGTACTGTTTCAATTTGTTTGACCTACTTGTATGTTAAAACGTAAGACGCCTTAGAAAAATTTATCTCGAGATTTTATATATACGAAAATTATTGCCAGTCTGTTACGGATGAAAATAGATTCTATAGTTCTATATTTTAAACATTCATAATTTAATATCTGGGAAATATTTTAGAAGCTCCGGAAAAATGATTTAATTTTTGGGTCCATTTGAATTAGTCGTGTTGTGTTTATAATGCATACTAATAAGCCTGTACGCTAAACGTTTTAAGTCAGGTAGAAAGCTTCCTGGAAGCGCCACCTATCAATGTATAAGGAGTACAAAATTTGTTCCATTTTTTGAAGGGGAGCATTTTTCTTAGTCCCGCCAGGGTAAATGTGCATATGTTATTAATATTCAATGAATCTGAGGTTAATACATTTTTATTAATTAAAATTTGAAGATGTTGCAACGTTTACTAATTTTAAGTGCTTAGGTTTTTGTTTTTGTTTTTTTATAAATTTGGCCCAGGGAGAAGCTCCTATGTACTATCATACTAACACACCCACCACATAGAGTTAGCGATTGTACCTCCGCAACAAGTTAAGGAATTGGGTAAAAAGCTTAAGAGAACAGACTTTACACACCAATTTCAACATTACCTGCTGTTAATTTAAAGTACTATCATACAAGCTCCATTCTTTGTCATCTGAAGCTTCATGATATTTAGTTGATATAGTTCCTCGAGATCGTATTTCCCAACATGCCCACACCTGGCGGGTGCCCTAGCCAAAGTGTTACTCTGGAATGTCTCCTCCTCTACATGGGGAGTAGCCCGTGTCCCAATCTGTATAAAAAGAGGAGACAGAAAAACAGCTTCCAGATGACTACTCTTTTATTCAGATATAACATTTTAATGTAACATTTTAACAATAAATATTAATATTAATTACAATGAAATATATCAACATTAATATTCATTACAAAAATCTCTGAAAATAAAATATTAGTTGAACCCCCTGAATTTATCAACTCTACTTTTGAGAATGTGCACAATTGTAATAATTCATCTTACCTGTATAAAAAGAGGAGGCAAAAAGATAGCTTCCAGATGACTACTGGAGAGCTGTATTTCCCCGCACCCTCATATTATACGCACGGACACTGCGCTACAACATTCTCATCCTAATAAGTAAATGCGATCAAGTCCATACTAATGATCTGACGCACCGTGGTCAGTAGTTGCATTTTATTTATATTTCTGACCCGGCGTCGACAGGCTCATCACTGGACTTAATTATACATTTCTCTTGAACAGAAACAATTATACGCTATCTATATAACGTATGTACTTTAACCAATTTCTATAGAAATTCTGTTATGATTGTACCATGATCGTAATTAAGATAGAAAGCTTCATGGACATCATAGTCTTGTTTCCTCGTTGGTGTATACATTTACGATCGTCTTGAAAAAACTCTCTCGACTTTCACATTTCTTGATTTATTCACTGTAATCTTGGCAAGACAGAAAAAAAGGATTCGGACAATTTGTCTCGTACGGTTTTCCATATTTCGGTAGTATTCATAGACATAGATACAAAGATGCCCTCTAAAACAGCAGCTAATCATGCATTCTATTTATCTTCCACTGCTGTGGAAGTAAAGAAATTTTTGTAAGATTCGATGCATTTTCACATGGCCATATTGGCTCCAACCTGAGGGTCTGAACCCCTAACCCAGGGGCCATGAATTTCATTATTTTGGCAGAGGGCTTCATGGACAATCATATCATGCATTTAGTTTTTCTCAAATATATATGTGAGTAGAGAAGAAGATTTTATACGATTTAATATATCTTTACTATATGGCCATATTGACTCACCTCAGGGCCTGAACCCCAGACACAGAGGCCCACATCCACAATTCAGGTAGAGTGCTTCATGGACATCATAATCGTTCATTTAGTTTATCTCAGATTTATATTGGAGTAGAGAAGAAGATTTTCTAAGATTTAATATATTTTCACTTTATGGCCTTAATGACCCCACCCTAGGGCTTGAACCCCCTGGCTCAGGGCCGGACCATGAATTTTATAATTTAGGTAAAAGCTTCATGAACATCTTAATCCTGCCACTACTGTTGAAATACAGAAGATGATTTTCTAAGATTCAATACATTTTCACTATATAGCCATATTGACCGCGCCTCAGGACCTAAACGTCTGACCCAGGGGCCATTAATTTCACAATTTTGGTAGAGGCATCCCTGCTCGTCATAACCACGTGCTTAGTTTATCTGCTTAATGTCCAGTAGTAGAGAAGAAGATTTTTAAAATGTGCACAAAATTTTACCCAAAATTAATGGTCCCTGGGGGGGGGGGGGGGGGGGGGGGTAAGGGTAGTGAATTCCACAAATTATATTTGCCTTCCCCTATAGATGCTAGACACCAAATTTTGTCACGATCATGTGCGGATTCAGAAAATTTTTCAAAGGGTCCGACGGTTATTTGAGTTTGCCGGGGAGAGTGGGTGGGTTGGGGGGGGGGGTTACGAGGCATATTTTTTGTAATTTTATAATGTAATTTAAAGAGATTTGAATTTTGCAGGTGGGGTCTGGACCCCCCCTGACCCCCTTCTAGATCCGCGCATGAGGATAACCCTCGTTTTAGAGAGTAAGCCGAAAATGTTCAAATGTTACGCATGACGCACCACGACGGACGAAAAGAGATCGCAAAAGGTCACCTGGGTGACTCAGGTTACCTTATGAAAATTAAAGATATGCAAACTCCATAATATAGCGTCTCCTCCACTCGTTTGTTTACTTTGCTTGATCTGCAACTACATGTATCTAGACTAGAAACGAGCTCGATGCAAAGCAACGACTAGGTCTTCCGTCGCAGCTGCGTCATACTTGTGACGTAATACTAAATTGATACAATGTTAGATGTATAGACCCTGAATAAATAAGACAAATGCTTTCGATATACATAAGAGTTTGTTTCATGATGAATTCTTTGTGAAATACAATTGCTCTCGAGCCATATGCATTAAAGTTAATTGATATACTATCGATATGTTGTGTTATTATAGTCCTAATAATGCATAAAGCCTTATTAGGCTAATACATGTATGTTTAGTCTTAGATTGGATGAAAATATCTTGGTCATAGGACTCTTGGCTCTTAGGGCTTAGTCATTTTTTATCAATTGTTCGGGGATTGTCTGGAACAAATATATAAAATTTTTATCTGACTCGATTGTTTTTGATCGCGCAACTATACATGTATCTTGTAAACTCTTTAACGATGCATGCTCAGAAATGTAATTTATCGTGTTCATCGTTTTGAATGTGTAAACATTTCCGCATCAATTCGATTATTTCTAAAGCAGCATCACGCATTTGATTGGATCTAAATCACAGTTGTTGTTATGTCTTTTTCGTATAATAATACAGTATAGACATTTGTTTTCTAACCTCTGGACCCCCCCCCCCCCCCCCCCCCCCCCCCACAAATTTCTTCGAACAACATTGTACTACGTTTTGTGCATCATTGCCAAGGCGATTGATGAAAAGAACATGTCTACTAATTGTACTATATTGTATAAGCAAATAGAGATCTTTAAAAGTTGTCTTTAGTTTGATTCTCCGCATGTTGTTTTTTCAGGTGCAGTTTATTTTGAGAAACTTATTTAATCATCATAATTGTCTAAATATAGACAGAATCATATCGACGGTTATATTTACACAGTGGGTATGCTCGGTATGAAGGTCAAAAGACATAACATTTTACGCGCATTTTTTATCGAACGTGTCAAGCGACAATGAATTTTTTAAAAAATACATCCTGAAAATTTTTACAGGGGTTTCGGGGGAATAATTTGGTCTTCCGGGGAGGGGGAGCACGTGCGGATCCAGAAAATTTTTCGGGGGGGGGGGGTTCCGACGATTATTTGAGATTACCGGGGGATGTCTGAGGCATATTTTTGGTCATTTTATAATGTAATTTAAAAAAAATGAATTTTGCAGGGGAGGGGGGTCTGAACCCCCCTCCCCTGACACCTCCCTTTCTAGATTCGCGCATGGGGAGGACCGAGGCCTTTTTTCGGTAATATTAATCATTTTCATTTAATTAATCATTTTCATAATTATCGGAATGCCGATATTACCTTTTAACGCAATTAAAACTTAAAATACGAACCAGTTAGTCTCGGTGAGTATTCGGCCAACATGCGTACGTGTAAGAAAGAAATGGCAATATTCAAGAAATTCGGATGGACGATCTGGGTCCCAGGTCGTCCATCCGATTTTTTTTCCAGACCTGCTAAAGACCTGCAGCTAGAGATTGTCAAGCTTTTATTGATCATGTCAATTTATTTTGTCTCAAAGAGGCAGTTTTTTACAACAATGAGGTTTTCCCTTATATGTACATGTAAAAAAAAAAACCAAGAAATCGGACACAATTTTCAGTGGTATCATTTTACAATTTAAGGGTCTAATAAAATTTTGTACGAAGTTTCAAGATACAACTCTTTATTGCTTTATCCGAAACGTTGCATGGAAAAAAGATTTACATCTTTTAAATGACAAAAAGATTTGCAAAATGAGCTTAGATTTACAGCTAACAAACAACCATAAAGACAGATTGAGAACAACTAATTTCTTCTTCTTTTTTTTTAAATCATAAGAAATTCAAGAAAAAAAGATTTTTTCTTTATATGCGATCAGCAAAGGGTTCTATGTCCTGCCAGCACCTACCTGATACATTGCACCATGGGTCTTTGGAGCTTGTTCTTTCTTTCTGGGATATTTTTTTTAAAAATCTGTTTAGTATGCTCTACTAATAATGTATTTGATATCGTACACAAACGTAGTTATCGATACTGTGATATCAATGTATAAAGGACAGAATCTCTCTCTCTCTCTCTCCTCTCTCTCTCTCTCTCTCTCTCTCTCGTGATGAATTCAAAATGCTCGAACAACACATACGACAAGTTGCCAGGCAAGACTATATGTGCATAAGCCTGGCGTATGCATGCATGTATTAAAGTTTCAGCATTAATTGAGAAAATTTACAAAATACCGTTAATATATTCTTATCATGATAAAAGTAAAAGATCGAAAAGGCAATATTGTGGGTGTAGGATGAATGTGTAGTTTTTTGGAGGTTTATTTTTGATATTAATATTTATCGGGATCAATTTTGTTTATTGGTTTGTTTTGTTTATTGAAAAGGGGGATAAAAAAATTAGTAATTTCCCGTATGAAGTCAAGCATATCTTCTTAATATCATAGGCCAAAAGCATGTTGGAAAAAAGAAATATTGTATCAAGCAGTTTTTATGCGCAGATCAAGCATTCTCTATGGTTTTCACAATTATCAGTTACTATTTACTAAGGACAAAATGAGAGAATTTCCACAGAGATTATATCGGTAACTGATAGTTAACATTGAGTTCCAGCTTGTCTTCTACCACATGCAAGCACGAGTGTAATCCTGATTTAAAAATAGGTATCGTGGGGGGGGGGGGGGGGTCATCGCAACAAGATTGTGTACTAGTGTGGTAGAATGAACATTGTTAATTAATAATTGATGTTGAATTATAATTAATAAACAAAATCATAAGTTTAGTTTGACATACAGTCTGGAAAGTTAACAGTCAGGACTTAAATGCAAGGAAATGTTGTTTCTGAAGCCAAGTTCTTTTTCTCTATCTGCTGGACGATTTCATTCGTTTTAAGCCCTTTCACAATTGGCGCACGAGCACTTTACAACACTTTGCGATCGGAATTTTTTGGCTTCACACGAGTTATCGCATCCGTTGCAAAAGCTCTCGCATTCGTTGCAGGCGTTTTTGTGGTCGCATCAAGTCTCCTAAAAAAAGTGGACATGCACACTATTCAAACGCGACCGAATGCGATCCAAATTACTGCAAAGCAACGCACGAACATTAGTACGAACGTTTTACAACGTTTGGTGTACTCGCAAGAGCGATGCTCGATTTTTAAAAATCGTACGATAAATCGCAGCTGTTTATGCGTGTGTTGTGCGACCATGAGACTGTTGCTCATCGTGACTCATGTAATCTTGCAACGTTTTACTATCATTGCAAGATTAATCGGTTTCAGTTTCCATGCTTGGCCACTAGTATATCCTGGACACAGGGTTATTTTCGCCGCGTGATATTTTCGCTTCTACTTACGGTTTTGCCTCGTCTTGAATTCGCCCCAACAATGTTGTGGTAAAAGAGAGATAATATGAGACATTGGAATTCGCCAAGTTTTATTCCGCTTACTGAGAAAAAGAGCTAAATGAGCAGAAAATAAAACGGGGGCGAATAGTTCCTTTATACAGTATACACTGTTTAAGCATATCTGTTTCAGGTCATAATGACCTTGATTTTGGCTGTTGCTTTTGTCATCTTCTTGGGCGGTATCTTCTCTTGCGTTCAACTATTTTTACTGAAGAGCGTCGGAAACGGGAGGTATATATACCCCCTCTGACTCGAACGAACATTCGTACGATGAAACGCATGATCGGACGAGCGCCGCTTGTCCTATCGCATTGGCGCACGTTCAATCGTCCGATCATCTGGTCTTTCGTGAGATCCTATCGCATTATCTTACAACATTTGCTTTCATTGAACAACAGTCGCATATAGACGCAAGATGTATCGCAAGATTCAATGCGTTAACAGCGCACAACGGTCGGTCTGAATTCTGCGAGTTTCGTACGAGTACTTTTTAATATGCGATTATTTTGGCAACAGTTTACGAACTATGTCTAATTTTTTAGGTCGCACGAATATTTTGTCGCTTCTGCTCGTGCGCCAATTGTGAAAGGGGCTTTAAATAGGGTGTAAGAATGCGTGTCTTACTAAAAATACATGATCACACTTTAACCGATTAAAAAATGACTGTATGTTAGATTTAAAAATCGTTTCTAAAACATTCGATCTCGTATATCGTTGTTAACAAATTCAAAACTTTGAACGATTAAATTGATTTTTATACCCACCCCCGCCCCCATGGAAGAATCCATTCTAACCATTAATACAAAAGGTAAAACAGGACTTCGCGCCAGAATGTCTCATTCATTAATTTTTACGAGTCCAAAATAGGAACTTTTGAGAGACATATCATACAATGTGAATACACTGGAGCATACACATGTACATGTACCATGCATGCAGTTTACTTTGCGTTTATTTTCTTATTTTGAGAGTCCTTTAATTGCTTAAAAATGCCTTGAATATTGTTATCTTTATGCCATATAACATGTAAAACTGTTTTCATTTCACCGACAAATTTGAAATAATGAAATGATTTTTTAAAATGAAAAACAATATAAATGGACGTTATAAATCCTATGTCAAACGACTTATTACTACTTGAATCTGCACGTCTCTTTAATGAATTTATGAACAGCGGCAAATTTCAAAATGTATTTTAAAGGTAATGTTAGCTGCAAGTCTGTAGCCCCCGGTCTGGAAAAATTCGGATGGTAGTCAGTCTGAATTTTTTTTCAGACCGAGAGCTACATATTTGCAGCTAACGTAAGGTAACTAATACGTCATGCTTTCAATGAAATTATTTTGTTCAGTCATGCAAGGTTATAGAAAGCTATACTTACTTGTTTAAAAAAATACTTCGTCTTACATTCGCTATTTGTAGAACACGCAGAACCAGTATCAGTGCGGCCCTCACCATATACATTGTTCGACTTTAATAGCCCTAGCATTGTAATAGCATTGCTTTGCATGTACACAAAAACTTAAAAAAATTCAACACTTAAACTGTTTATTTGTATAGCTATTTATATGTACACATTATATGCATAGTGTACACGCGTGATTCAAAATACCCCAAACTGAGGAGGGTAAAGAATTTAGTCATTGAGTCTACATTTTATAGAATTTGTAAAAAACACATTGCAGGTCTGAACGTTTGTTAAATTGTCGATCTATCCATAAATTCCTTCGATTGCTAAGGCTACAGCGTTATTGATAAACATTTAACAGCGTTTTTTCCATGCAAATGTCTTCCACGGAGGATAGCGAGTACATTTATAAATTATAATTTATTCAATTATCTCTTCAAAATTTTGTATGTACTTAATAATTTATAAATTGATGATGAAGGCTGTTTGATATTTTCGTTTGTTGATGTTTTGCAAATACATGTAGTTAAAAAACGCGAAACGCGGGGCGAGTCATAATCAATATCCCTAATAACCGTAACTAAAAATTAACAGCTTTCGATTCAAATGGTAATATTGACGAATATTAAGTTCACATTTTAGAAGCCATCTCCACAATGATATTATCTTCATCGTAAATCGGTATTTTGTAATGCTTTAAAAGAAAGTCTTCTATCGCAAGCAACCCCGTGTTCGTTTAAAATTTCCAGCGTACATTTGTATGTCAGTTATACACATTATGCTTTACAGGACGGCCGTGTATTGTAGAAAAATTGAGTTAACTTTAATTACCATGTATTGGAACCATTTTATTAACACATCTTCCAGTAATGAAACAATTCAAGATGTCTTCGTTAGAGTAAAACAGTGGGGCTTTTAAACATATGTACGTCCAGCTCTACAAGCACATGCACTGTCGTCTGGGCGACGGCCTGTATACAGCTAGCAATTAACTCTGCTATCGATCGGTCACCTGAGTCTCGGAATGCATCTAAATATAGAGAGGGGCACAGTTTTGAAAATGACAACCAAAATAAAGTCAGAAAAGTAAATTTTCATGAAATAAAAATGTATCAGTTAGTGCATTACAAGAAGCCCTTTCATAACTTTAGACATAAAATTCAATACTACGGATGGAATTTGAATTAATTTCTTAACAACTTTGCTTCAATAATGCATTAGAAAATTTTATTTTTTAACATGTTATTGACAAAGAACTACTGAAGCCTCTAACTCCCTAATACTGAGTATTAGGGGCTAGTCCCTTTTCCTTCATACCGAATGAAAGGTCTCGGTAAGACCCACAACTTTTGAAATACATCTTATAACAAATTATTATCAGGTGAAACACTAGAAAGGAAAATACGTGAATTTTTTACCCCATTTTTTCAAACCTAATTTCAACACCTATACCACTCCTTTTATTTGCATTTAAATAACAAATGGATAGTATCTTTAAAGCTTTCAATGTATCTACTTCCAAACCAGCCAATCTTTGAGACTCTGACAGTGATCGTTAAAGCTAAACCCATCCGACAAAAAGGGTCGTTAAATTTTACTAAAAGGGGAATAATTCAAACCCGGATGGGGATATTCATCAAGTAAAATATGAAACGACAACATCGCGCGGCATGTTATCAGGCCTGAAAATTTCATAAGAATCGGTGAACAAACGAGCGAGATATTAAGAATCAAAGTTGGCGTTTAGAAGAAAAAAATAATAAGAAATCTGAATATTTTTCAGAATAATAGTAAGGTCTTCCGTTCGGAAACGGAAGACCTTAATAAGAATTTCAATTTACAAGAATGGTGTATCGTGACCTTGGAAAAATATTGATTGGAGACTTCAATTCATCATCATCAAAGTCCATGAAAATTGATAATGTCGTAAGTCAGGTTTCTTTATTATGGACTATTCCCACTTGATTAAAAAGTTAAAAAAAAAAGGATAGCAAAAGCGGCAATGGTGGTTATATAATGAACCTTAAAAAGACAGCACAGCTGAAAACACATGTGTATTTAACTCCAGATTTACTCATTGTATCGTTAGGAAATAAGAAATAACGTTGATTGTGACAGTTGAAGTACATAAAAATCCCTTTCACATACCTAATTAATGTAATTATGAGCTTCCGGAAATTTAAGGGTCGTACAAACCGGAATAATCTTATATCGTTTATTTGTACCACGTGGATTTTGATTGACAGTAAATGACACGTTCTGAAAACAACGAGATCTTCGGCCACGGTCATCATGGAATGCGAGGTAAAAGGGACTCTCTAAACGGAACACATCATCACTTTCTCGATAATTTATAAATGGTTCATCAATTTCGGTTCATTTTAAAATGAACAGACATAAATATGTCAAATAACCCCACAAGGGGCCTCACTTATAAAATGCATTTAGGTTGTAGCAACTCCTGTGATAACCATGCTTACAAAATAATGATTCTGGTTATTTTAAAAACTTTGAACAATTATTACCTGGGAGAAGTAGAAAAGACATATTTCTATTAAAGGACCGGTGACACAAAATCATTTTCTTCTAAAAACATTTTCTTTGATAAATATAAATCAGTGTATAACAATTTTCCCACTTGACTAGTATCAGATAAGAACACACAGCTCAATTAAGTGTGCTGAAAATCCCAGCTGCAGCCGATCTCCGAATTTTGCCAATGTTTAATGAGATAAAAAAAACCCTGTGTGTTATTCGCCAGAGATGACCTAGTCAGCAATCGGCTATATAGTAAACAGAGCAATGGACGAGGATTTTTTTTTAATACTGAGGATACTGTATTTGTGTTGCAAAAGATGATTTTGAGCCTTCAATTTGAAATAAAGCACGATCATTTTAAAGTGAATTTATAAAAAGCATATTTTATAGAAAAGCCTAGCTTTATGAACCCTCTCCCGAAAACAAAGAAGTGAGATTATAGAATGTACAAGAATATACATGTAGTATCATGGGTTAAATGAGTTAGGGAGAAATTTTGTGTACATACCGGTAATAGAAAATTATTAAAATAATAAGTAATTAAATTAAACTGAATCTGAAAATTCTGTGATTAATAATAGCAAATTATCATCCTGTCATCCAGACAGGCAACATGCAACTTTATTATAGATTCTCAATACCAGTTAACTCAGTAAAGATGGAAATTTGTTTGAAAATGCACAGGTGCCCACCTCATTTGGGATCCATATTGATCCAATCTTGCTGATCCAAAACATTGATTTAAATAAGGTTGATATTGATCTAAATATTTTTTTTAAATTCAACTTTGAGCAGTCCTTGCAGAAAATGTTTTTTATAAATCTAATCGACGTTTTCTTCTGTAAATAAACTTGGGTTCAATAATTATTCTTTTCCTATAGATTTATTATAACAAAATTTTTATTTTCGTCCTCCATCTGCTTTATAAATTTAAATCAAAGTAATAAAAGTATCATTCTTTTAATGTGTGTTGTGTTACTGTCATATTTTCATAATCATACATATAGTTTTTTGGGTTTTTTTTTTTTTAGGGTAGCTATTTATTTCCTGACAAAGACAGTACAAAAGAATACAAGTACACACAGCTTACAATGTAACAAATTGTTTCCTAAAGTATAAGAATAAATTATATGAAAATAGGCCTAAGTCGCATATACTATATATTACACATATAACTCATTTACAAAATTAATGTACTTGTACACTACTTGTAAAAGGAAGTTAAAGTCAGTGAAAACGCAATGAAAGAAAGAAATTCTTGAGAGAAAAGTGGGGGGGGGGGGTAGTTATTTATAATATTACCTATTGAATCTAATAAATATAATTAATCTGTCATAATAATGTCATATTTTTTGCTAGTGCCTCTCGCACTCTGAGATTCTACAGCTTTTAAGCAAAATATATTTCTCAACTATGGCATGTCAAACGTTGCAATATTCGATCTTTTCCATTAGTATTGTATAATTTTCCATTTGTATTCTGTAATTTTCCATTTGAATTGTATGATTTTCATTTGTATTCTATAATTTTCCATTTGTATTGTATAATTTCTTATTTGTATTCTATAATTTTCCATTTGCATTGTATAAATTTCATTTGTATTCTATAATTTTTCATTTGTATTGTATAATTTTCCATTTGTATTCTATAATTTTCCATTTGCATTGTATAAATTTCATTTGTATTCTATAATTTTTCATTTGTATTCTATAATTTTCCATTTGCATTGTATAATTTTTATTTGTATTCAGTAATTTTCCATTTATATTCTATAATTTTCCATTTACATTGTATAAATTTTATTTGTATTGCATAATTTTTTATTTGTATTCTATAATTTTCCATTTGTATTTTATAATTTTCCATTTGTATTGTATAATTTTTATTTGTATTCAATAATTTTCAATTTGTATAGTATAATTTTCTATTTGTATTCTATAATTATACAATACAAATAAAAAATTATAGAATACAAATTGAAAATTATACAATATTAATGGAAAATTATAGAATACAAATGAAAATTATACAATATGAATGGAAAATTATACAATACAACTGGAAAATTATAGAATACAAATAAGAAATTATACAATACAAATGAAATTTATACAATGCAAATGAAAAATTATAGAATACAAATGGAAAATTATATAATACAAATGAAATTTATACAATGCAAATGGAAAATTATAGAATACAAATGGAAAATTAAACAATACAAATGGAAAATTATAGAATACAAATAGGAAATTATACAATATAAATGAAATTTATACAATGCAAATGGAAAATTTTAGAATCCAAATAAAAAATTATATAATACAAATGAAATTTATACAATGCAAATGGAAAATTATAGAATACAAATGGAAAATTAAACAATACAAATGGAAAATTATAGAATACAAATGGAAAATTATAAAATACAAATAAAAATTTATACAATACAAATGGAATAGATCGAATATTGCAACGTTTGACATGCCATACTCAACAGATATTCTGTTTTCAATTATATTTTCAAGTGCACTGAAATTCAGTTTTGGAACTTCTTTATATCAACTTGAAAAATGTATTGCTTTGTTATTAAAATTAAAAGATTATGCACTTTATGCAAATTTCTCTCTTTATACTTTCCAAATAAAATTGAGTTTTTATCAAACGTCACTTGCATTTCAAATCTTCTTAGCAACCACTCCTCGCAAAGTTCCCAAAGTTCTTTTACACAATAGCAGTCTGCAAATAAATGTTCAATAGTCTCATTAGCTCTTTTACAAAAGGAGCAAACTGGGGATTCTTTAATTTTAATCTTGTGAAGAAAATCATTTGTTAGTATTATTCTATGTAATTTTTTTCTCAAGATGTGAAAGTAAGAAGAAGAGTTTTGAAATATTGGTTTTTTAGGTCATGACCTATTGTTCTTTATCAATTTATTTTATTATCAACTTCTTCTTGAGAACTACAAGGCCAATTCTTACTATTTTTAGTTTGAAGCATTTCTATAAGAGAAAAAAAATGTGAAATTCATGACTATTTCACCCCGGGGCCTCATGGGCGGGGCCAAATATGCCCCCAAAAATCCAAAATTTTGAAACATCTTCTTCTCTTCCCCCACACATGTGGTAAAAAACTAAATGCATGGTTATGATGTCATTGAAGCCCTCTACAAAAATTGTGAAATTCATGGCCCATGGGTGAGAGGTTCAGGCCCTAGAGCGGGCCCAATATTGCCATTAGGATAATGTATTAAATCTTAGAAATTTTTTTATCTATCTATCTATCTATCTATCTATCTATCTATCTATCTATCTATCTATCT
>WFKH01011581.1:57450309-57462163 GCA_016163765.1 Magallana hongkongensis | reverse complement strand
AATAAAGAGAAGACGTATTATTTTTACATTTGCATCTCTCGAGTGATATTTATGATGTTATTATTTCATATCAATAAACATATTTTACTTTATCTTTTTAAACATTATCAAGCACATCATTTGTAAAAACTTACTGTTAGCAACTATTAATATCATAATGATTCTCCAAACCAAACTTTTTTCAAGGCAAAATAAGACAGACATTATTTATAAAAAGTGTAAACATGATGCGTTTTAAGTGACTCGTCCAGATCGGAAATGTGTTGGTCTTTATATCCAACAGTCGCGCCATCAAAACAAATTCATTGTACACTACAAAAAAGGAAATGCGTCGGATGGAGGAAGAATAAAAACAAGATATGTTTTCTTTACACTTAAGATACAAAACATACATGTTAGGGGTAGAAAAGTCATCACCTTCTGACATTCGGTTTTTCTCCAATAAAGTTCTTGTTTAAACGTTCTGATTAGATTAGAAAATATGTTGACTTTCTGATAAAATTACTCTTCTTAAAGAAAGTCGCCATTTGGGTGAGTTTCTCATGAACATAATTTTTGATACTCTTTTCGTGTCATCATACCTGTTTATGTGTTTGCTTATATAAAGTCATATACATCATCTGAAATACATCGCACTGATATAACGATAGGTGCGGGTTGGTTGGGTGGGTGGGTGGTGGTCTCGGAGCCAGCCCGAGCAAAATGAAGTGATTTATTTGGTTGGAATTTGGGAAGAGAGGTTTATGTTTACCGTTTAGATACCTACAGATTGTTTAACATTTGTTTGACCAGCTCGTTTTTTCAATATCACTGTACTTTATTCACAGCAAAGATTATCCCTTTTTCAGTTCTTTTACGTTACTCCAATTTCCTGAATATTAATTGCTTTGGAAGGAAAGATGAGGGGTGGGGACCTTCTTCCTAAAATCAATTTGAATGAAGTACATGTATTGGTAATTGAACGCTATCTTTGATTTTTCCCTCTCTGTCCTCAAATACAGTCAATCATATTCATTATTGTTTACGAATCATCATACATTCAACTAATTAAAACTCTAATTAAAATTCTCATAATTTGTGATTCATACCTATTTTTCAAAATGCGTTAAGTGTTGATGAACATTCACGCCGCACTTTTAAAACTTTTCAGCCCCTTTCAGCTCTAACCCTTTTGATATCTGCGTGACATTGGCATCATTAGAGTTAATACTCGTGTTGTACCATGTTGTACAACTCGGTAGTGTTGTACATCGTGTTTTAGATGTATATTATTGAATGCTGTAATTTCTCGTTTTCGAGAGACTTAAAAACGTCATCAGTGAACAAAGTCAGGATAGAGACTGCAATATCTCTGATGATTTAGATGCCAATGTTTTATGGTTTATGTATTAACAAGTTTAGGTTTATATTGTCTCTGCCGTGGTATACGTTGAAAACATTTAACATTGTAGTGTGGGTGGCACAATTTTCTACATAGACATGCATACATATGGGAACAGCAACTCACCAAACAGACCTTGGTGGGCTATCTGTCGAAGGCTCCATGTATTTTGATTGTGTGTTAAACATTTGACAGCTAGCTTGGTGTTCGAAGATTTTCATTAAATCCCAATTATTTTGTCATTTCACTAGTGAAAAATAGTTACCATTCTCTTGAATATATTCATTTCATATTGACCATTGCCAGGTATTAAAATAATCCACAAATATTATTTTGCTGTTTTTAAAATCCTTGCCGATGTGTACCGTATGAATAATGATGCATATATTATAAATTTATTTGCAGGCAATCCTGAACATACAAGCAGGGTTATAGTTTTTGCTCAACCTTTTCATGCTGGAAACCATTCAAATAATCCAAGGGTAGTGTGTACCAGATTAACCAAGCGAGCGAGTTATAGCTGTGACGTTGTTTCCGTTGTAATAAATGAACGTGTTTAACAATGATGTCCGATCCGATTAAATCCGTAAGTGAAGACGGTGAGGACTCTACAAAATATTTTGGAAAATTTTATTTTTCAAGGGACCATGCACTGACTATACATCTACATAAAGGCATCAGAGACTAATGTAGAGGTCAGCTGTGTAGTTACTTGTTTACCTGTGTATATGAGTTATCAAAGTGTGTTGTACGTACATGTAACTACTTGAAACTTGGATGTTTTTGTACAGTTAATTGACGAGGGCGTATAACCATATTAACAGCTAAATACACTATATGAAACCTAGCTGCAAAATTATAGCTCCACGGGACCGTGGAGCTACAGATTCATCCATACAAAAGAAATTGTATATTTATTGCGCACAAAAAAAGTTGCGCACAGTTTTGGACTTATTAAGGTATCCGATCCATAATAGCCCCAGATTCAATGAATCTGGATGCATTACAGTTATGTATGGGCTTAATACTCAGTATACTTTGACAAATTTTCCATGTTTAAGTATCAATATGTAAGAGCGGAATGTGTCCTAATAATTGACCTTTTCCTTTTCCTGAAGAGTTGCTCCCCTTTGCTTTAAATATATAAAAATTAATTTAAAAAAAAATCTATACGGTATAAAAAAAATTTCAGTAGTATTTGTATTCAAAATGATAAAATACACCTTTCCACCAAAGCATTTGTTGATATTCTAACTATTTACTTTTTTACTTTTAAAAATTTGCTTGTCCCCATAAACCTTAATGCAATCTTCATTAATTAATTACTGATTAGTTAATAATATTTTTGAAAATATCTCTCGGTAAATCTTTTCCTACTCTAAAATGCTTTAAATTAATATCAGAGTATTTATTGCATGATGGATATTCAAGGTTAGAAAAATTAGGTCCTAATATGGATCGGATACCATAAACTGATGTAGGGATACATTCTGTAAATATTTTTATACCAAAAAATTTCTGAGATATTTTACTTCTCATTCACCACTCACCACTTCACTTGTCTCAAACGTTTTCCTAAACACCATAACAGGCCAAAGAAAGTGAAGCACGTTAATTTCACGTCGGGATCAAGAGTCGCCATTTTTACCTGTAAACAAACCACACCGTTTCACTTGACAGGGATGGCGGGGGTGTTTAGAAGATAATCATAGGCAAGTAAAATAATGACATCAAAAGTAAAATGTCAAGGAATTTTTTTATAATAAATGTTTTACAGAATATATTCCTAAATTAGTTTAATAAGTCCAAAACCGTTGGCAACTTTTTGTGCACAATAAATTTAGTTTCTTTTGGAATAATTTCATGATAAATTCCCTAGAGGTCTACCGACTAGGCTTAATGAATAATGAGCTGTACTCCGCACAGAATCTTGGTAAAACAAGCTTTGGCAGTCATTGGTGAAATAAGCAGATGGTGATGGCATTGAAGTCCACGGGGGAATGTAACTGAAATACTTGTTTTCTTTGGTGACTTGTCCTGATTTCGATAACTCATAACTTGAATACTCATAGTATAGGTCAACTGTGGCGTAGACAAAATACTTGTTCAATTCCTGGCACACAAAAAAACCCGACTAACTATTCTCAGTTGTAGCTCATGACATTTGTTTTCCATGCAGTCGAAGTTTCCTTTTTTACTTTGGATTGCTGCGCTTTTCGTTGTATGTAATTGCAATGCCCAGTATCAGTTGTCTTCTTTATAGCTGTAGAACATTTTAAACATTACATGTACAATGTTTTTGAATGTTGACAAAAAATGGAATTATTATATTTTAATAGGACAACCTACATTCTAGGTTTAAAATTAAGGAGAATTATGTTAAAAATCCTTGTCCGGATCATATATATTTTCCCCTATGTCCAATATGATTCATACTTTATCAACAGAGCGCCTTTGGTCAATGATGTACTGTGACCTAAAACAAAGCTTTTAGGTTTAGAGTCAATATCATATTAGACTACATTAAAAAATTCCAGATCATATATTTCTTCTGTTTGCCTTATCTGGTACACACTTCACATTAACAGAACTTTCAGGTAAAGGGTTTGTATCGACCTAAACCGCATTTCTAGGTCAAATGTGAAGGTCATACTTGCTATCTTTAAAGTCCAATTGTGGACCATAAATTCTTTCTCTTTTTTCCATTGGCTTAATCTTCCTCCAATTCAACCAAACGAATGCCTAAAAGGTTCGCCAAAATTATACAAAAGTCATAGGTTAAGCTCGAAGCAAGTCTTCTTAAATGTTTTTCATACCAATGTCCATTATTTAATCGGGGCCCTTTGAGATGGTTACCATCTCAATGATGTCTAGTTATTTTTTTTTTTCGGGGGGGGGGGGTTGTTGTTGTTTAAAAGTTGATATACGTTTTAAACGTGAAAAAAATTTCCCCTAGTTTCAACTGTATCTACACTTACGTCTGCTGAAAATATTCCAGACAATGACTGTGATTAATTATTTAAACACCCCCACTCCACGTACATGTATACACAAGAAGAGTAATGGGGAAGAGAGTTGACATGCTGCTATAATTTTATTTTTAAAGATTGCATTAGTTCCTAATTTTTTTTTTTAGATTTAATAGTTCTTTCTTTAAAAAAAAAATGCGCGAAAGGGTGTTTAATCTCTAGCCAAGTATGACAAAAAGAATTAATGTAAGATAACTTAAGGTCTATTAACCACCTAATAATTTATACGGTATGCATTTCTGATTTTTTTCCTGCAAACTTGATGTATTTCAAATATAATTTGTTAATCGGTGGAAATAAAAAAAAAACTTACCTGGTTTCGTATGTCGAGCCTTCATGCGATTAGAACAACACCAGCGTAGACTTTTTTGAGACGCCTCCGATCTAGTTTTGCCTGGCCTGGTGCTGTATAGCCTGTGTTCATGTATTATTAGGGAATCCTGTTTCCAAGGTGACAGGATTCAGCCGTGGTTGCCTTCAAATCAAATTTAATAACGTCAGTATTTTCATTTTGGGAAAAATGTAAATACTTCATTTGCATCCGATGGTCGTTAACGGCAGGAAAGAGTAATGAAGTTAATCAATTTTATGTAATTTCCATCTTATTTCTTAATTTTGTTCAATCGCTGAAACATCTTTTCATTCTTGAAATAATTAGTGTTAGCTATGTAAAGGTTCTTTTTTATATCTCTAACTGAAGGGGAAATGTTGCTATGAAAGCCCTAAACGTTATTTTTGCTTCTACAATTTTTTAGCTATTCATGCATTTCTCGACTTTGACAAATGAGTGTTTTCACATCCAAATTCTACTCTTTGTGGGATTTTCCCATAATATTATAATATATAACTGTTCCTTGTTCTGAGCAAATTTGCTGCAATTTATTTACATGTATTTTTTCTAGCAAGTGCAAAATGAAAAACTACATGATTGTTCTTGAATATTATGAATTTTTTTTTCTGCTACAGGTTGTTGGAAATGCATTATCAAATTCAGGTTTGAATTTGTTTCGGGTACAGTTTTTTTTATAAATGCAAAAAAAGAAAAAGGTTTTAACAGGTCGTTAATAAAGACGCATTCTTATTAATAACATGGTGTTATTTTTAAATTCCGTTTAACTAGTTTAAACTGGAAATAACTTTGCGAATACTATCAATAATATCATTTTAGTTAATATATTTTTTAAAAAAAGACTTTGTATGTTTGGCACCAATCTGTGAATTCTAAGATTTTAACGCTTCAGAAACTGTTCACTAAAAAAAATCCACAATCATAAAATAAAAAATTATTGATCCTTTAAAAATTATGTTATCTGTTTTATTGGCATTTGATTAATGTCAAAGAATAATTTAACAGAACATATTTTTTATTTTAAGTACGTAAGCCACAAGTAGCTGGTATTTACCTGAAAAACTACCTTTTTTCTTTTGGTAGCCAGTTTTTAGCTGTGGGAGTAGGTTATTTTTTTCATTAAATGTAGACAATCATCAATCCAGTCACTGGCAGCTATTTTCCCCCTAACCGCAAAAAGACAAATCAAAAAGCGACATACTGTACTGACAAAAGGTATTTTTTTATTGGCAGAAAGGAAAAAAGTATATTTATAGAAATTTGGTTATGGAATTTTGACTTCACATTTACGAGCCGTTCAAAGATCATCCTTAACTGCGCGATTGCAATCTTGAATGCTTCAAACACTTGTTTGTATATCCTGATTGCAGTGATTGGGGGTTTAAACTGAAAAGGAGTTTGATACTTGTGGTTAGGTATATGCAAATTGTAAAAGTACATTTTGAAATACGTGTATGAAAACATGTATGAAAATGATGGAAGCAAGGCGTTCTTCTTACTGGACGTTAAATCATTCTAGTTTCCATGCTTTAGTATAAACAGCATTGCGCATGTACGATGGGGAAAGAGTAGAAAGAATAACAAATATGTGCTGGTAGACATTATAATTAAAGTCTTCCGTTTACAATGGAAGACATTATAGTTTTTCTACTGTTTCTTATGAGAGCTTCCGTTTCCAACGGAAGACCTTATTGTTTTCGTACTGTTTCTTATTAATATTATTATTTTTTTCCCAAATTTTGTGCACGCGATTTCTATAAAAATATTTTCTGCTCTAAACTTCATACATTTTTGACATTTTTCATGTCACTTCCGGTACGATTTCTCGTACCGGAAGTTGTGCACCATTGAGTTGTTTTACGCCAGTCGCGCCATTTCTTGGAGCTCGCCTAGGCACGAAAATTGGGTACAAATATTGAATCAAAATTTTCATACGTTTTAATCTGTATCTTCTTATCAGTTGATATTGTGTTAAGACATAAGTAACAAAAGTGGTAAAGTATCAAACGTTCTTTTCAACGATATCAAGAAAAAGGGGCTGGTCCCTTTAATTAGGGGCCAAAGGCTCGAAAAGTATACTAAAAATAACTTAAAAACAATAAAGATTTTGTAATGCATTATAGATGCAAAGTTATTGATCGCAACAACATATGTTTGAAAAACTCATTGCCACACCCATTTATGACGTAATTAGTGATTTTTAGAGGGCAAAGTCCTTAAACTTTGACTCAATATATATAGAGAAGGAGACATATTTTGTTAAACAATGTAGAAGAGAAAATGTCTGCATTGATGATTCTAATCGATTCCACTAACCGAACCACCAATGTTTGTCCCCATTAAGGATCTACAGGGCTGGCCCCTAAAATATTCAATCACATGAATCTCAAAAATGAACAACTATTTTAGATGGGTGTAAGAACAAAAAATGTTAGTATTCGTGAGACATCTCGTATGAAATCAAGAAAAAGGAGCTGGCCCCTTTAATTAGGGGCCAAGAGACTCGTAAAATTCTATTACAAATAACTTAAAAACGATAAAGACTTTGTAATGCATTATAGAAACAAAGTTATTGATCGCAACAACATATGTTTGAAAAACTCATTGCCAAATCCATTTATGATGTAATTAGGGATTTTAGGGGCCAAAGTCCTTAAACTTTGATGTAATATATTTAGAGAAGGAGACATATTTTGTTAAACATTGTAAAAAAGTAAGTGTCTTCACTGATGATTCTAATCGATTCCACTAATCAAAGCACCAATGTCTGTCCCCATTAAGTATCTACATGGCTGGCCCCTAAAATATTCAATCACTTGTATCTAAAAAATGAACAATAATTAAAGCTGGGTGTAAGAACAAAAAATGTCAGTATTCGTGAGACGTTTTGTATGAAATCAACAAAAAGGGACTGAAACCTTTAATTAGGGACCAAAAGAATCGTAAAGTCTGTTATAAATAACTTAAAAACGATGAAGATTTTGTAATGGGATATAGAAGCAAAGTTGTTGATAGCAACAATATCCGTTTGGAAAAAAATCATTGCCACGCCCATTGATAACGTACTTAGGGATTTTTATTCATTATCTGAAAGTGTAGGGGGTGCTGGTAATTCGTAAATTGTATCGGTATTTCATCGTATCATTTTAAAAAAAATCGGACGGAAAACCTAATCGTTACTTGTAACGAGATCGTATCTAGTTTATATTTTTTTCTTTAACAAGAATTATTTATTTTAGATTTTCGCGGAGTAAAGGTTAAAATATTAATATAATAACATATTTGAGAATCATACATACATGTAGGTTCATTTTTGATGAACTATTTTGTGCATATGCATACATGTATGAAAAAATTCTGGTTTGAGCATATTTTATTTCATAAACATATACAAACGGTTCGAACACAAGTTCTTCCAACCTACGAGGTTTTTATCATAAAAACACATAAAATGTGTATTTGAAATCTGATGTGTGTTTTAATTAAGTAAATGCAAATTAGTAAGAAATATATTAGCATGTGACTCTTGAGGTTCATTGAATAATTATAATAACTTTTAGGTAATATATATTTCAAAAATAACATAATTGTTATTTTGAAAATTGCTCTCCTGCATGTTTATATTGTGTTTGATTGCCTTAGTTTAATCAAAGCAATATGAGCTGCATGAAATTTCAAGTTACAAAATTTTTATTACAGAATTGTTATTAAAGTCTTAAATGACCAACAAAATTATGTTAACAAACTTTTGTTATTCACATTTTTTTGGAGGGGGGAGCTATTAAGAGGCTCTGATTAAAGCAAATTTACATTAATGTCGTCCTATGCAAAATTGGTTCACTAAATATTCAATTGTACAGAAATCGTTATTATGATAACATTTACGAAATGTTTTAATCTCACTTATCACAAAGGTTTAAATTATACTTAGAATTATCATAAAATCATGTTTTGGCAGCAAAAATAAAGCTCATAATGCTTGAATTATCTGGCCGTCTGATACATTGCACACATTGCAAATTCACGTCAGTCGCACTTTAAGTGGATTTGGCTTTACATTAGGTCATATTATTCTTTAAAAGGGCTAAATGGTTGTGGTCATGTTTAGACTATATTGATCTCCTTGAGATATAAAGGAAAACATTTAGATTTTAAAGCTAGAAATTTTCTTTACCAAATAATAGTTTATAGCTTAAAATCATATCAAAAATATTCAAATAGATCTGATGGATAATTTGTTGACCACCTAGCGTCCTTAAAGATTCATTTGAGTAAGTTGTTTAGATTAATATTAAGCCTTCAATCCATTTAAACCATTTTTTCATGTATATATTTGTTAATGCTGACGAAAAACAGGTCACATCTGCTCATTCTTTCGTAGAGGAGTATAATCTGTAAAAGAAAAAAAGAGGTTTAAAATAGGTTTTATCTATTTAAACGTCAGAGGAATCCTGCCCAGAGTTCACTTCAGTTAAATTTTGTGAAGTTTTCCACTTTACTTCATAAGTTTTGTACCATCCAAAGTTTGAGCTTTACCTTCGTAATAATCACATTGTAAAGACACTAATAATCTAAAGAACTGAAGCGTAAAAAGTTGTCAAATACAAATTGAATTCTTTTCCTTATCAGTCTAGTATGATTCGAGTACAGTGAATATAAACTACAATTCCTATTTGTAATGTATAAAGAACTACAATTTCTTGTGATTATCATAATTGTATCATACAAAAAGCGTTGTTTCCTATAACTTTATTGACTCTGGTAACAAATATAAATGATGAACAACAGTTCTAACAAGGCTCTTCTTGTAACTATTACTTCTAAAACACAGTTCTGTTGACATTTACCTTCATTTTGTCCATTATTTTCAAAGGAGAAAGTATGAACGTAGGTATGCTGATTGCAATTGTCTGCTGCCACACTATCTGGCAAACTTTTCAAAAGTATATCAAGATTTTAAAAAGATCGATATGCTTATAAAAACCATACACTAAAAAGTTGAGGAATATTGCTACACTTTCATGTACATAATTACATTGTTACTGGTTGTTTTCTAACGATTTGCTTTTTTGATTGCCTAAAATAAACATTGATTTGCACATACAAAGAAAGAAAACGAACATGTTAAACAAGTCGCGTTCCTAATTATAGAAGCCATACCACATTGGGTCTTCTTTATATATACTTTATAGAAGAAGTATGCTTAATAAAATTAAGTTACGTTTCTTCCTGATATCCAGATAAATGAAAAGTACTATCAAAAGAGTGGCCACAGCAAGAATCGATCCACCAGCACAAGCCACAACAAGCAGGTTATCCTTAAGAAACCTTACTAGTAGGAAATAAATGATTGTTACTCATAACACTTTTACATTGTTGCAAATGTTATGGAATTGATTTTGAATATTTTAATAGTGTGAATGCAAATTCAATAAAAAAAAAAAAGGTATTGCTATTTAAGAAAAAAATTAGTATATTGTACCAATGAAATTTTCCCTGTCCGAAAACTCTTCCACCGTAAAGAAAGTGAATGATTCCCCATATTGTTGGACACTATGATGTTGTTGGTTCCAAACCACTATCTTGTAATATTTTGCATATTTAATCGAAAACTGTTGCCGTAAAGATTTATAACCCTTCCAAAAGCAGGTAGTGCTATTTCGGATGGAGCAAAGGAAACACTACTGCGATGAATTATTTCATTTTTCTGGTTTCTAACCAAAAGTACACTAAAGGGAGTTGGAAAGGATATCAAGGTCAAGGATAACGTCAAATTGTCGCCGGGGTTAGCAACAACTGTTTGCGGGGGCATAGGTATGTATGTTGGTCCTAAAAGTTAAAAAAAACAAATTTCAGTATTTGAATAATTTTACATAAAATCATATATCTATATGGTTATTAGACACCTTTTTTTACCGTTTAAGCTTAGACTGACTGAACTTGTAAGCTTCCTTTGAAGTCTTGACCCTCCACAGGAATAAAATCCTACAGTGCAGATATATTTCCCCGAGTCTTTGTACGATACCTGTTTAAGAGTAATTTCTGGCGTATTAAATTTTCTAATTATTGTTGAATCGATCCCTATTTTGTGCTCCCACTCTACACTGAATGGAGTGTAAGACCCATTTACTGGACATTGTAAAGTGAAGTCGTCCGAAATATTTTTGGATATAAAGGTTTGTTGACTTCCTAAAATACACAGACATTTCTATTAGTTTTACCAATTTTCAATTATAGTAACATATTCATTGCAAATATCTTAACTGTATATTCACTAAAACAAGCATAATTTTAACTTTAAAATGATAAAATAATTTTCTTTTATACTATTTACAATGCGCGGATACAAAAGTAAACATATAGGATATACTTGGGACAGTTGAAATACTTTGGTCTAAGCTATTTCCACGGGGTCTAGAATTGGCGACACTATGACACGGTATGTCGACTCCGAGTCAGTTCCTTCAAATGAATACCCGGTAAGCGTGGTGTCACTCCGGGTATTTTTCATTGTTTTTAAAAAGTTGAACATGGTATATAAACTTATAACACATCCATCTGGTTTGGTTTGAATTGTCCAGTTGACTTTAAGTGTATATCTGTATATCCATAAACTTATGTCCCAATCTGTTTCTTGTGGTCGTACGCATGAATAAAGAGAAGACGTATAATTATAACATTTGCATCTCTCGAGTGATATTTCATATCAATAAACATAATTTATCTTTTTAAACATTATCAAGCATATCATTTGTAAAAACTTACCGTTAGCAACTATAAGTATCACAATAATTCCCCAAACAAAACATTTTTTCAGGGCAAAATAAGACAGACATTTTTGAGTTAGATTTATCGAAAGTGTAAACGCGATGAATTTTAAGTGTCTCGTTCAGATCGGAATGTGTTGATCATTATATCCAACAGTCACGCCATCAAAACAAATTAATTGTACACTACGGAAAAGGAAATGCGTCGGATAAGGAAGAAAAAGGACAAGATATGTTTTCGATACACTAAAGATACAAAACATATATGTCAGGGGTAGAAAGCTTATAATCTTCTGACAGCCCCCCCCCCCCCCCCCCCCCCCCCCCC
>WFKH01011581.1:57399237-57411320 GCA_016163765.1 Magallana hongkongensis | reverse complement strand
TAACCCGTACTAGCGTACTACTTTTGGTGGCGTAGTAATACGCCACCTTATTCAGCTCTTTACATTGCGCTTATTCCTATTTTGTCTTATTAATTTAGTTTTATATCCCAATTTGTATTGATATTCTGTTGATGCAGTTTAAGTAGAGAATATGGCATTTTGTTATGTTTGGAGTAATCAAATTATAACGCAAATAAAAAAAGTACTAGTAATGTCATCTTTCCAAAACTTTGCATACAAATAAACATACACTTAATGTCTCATTTAAAAGTAAAAAAAGTAGGGGTCACATCTCAAAAATTTGAGATATAGCATGAAATAAGCTTATTTTAGGCCAAAAAAATGGAGTTAATTTTTTCTTTACTTCTATGAAATATAAGCTAAATATGCAAAAATATATCGATAGAAATATCAAAATATTGTTCAAATATGTTTTAGAACATCATGAATATATCGTAATACACAAACTATAAAGAGGTTTGGTCTGCGCTGAAAATTAGGAAGCTAAAGTAACAGTACCCTCAAACTACTGAGTTATGAAAATTGTTATTTTCCTTCTTGAAAACCTTCCGCCACAAAATATAGTCCCTTACTAAACTCTGTTGAAATGTAATTTTTTTTACACAATTTTATTCAATAAAGTTTATTTGGCATTGTAAAATTTAAATATACTACTAGAATTAATATGTGATGCAGAATTTTCAGACTAGAGGTGACCAAAAATGGCTACCCAAAACCTAAGGAGCGAACCTCTTTAACTTAGATTTAGTTAAACTCTCTTTTGGGGTTTTTTCTCGCTATATTGTTCCGGCTTTGTAAGTTCTAATGTTGGCCTATTATATTCATCTGCTGGAAAAAAAATTGGGGATTGCTAGTACTAGAAAAATTGGTGGGATTCGTTTAATCCAATACAAGTTTGTAGGGCTTAATTCATTTTGAACTATGTTGAGTACTGAAAGATTTTAAAATTGTTCAGTAGTTTGTTTTCTAAAATATCCGATTCAAATTTATTACTGTCGGTTTTCCTTTCTTTAGAAAGGATGTCAGCTTTGTTTGCCCCTTTTTCTTTTGGTCCATACTTTTAAATTTTCGAACATTAACAACTTTGATGTATTATTGTAACTAGAGCCCGATCGCATTAATTTTGATCCCGAACATATTGATATGATAGTACAGCATTTTTGTTTTAAAAAATAAGTTTAAATGTTAAATAAAAACCTTTAGTTTTTAAAACAAATTAAATATTTTCTGTAATTTATAATTAAATATGGGAAGGGAGTGGTGGTGAAAAATCAAGTGAGGCAGTTGCCTCATTGCCAAAATGGAAGCTACGCCCCTGAATTGAGGTGTAAAAGTCTCTTCTTTTAACCATATTACCCAATTAATCATTTTGCTGCGGAGGCAACAAAAATCACTAAAAATCACTAACTAAATACATCGGTGCGTTAGTATGATAGTATACAGAAACTTGTCCATGGGCAAGTTGAAACAAGTATTCCTTTTAAAGGAATGATCGGTATGTAATATCATTGGTCAGCTCTGTAAATGTAATTCAAAAGCGTTAGGGTACATGCAATAGACATAATAAATAAGATATATCGCACCGTTTTGTTAATTTCCGAAATAGCAAGGCATGAATTAAACTTACTTTTAGTAGGTGAATTGTACTTCCGATTAATATTCTTACGCATGTAAAGAAAAACGTGATTTGAGTCAATATTATCACATGTAACTGTATAAATATTTACTCTCAAGGCAAACGCATTAGAATAACGTTTTTAGTAATCTACATGTAATTAAAGATTTACATGAAGCTGTCATTGCATAGTAAATAAAGTAGTGCCAGGCGCAGTGCGTGCGCAAATAGTAAAATTTGCCGGATGCCTTATATGGACACACCTGTGATCGGCCAAAGCCGATCACAAAAACCTAAACACTTAGAATTAGTAAACGCTGCAACATCTTCGAATCTTACTTCTTAAAAACGTATTAATCTCAGATTCATTAAATATTAATAACAAATAAATCTCGATTGAATATAAATAACACATACACATTCAGCATGGCGGAACCAAGATAAAGGTTACCTTTTACAGGGATGATCTCGCTTGCATCTGACACGATAAGCTATCACAGGTGACTGGTCAAAACAAGCCTCTTGATGCCTCTGCGAGAGTCAGTGCCATGTACAAATAAGGAAATCGATTCTAACCTGTCTCACTGGGTATAAACTACTGGAGGATGCTATCCCTGGGGGTAGATTTAACTTTAAAGTACGGATGAATAACAAGATAAACAGACATAAAATCCAAGAATCTCATTGGAAAGACTGATTAAAATCACGGTAGTCACAACTAAGTAAAGATCGACCGTCACATTTACCTGAATTTTGCTGAATCATCTGTTTAGTTAATCTTTTTTTTCTTCATAAGAAACCACTTGATCATCAAGTATACCATACATACTAGTATAGTTTGTAGGGTTTTTTTTTTAATAGAGGCGATCGTTGTCTCCATTCTGGATTTTTGTCTTATCTTTAAACTCACTTTTCTAAACTATACTAGTAAGTATCACTATGTTTCAGCAAGGCAACAGGCATATCAATAATATTGCAAAGTAATTGATAAATGGTAAATCGTCTAACTGACAATATGCTATAAGTTTAATCATAGATATGTTGTAAGTAGAGAAACATGATGTATACTAATTAATGTTTTTAAAAACCTCTTTTACCGATCAAGGCAAATTTGAAGCTTGTTTGTTTCCATTTGCTCGTCAACGTAAAGACAGTAAGACCTCGTAATTGTTAAAATATTGTCATTTATTTAGAAATGACAATAAAGAACATTATTAACATAATAAAAAGTGACTGGAAGATCCACAAACAGTTGACTAGAAAACAAATTACAGAGTATACAACAGGGGTCTCCCAGCCACAAAAATACTACGACTAGTACGTGCTAAAAAACTACAAAAACGAAATACAATGGAAACAAATTCAGTACTTAGATGGTTAAAAACCATAAAAATTGAAATGGATTTTAAAATCTATCAGCTGATCTATTTTAAGCAAATGAGAAAACGAAAGTTTACATTTTGTCATGTAAAATAATTTTTGAATTAATAATGATTAAGAGAATGCACTACGGCAGGGGTCCTGAATCCATTCGTGGGCCACGAGTGGACTCTGGGCCCCTGACGTTATGATGGTGAGATTTTCAGCAGAAATTAATAGCATAGCTATATGCAAGTTAAACTGAGCAGACATACATGTACGGGAAACTTTGCATTAAGTGTACATATGATGCATGTATATGACTATTTTATTTCTATGAAGTCAATATCAATCCTCTTTTTCCAGTTTCCTATGTTCTTGTAAAGTTTATTTATTTCCTCTGTTAGTTTCTCGTTTTCCAGCTCTGTGTGATCACTTTGTTTTCTTTTCAGTTGTCGAACGTTTCTCTAAATATTTAAATACTTATCGTTTGAAACAAGGGCCTTGTTGATTTTATAGAATAAAGATGGACATTTTTTAATGCATCGATTTAGATGGGGAGCGCCCATGGAAATTTTTTACTATGCATAACACCCCCCCCCCCCCCCCCACACACACACACACAGAAGAAGATTTTCTTCTATCTTTTTTTTTTTTAGTGTTTTTAATAGTGCTTTAATGTCAAAACAAAACAAATAGTTTTATTAGGAAACGCACTTATCTTTATCACAAGTTTTCAATATTTGATGTCTTCTGCAAGGTCCCATTGGAAAAACGTTTTTAAAAAAGTTTTCCGTTATATTCATATTGTTAACATCCATTAAACTCAGATTATGAGATACGCTAGAGGCAGAGCTAGAGCTGAAAATGCTACAATCAGATCTATTTTGCAATTATTAAATCACCAATCTAACCTGCCAGATATGTTACATTTACTTGATTTGGTACAATAGAATCAATATACATGTATAGTTTACTAAACCTATGCATCAACACTGCATTCTCCTCGTCAAGGTGTTTTCGTTCGAGATCGCAGTGCTTGTCAGCGCTTCGCTTTTAATGAGATTATTAATAGAAAATTTGCGCTTGATTTATTAAATCGTATAATTAATATGTGTTTAAAAGAAACAGGTATCACGTGTTTTATTTATCATAATTTTAAAAACTTGTTTATTTTTCTCTTTTCGTTACGTATATTAGGATACGACAATACTCCATATTACTGGTATGCATTGTAATGTATTGGAACGACATCAATTCACTATTCAATTAATTACAACTGTATTTCAAACTCATAATGGTGACGTTGTAGTTCTAGAATAATGAAATGTTATGTAATTTAGAATGTTTGAAAATTAAGTCACGATCCTAACTCGTGCATTTTTTTGGGTAAATTTAGTTTGAATTACCTGTATCTTCACATAAATCATTTTTCCGGATCTTCTAAAGATGGGTTGGACTTTCCACAATTACACATTACAAGTTTGCATATCAAAAAAATAAACAAAAGGACGGTATTGGTCATTAACAGCGATTTTCAACATGAAAATTTTGCTTCTGCTGGATTTAGGTTTACTGTGGAGTGTTGCGTTTAACTATTCATGTAAGCTCGTTCAACATAAATTACTTAAACATCAAGTGATAATTTGTTAAAAGTATGTATGTTAAATAATATTAATCCAAACAAGTTGATGTTTATTGTAGGTTCAAATACTTTAGTTCTTAAATTTTTTTCTCAATAAACCGATTGTTAAACATTTCACCACATAATTTTATAAAAATAATAAAAATAATATAAACAGAATTTGTTCTTGTCTCTTGTAGCAGGATTCAGATCACGATCAGGGAGGATGGGCAATTTATTTTGCAATGTTTGTTGTGAAAGATTTATGCATGGCTATTACAGACTGCAGTGCTTTCAACGACTCTGTCTCAATGTCAGGCAACGTCCAGCATTATGTTAATCAAAAATTTATTTTTGTTATATTCCATTTAATAATAATAATTTCTGAAATGCAACTGTTTTTAAAATGTCGAACATTGTGTAACAAATTATACACATGATCAATTATGAAAATAATATACACGTGCAAAAATAAAGATTAATAAAATCCATTGTTAAATAATTACACTTAACTCACAATGCGTTAAGTCCTTTTATGGAGACAACAGAGTAAGCCAGCTCAGGAAAGATAACTCCTGTTGTTAGGGCCCTTCTTATATCCCGTGTAAACCCCTATTGCCCATATTAGGAAATTTCGGTAAGAACATGCGCAAATATTCCGCGTTACGACCTCCTTTTGCTGCTGACACTGGCCGGGATAAGACGCATAAACTGATCGCTAATCCAATCTACTGGAATCATCATCGGAAGCATAAGGCATCATGTTGAGAGCTAAACGCAAGTCCACGTCGCCATATGTCCGCCCGTTCAGAGCGCGTGGTACCCGGCCCACTTCCAGCGATGTAACAGTAACGATACCCAGGCTTCCCGCAGCCAGTTTAGTGTCAGTGACGCAAACAGGGCCCACCAGTGTTGCCTCTGGCTCTCGCCATGCAGTTGCCTTTGGATCCGCGCCCTCCTTTGACCCCGCAGCCAATGTAGTTTCTATGCCGCAATCCTCGCCCTCAAGCGTTGCCTCAGGATCCGCACACGTTCCTGCCTCAGGGATCCCATCAAGTTCTGCTTCTCGGTCATCTATATCCAACCCACCCGGGAATCAAAGCGATTCATCTCTATCTACGTCAGGTATGCTAACGCTTGCTAATACCTTTCCAAATTATTTTCATGCTATCTATCCCCACTTGTCTTCAGGCATTCCCACATCTGTCCCAGCGGTTCCTTTAGGTTTCAATACCAGTAATCCTACTCCCCTTGTAAGTGTATCCGATAACCTTGGCCTTCATGTTCCGCAAACAACTAAGGACAAAATATGGGAAAAACAGTACATCGACTTGATTAAAGCTGACATGAATTCATAAAAGCGTTTGGTTGCCATATTAGTTTCGATCGCTCCTCTACTGACACTGGGGTATATATACCGATTGAGAAAGTTACGGTCGGTTGCTTTCCGATCGAGGCATTCAGGTTGCACGGACTTCTAAATGCATGAACTACACATTGTAGTAAAATGTTTGTAATAAAGAATAACGGAAACAATAATCAATAAAATACAAAATATATTTGTTCTTTGAAAGAATTACCAAGGTATCTGTATTATCTTGCACAGATAGTGCTGCCTTACTCCGCATGCACATCGAACACGTGTGTCGTTCATACAGAGTGCATAACGTCTGCATCTTTTTGAAAACCCTGGCGACACTACATCCAACACAGTAGCTAAATAATTACAGTAAATCCAAGAAAGTAACAACGTAACATCGTTTCCATCGGTTTCTACAAAACGCTCCGTTTCTAAAATCCATGCGATCATTGACATTGCTCGATCTGCCACAGTGTATGGTTTGCGCATGTACGATGTTATAACATACACAGGAAAACGGTCTACAATTATTGAGGATTTTTGAAGTATCTGTGCCTGGATTTCAGTTTGTCTTGTTTCGTCGTTCATTGGATATTCCTTGCCAGTGCAGTGGTTGTCATATTATTTTTGTTCAAGACGCGTTTCTACAAGTCTTATCGTCCAATGTAACGTGTTCGGGTGTATGAAATACCTGAATGCGGTGAAGCATGAATAGTGCTATCGGCCTTATATAGGGGGTGTGTAGCGATGAGCAGAACAATAGAAATCGACAACTAATATGGCGGTAGTCGGAGATAAAAGGGAAATAATGCGTATTTATGAATTCATGTCAGCTTTAAAGTCGTACAATCCGATATTGATTCGGGGGATCAACAAAAAATTGCTATAGTTCAAGGTCAGTTGGTTCTACAACCGAAGCCCAACCAAAACAAAATCACTTCAATTCAATCATGGACCGATGCATTCTTAATATTCACCAGTATCTATCTTGCAAAGTATCCTAATGACGCCCAGGGCATTCTAAAGTACATGCAAACTATACGTTTGGGGGCCAATCGCAGTCCTTCTTCAAACTGGATTGAGTATGACAGACAATTCAGATTGAAAATGTCCAAGTATACGTCCACCCACTGGGGCTCAGTCCATGCTGAACTCTGGCTGTTATATATGTCATCACAAGTACCAATGACCACTCAGCCTCCTTCCACTTTGAAATGTTACGATTATAACTTCAGGGGCTCTTGCGCAAAGTACCCATGTTTATATCAACATTCATGCATGTACTGCCACAAAACTCACCCTCGTATTTACTGCAGGCTGGAAAGACCTCCTCAGACCAATATTACACAGCCAAACTTGCAATTCAACTCACGTCAACAGCGTAATTTCTCTTAAAGTCCCGTCAGACCTAGATTCCAACCACAACTTCCTAGACAGAGATATATGGGGCCTAGGTCATTCTCCAATTAATATTCACAACCTTAAAAAATGCCTGGTGGATTATCCCTGTAAAAATATTGCTACCTCCTTGCTTAATGGGTTTCAAAAAGGGTTTTACCTGCATTTCACGGGTGTAAGGATTCCATTATTACAAAAAAAACCTTAAAATCAGCAGTTTCTCATAAACCTCAACTCCTAAGAATTATTCAGAAAGAAGTTCATCTGGGGCGAACGTCAGGACCATTTTTAAATCCGCCTATGGCTAATTTAAGGTGTAACCCAGTAGGTGTGCTACCAAAAAAAAGTTGGCTGGAGGCTTATAACAAATCTATCAGCACCCGTTGGTAATAGTGTCAACACCAGTATTGAGCATGAATTATGTTCCGTTTCGTATTCTTCTTTCGATCAAGCAATACAAATAATATTGTCTCAGGGTAAGGGCTCTGAACTTTGCAAAATGGATTTGTCCAGCGCCTTCCGACTTATACCAATCCATCCTTCGGACTTCTGTTTGTTAGGCATGTTTATTGATGGAAAATACTATTTTGATAAATGCATGCCATTTGGTTGCGCAATCGCTTGCTCAACTTTTGAACAGTTTTCTACTTTTCTCCATTGGCTGGTTTCTAGAAGAGTGGGCAATAATAACATTATTCATTATCTTGACGATTTCTTATTCATAGGTAAACAAAAATTACAAGCGTGTTATAACACCGTACAAGTTTTTAAGCAAACATGTCAAGAATTAGGCGTACCTATTAACCACAACAAAACACAAGGTCCCTGTACAAAGTTGACGTTCCTTGGCCTAGGTATCGACACAATTAACTATACGATATTTATACCTGATGACAAATCTATGGAACTTCAAGAAAAACTTACTTACGTACTAAATGCAAAGAAGGTTACTTTGAGAGAAATGCAGTCTCTCGTAGGTTCTCTTAATTTTTTTTGGTAAAGCACTCCCCGGCAGTAGAGCATTATTCAACCGCAGATTCTACAACGCAACAACAGGTATAAAAAAGCCTCACCACTTCATAAAAATCACACATCCCATGAAAAAGGATGTTTGTGTGTGGTTAAATTTCCTGGAAAATTTAAATGGTAAAACTCCATTTCCAGAATTAATTTGGTCCAACAACGATACTTTACAACTTTTCACCGACACTTGCAGATCCTGCGGTGGAGGCGCATTTTTTAACAATCATTGGACTGTTTTAGTATGGCCTAGTACATGGGACCTAGAGTTGCACAGAGACATTACCTACTTAGAACTCATACCTATCCTTGTAGCTATATGGTTATGGTCAGAACAATTAGCAGCCAAAAAATTATTGATAAATACTGACAACATGGCCTTAGTCCACATTGTCAACTCCAAGTCAAGTAAGACTGACAGGGTTATGTCCTTGATTAGACCTCTTGTGCTCATTTGTTTAAAGCATAATATCCAAATCAAAGCTACCCACATAAGTGGATATAAAAACTCAATAGCAGACTCAATTTCTCGGTTTCAGTGGCAGAGGTTCAGGACTCTAGCTCCACATGCGGACCCTTTTCCGACCCAGATACCTCCTGCATTATTGACTCGCTTAGGCCTCATCTAGACCATATCTTATCCGCTGCTGTCTCGCACAATACCGCCTTAACTTATCAGAAAGGACTCGATTCATTTTGCGCTTTTAGAAGTAAATACTCGCTCCCCGCGCTATGGCCACCTCCGCTTCATCAGATTATTAATTTTATAGCATACCTTTCTGCAAACTCGTGCTCTCATTCCACCGTCAGGTGTTATTTGAGTGCAATCAGTTATCAGTTGCAAATTCAAGGTAAACAAGACACCACTAAGGCATTTATTGTTAAGAAACTATTAGAAGGGTTGCATAGATTAAATCCATCTAAGGATGTCCGCTCCCCTATAACTCTTCCTCTGTTAAGTCAGATTACGTCCATATTACCACATGTGTGCACCAATTCATACGAAGTCGTATTGTTTACATCTGCATTTCAGCTAGCATTTTTTCGCCTTATTACGGGTCAGCGAGTTGACTGTTACAAGCAAAAAATCCACTCCTCTTTCCTTTAGCGATATTTCCATTTCGGCATCCACAATAACGGTGACAATACGCAGTTCCAAAACTGATCAACACTTCGCGGGCTCTACAATTCATATTGACTTCAATGCAGACACATCTAACTTATTTCAGTCAATCTTGCAATATTTTACAATTAGACCATCTATTCAAGGCCCTCTTTTTTGCCATCTCAATTCAAAACCCTCACATCATACCAATTTACGTCAGTTTTACACAAAGCAATTAAATTCTTGGGTTTAGACACCTTCACATTTAATTCCCATTCATTCCGCATCTCATATGTATTCTACTGGTGTACCGGAAGAGGAAATAAAAGCTAAGGGAAGATGGAAATCGAACGCAATGTACTCGAACATTCGCATTTGATAACATACTCCATTACTCATTTGCAAATTAAATCTAATGATAGGTTCGTCAGATATTCATTTTGTTTTGTTACTAATAGTTACCAAGATTGTAGGTCATACGTCGGTGTGGATAGTTGGAAGTTCCATAATACGTAATGCATCAGAGCATGCCATTGGGAACTACGGTAACCACCACCTCAACCTCAAGCCTTACAATATTTCTGTCAGATGGTTCGGCAAAGGAGGCATGATCTGGGAGGACCTTGAACCCTTTCTGCATAACATGGTCAGCAAGTTTGGTCAACCAGGCGTAATTGTAGTGCATTGTGGTGGAAATAGTGTTACGGGGTTCGTTTTGCTTGAAGTAAAACAGGTTTCTGTGTTTATGGATTTATTGGAAGTCTACCAATTTGAAAACAGCAAAAATGCGTCAGCACAGGATTGAATCAGTTGTAAAAAATAATAATAATAATAATAACAGCTGATGCCTTATTCAGGCTAAGAAGTTGTAAATTGAATAGTCGCAGCCTTATTCAGGCTAATTGACCATGCCTTATTCAGGACTTCATTTGTTCCTTATTCAGGAAACTTGTGCTCTTATTCAGAGCCGAGCAAAGCAAAGAATAATCAAATATCATGATAATCAACATTTATATAGACAATGATCACGTGACAAATATAAAGCGACATCTATACAATTTCACAAAATACACAATTAAAGGACGATAATTACATTTACATTGATAATAAAGTCTTTTATTATTTATAAAAGATAAAGTCCATAACAATAGTATAGCTTCGATGTCTTTGCGTCGACTTCAAAAATTTATGAAACTTACCATCTCCAACATGCAAGCTCATTTTCCTATATGCAAAATTATTTGGTCGCAGATTTTACCAAGAAATTACTATAGACATTCATATTCACACATTGCTGCGGAACGAGCCCGAAAACGTATTAATAGTTCACTATCAACCTTCATTATGTCAAGGGGCGGGGGGTACATTCATTACCCAGATCTTGGTTGTTGCTCGCCGAAACTGTACAGGGATGGAATCCATTTATCCGACATTGGACAATTCATATTTTTGAATACTATGCAGGCTGGTTTGTACAAAATCATCACTCAAAACATCTCTTGCTATCCTACTCGATAATGTGTGTATTACATAATATATGGTTTTGTGTTGAACCCCGGCAGTTTCGTCGTGGTTTAGGCAAAATTTGCCGCGTGTGGCGGATGCCTTCCTTCAATCAGCAAGCTGATCGATGGATGCATTTGGCCGAATTTTGAAAGGAGTCCCGCCCCACATTCTGTTTTAGTCCAGGGTCTGCGGCCAGTAATATGGGCTCCTGCCATTTTCATTTAATTTGCTACATCCTATACTCGTGTGAAGTCGATGTAGTTCATTGCCATTTATCATTGTCATTGTCATTTTATATAATACAGTTTTATTCCTGGTAAAATCATTTATCATAAACAACGTCACTTCAATATCATTTATCATTGTCTTATGAACATTATCATTGACTTATAAACATTATCATTGACTTATAAACATTATCATTGACTTGATCATTGTTTTATATATATATCAATTTATCATTGTTTCATTTATGTACAATAAATAATAAAGCCATGACAGAAACTGCCAACACGTTTTCTATTACTCTGTTCTGTCGAAATAGTAAACTAAATTGATTTATTTTTAATTCCCTTAAACAATCTAAATGGGGCTTTTCCAATGATATTTAGAACAAAATAGAAGGTTTCATCTCACGAAAATATGTTGTTTGTTTTTGAACGCTTGTTAAAAGATTCTTCGGATGAAGACATCAAGTCTATTTTAAGTTATTCTTTTTTTCATTTGCACAAATAGATAAGTTCTTCATTATAAACGAAATAATGTACGTTCATATTTTTTAGTTTAAATTCTTAATTCTCAAAAATTATCAAAGAAAACGTAAGAGAGAATTTTAGTCAACAGCTTTTATGGACGTACATGTACCAACAAGTTAACCTTCCATTATCTATTGCTAAATACTGTGTTCTCACGTTTTTTTTTAAGAAATTTGATTTATTACGTCTATTTCACTGAGCACAAGAAATAATCGACATTGTCGTGCTCTCAATAAAGTTTAAGTTTCGATCGTTAAACGTACAAAAAAGACATCAATAAGCGATGGAAAAATATTTATTAGAGCATTTTGAATGAAATT
>WFKH01011581.1:57385329-57399137 GCA_016163765.1 Magallana hongkongensis | reverse complement strand
CATTCATCTTGATAATAAAATATACTTCTGATATAATGTTTCCGACCAGCTTATTATATGTGTTCTAAAAACAAGGAAAACCTCACCAAAATACTTAAATTTTGAGTGGCCTACAAAACTAGATGACGTATTTTAGAATAATATCGTGATTCATGTGTAAGAGTGAAGCATATTCTTCACCTAGATATTTATTTAAGACAAACAAAAACTGATTAGTTAAACACTAAAGTTTTCTTCAGGTTTACTATTTTAATGACACACCACGTTTTAAAAGGATGGAAAAGGGGTACACATATAAGAAGGATAACAATTAGATATGATCACAGCACTTGAAATTAACAGCAGGTAATGATGAAAATGCAGGGGCGTAGCTTGACTTAAAATTCTAGGAGGCTAATCCATTGCGGCTGGGGATCTGAGGGCTGTCTTAGGCTCCTAGCAGGTCCAGGGACAGAACCCTGGTAGGGGGAAGCTCCCATACAGAAAACGAATTTGGAAGTTTTAGTCCTGAACAGAAATTGCATTGTTTTATCGGTTACATTATTAAACACTTCAGAATGCATGTAATATTATATATTTCAAGAGTATTTTATAAAGTCAATACAAAATGTTTAATGATTTAAACTTCTAACACATTCAAAGAGGAATATACATTTTATTGTTTTCTTTAAAACTTTAATTGACCAATTCGGCGTCGTTTGGATTTCACGAATCTGAAGAGTATATTGTGAACAGAAACTGTTTTGTGTCTTTTAATGAACAGCAAGGCAAGACCAGACGGTCCTCATTCATTGTTGACCTTCCCCAGTGTTTTAAACGTCTCACAGCGGAAAAAAGATCTTTTGCAAGGCACAAAGCCAACTGGCATTGTAAGCAAAATACTGAAGATGACATGCAAATTTGGGTAAAAGTCCAAGTCAGTCAACATAATACATGTAGCTTTGCTTCCGAAACTTCTTTCAAAATCATCATTCTGTAAGTTTCTACAGAACTCTTTCCAACGATCGAATTTTTGAATAAATTCATCTCTGTCCGCTTAATCATTCTAGAACCTTTCCAATTTATCTTCCAATTCGTCTCGGTAAGAGTTTTAGCCTGGCCTGGAAGAAGCTTAAAGGCAAGGAATGAAGGACGTATTTCATCAGAAAATCTGTTGACAAGTTGAATACGTCAGTGCTTTCATTTCTTACAACTTCGAGCGAAGATAATATGCTTGCATATTTTCCAATGACAACCGAAAGATTAACAATTCTAGCAGAACATCTAATTTTGCAAAGCTAAGGCAAGATGTTTACAGAAAAAAACTTCTGTTTTATTACGGTCACCGCATTTTTGAAATTTCCAATTTAATAATTAGCTTATTTTGCGTTTGGAATATGTCGTTTCATAATCAAAACTCTCTTTGGACTGGCTTCAAGAAACCGTAACACCTGATTAACATTATGAAGGTTTTTAATTACATGTATGTTCTTGAATGAAGAAGATATAACCAAATGTAGGGCATGTGCGCGACAGTAGTGATACTCTACAAGCTGTTGGAAATTCTTGTATACGAGAACTGACACCAGATTTTGATTCAGACATAACGCGTGTCCCTTCTTAACCTTACCCTCTGAGGTATTGTGTTTCAAAATTGCAGTCTTCAAGCTTTTCCAAGATTGCATTACTTAGGGACGCTGCGTTGACTGAATCTAGTGGATCATATCCAATAAAGTCTTCGTTCGCTTCATTGTTTTTATCCACGTACTTGATGCACTAGACATTTGTTCTAATATTCGATACGTCTGCACATTTTATTGGCAGTCCTGGCACGAGACAATATTGAGCTTAGTACTTCTTCTCCAGCTAACTCGATTAGTTCATTTTGTATGTCAGGACTAAGAAATTTTGCCTTGTGAGCTTCATTTAAAAAAAAAAAATGTTTGACTCTAGCCAACCAATGATCAAAGAATTTAGAAATAGAAAATCCCATCCTCTCTTTTGTGATAGTGTCGCAACGATGTTCTCTAAAAGTAATATTCCGTTGACCGAGAACAACGACTACATTTATGATATTTAATAATATTTGCTTGTTTTTAAGAACAGTATCTTCAAAACTATTTGAGATAATGCTTTTGACGATGCCTTTTTCTTCCTCCGAATAAACTTTCTGAAAGCTTACTGCCTAAACAAGGGGTTTTGGTGTGCGCTTGATTTCTCATGAATCTGCAGAGTACCTCTGTTAGAGTCCATGACATTATTCCAGTCTCTTAAACCAGATGTTTGTCCGGTTGATTTTGCTGACCAAAAACAATGCATGGGGCACAACAAGCGGTATCTTCTGATAGCAAATAATTATCTTAATCAATGAAAATCTTCCCAAGTTAAATAGTATCGTCTACCATTAGTAACAGGAAAAGAATATTTTTCGGTATAGGACTCCATTTGTTGAACAGTATCTTTGATTTTTCAACATCATCTAAAACTTTCCGTAAAAAATTGATTGGATCCATTGAGCGTAGTTACAGGGAATTACCCGTACTAGCGTACTACTTTTGGTGGCGTAGTAATACGCCACCATATTCAGTTCTTTACTTTGCATTTTGTTAAAGTAAATACATTTTCAACTGTAAACGGGTTAATCCTCTTTAACGTAGATTTTGTTAAAGCGTAGTTAGGGGGGATAACCCGTACTACCGTGCTACGTTTGGTGGCGTAGTGATACGCCACCATATTCAGCTCTTTACTTTGCGCTAATTCCTATTTTGTCTTATGAATTTAGTTTTATATCCCAATTTGTAATGTTATTCTTTTGATGCAGTTCAAGTAGAGAATATTGCATTTTGTTATGTTTGGAGTAATCAAATTATAACGCAAATAAAAAAAGTACTAGTAATGTCATTTTTCCAAAACTTTGCATACAAATAAACATACACTTAATGTCTCATTTAAAAGTAAAAAAAGTAGGGGTCACATCTCAAAAATTTGAGATATAGCATGAAATAAGCTTATTTTAGGCCAAAAAAATGGAGTTATTTTTTTCTTAACTTCTATGAAATATAAGCTAAATATGCCAAAATATATCGATAGAAATATCAAAATATTGTTCAAATATGTTTTTAGAACATCATGAATATATCGTAATACACAAACTATAAAGAGGTTTGGTCTGCGCTTAAAATTAGGAAGCTAAAGTAACAGTACCCTCAAACTACTGAGTTATGAAAATTGTTCATTTCCTTCTTGAAAACCTTTCGCCACAAAATATAGTCCCTTACTAAACTCTGTTAAAATGTAATTTTTTTTTTAAAACAATTTTATTCAATAAAGGTTATTTGGCATTGTAAAATTTAAATATACTACTAGAATTAATATGTGATGCAGAATTTTCAGACTAGAGGTGACCAAAAATGGCTACCCCAAACCTAAGGAGCGAACCTCTTTAACGTAGATTTACTTAAACTCTCTTTTGGGTTTTTTTTTCTCGCTATATTGTTCGGGCTTTGTAAGTTCTATTGTTGGCCTATTATATTCATCTGCTGGAAAAAAATTGGGATTGCTAGTATTAGAAAAATTGGTGGGATTCGTTTAATCCAATACAAGTTTGTAGGGCTTAATTCATTTTGAACTATGTTGAGTACTGAAAGATTTTAAAATTGTTCAGTAGTTTGTTTTCTAAATTATCCGATTCAAATTTATTACTGTCAGTTTTCCTTTCTTTAGAAAGGATGTCAGCTTTGTTTGCCCCTTTTTCTTTTGGTCCATACTTTTAAATTTCCGAACATTAACAACTTTGATGTATTATTGTAACTAGAGCCCGATCGCATTAATTTTGATCCCGAACATATTGATATGATAGTACAACATATTTTTTTAAAAATAAGTTTAAATTTTAAATAAAAACCTTTAGTTTTTAGAACAAATTAAATATTTTCTGTAATTTATAATTAAATATGGGAAGGGGATGGTGGTGAAAAATCAAGTGAGGCAGTTGCCTCATTGCCAAAATGGAAGCTACGCCCCTGAATTGAGGTGTAAAAGTCTCTTCTTTTAACCATATTACCCAATTAATCATTTTGCTGCGGAGGGAACAAAAATCACTAAAAATCACTAACTAAATACATCGGTGCGTTAGTATGATAGTATACAGAAACTTGTCCATGGGCAAGTTGAAACAAGTATTCCTTTTAAAGGAATGATCGGTATGTAAATAATATCATTGGTCAGCTCTGTTAATGTAATGCAAAAGCGTCTATCAATAGACATGATAAATAAGATATATCGCACCGTTTTGTTAATTTCCGAAATAGCAAGGCATGAATAAACTTAACTTTTAGTAGGTGAATTGTACTTCCGATTAATATTCTTACGCATGTAAAGAAAAACGTGATTTGAATAATTATTATCATATGTAACTGTATAAATATTTACTCTCAAGGCAAACGCATTAGAATTACGTTTTTAGTAATCTACATGTGATTAAAGATTTACATGAAGCTGTCATTGCATAGTAAATAAAGTAGTGCCAGGCGCAGTGCGTGCGCAAATAGTAAAATTTGCCGGATGCCTTATATGGACACAACTGTGATCGGCCAAAGCCGATCAGAAAAACCTAAGCACTTAGAATTAGTAAACGCTGCAACATCTTCGAATCTTACTTCTTAAAAACGTATTAATCTCAGATTCATTAAATATTAATAACAAATAAATCTCGATTGAATATAAATAACACATACACATTCAGCATGGCGGAACCAAGATAAAGGTTACCTTTTACAGGGATGATCCCGCTTGCATCTGACACGATAAGCTATCACAGGTGACTGGTCAAAACAAGCCTCTTGATGCCTCTGCGAGAGTCAGTGTCATGTACAAATAAGGAAATCGATTCTAACCTGTCTCACTGGGTATAAACTACTGGAGGATGCTATCCCTGGGGTAGATTTAACTTTAAAGTACGGATGAATAACAAGATTAACAGACATAAAATCCAAGAGTCTCATTGGAAAGACTGCTTAAAATCACAGTAGTCACAACTAAATAAAGATCGACCGTCATTTTAACCTGAATTTTGCTGAATCATCTGTTTAGTTAATCTTTTTTTTCTTAATAAGAAACCACTTGATCATCAAGTATACCATACATATTGTTTGTAGGGTTTTTTTTAATAGAGGCGATCGTTGTCTCCATTCTGGATTTTTGTCTTATCTTTAAACTCACTTTCTAAACTATACTAGTAAGTATCACTATGTTTCAGCAAAATACCAATATTTATTATTGAAAAGAAAGAACACATGTATACGAAATGATGTTTACATACAAGTGTGTACACATATAAATGCATAAACAGGCATATCAATAATATTGCAAAGTAATTGATAAATGGTAAATCGTCTAACTGACAATATGTTATAAGTTTAATCATAGATATGTTGTAAGTAGAGAAACATGATGTATACTAATTAATGTTTTTAAAAACCTCTTTTACCGATCAAGGCAAAGGATGACTGCACTTAGCGCTGGGTTTTGGGCCCTTTTCGGTCGCTTCTGTTGCGTTTATTTCTTAACCTAATATCACTTTTGTTAAATTTTTTAAAGAGTCTAGTCAATTTCCAACATGAATTAAGATTTTAGACTGTGATACAATAAGCTCATTCTATGTTTTTCTCTTTACAACTTTCGAAAAAAGGAGAATTTTCGCTTATCTGCCATTGGTCAAACATAAGATTGATATTAATATGCATGAGAGGTGGAGCTGACATTATCAGAATGGTACTAAAATTAGACTAGCATGAATAACAATGCCATGTATAAAAATTTATGTGATCACTCTTTCACCATAACCCTATCTATTCTATATGGTACAAGTATACTATATGCTATGGTTTCAACAATTAGACCACGCCACTACAGAAGACTTTAAATCAATGCTTGACAACTTAACGTGTTCGAAAACATTGTCCTAGTTAGCACAGAACATGTTTCCTTACACGTCACGTGATAGAATTTTGTATTCACAAAGTTACCTGAGGTGAGAAATCACGTGGTGAATTATAATATTCAAAATGAATCAACCCTTGGTTACAACAAGGAAAGTGAAAGTAAGAAGCAGTTTTTTCTCATTTAAACCATGAGCGCATGTTTGTCTATTAATCTCCTTTTGACATAACTTTGATAATGCAAATATACAACTACTGTTAAACGGAGAACAATAGACAAACATGCGCTGACTAAGTACGAAGTCTGTATAAAAGTGGGCGTCCTCATTATCGTCTGGAGATTCAAGAAATCGTAATGACCCCCGCCTATGAAAACAAACTCGTACTTGGTAACAACATACTTTTATTTAACGCAATTACGTAAAGATGCAGTTTAGATGTTGACCATTTCTGCAATTGAAAGAAAAATTCTTCTTTTAAAAGTTTATATTCTCGCAAATATCGCATGTCCTTAAGTGCAGTCATCCTTTGAAGCTTGTTTGTTTCCATTTGCTCGTCAACGTAAAGACAGTAAGACCTCGTAATTGTTAAAATATTGTCATTTATTTAGAAATGACAATAAAGAACATTATTAACATAATAAAAAGTGACTGGAAGATCCACAAACAGTTGACTAGAAAACAAATTACAGAGTATACAACAGGGGTCTCCCAGCCAAAAAAAAATACTACGACTAGTACACGTGCTAAAAAACTACAAAAACGAATTACAATGGAAACAAATTCAGTACTTAGATGGTTTAAAACCATAAAAATTGAAATGGATTTTAAAATCTATCAGCTGATCTATTTCAAGCAAATGAGAAAACGAAAGTTTACATTTTGTCATGTAAAATAATTTTTGAATTAATAATGATTAAGAGTATGCACTACGGCAGGGGTCCTGAATCCATTCGTCGGCCACGAGTGGACTCTGGGCCCCTGACGTTATGATGGTGAGATTTTCAGCAGAAATTAATAGCATAGCTATATGCAAGTTAAACTGAGCAGACATACATGTACGGGAAACTTTGCAGTAAGTGTACATATGGTGCATGTATATGACTTTTTGATTTCTATGAAGTCAATATCAATTTACAATTTTTTGTCCTCTTTTTCCAGTTTCATATGTTCTTGTAAAGTTTATTTATTTCCTCTGTTAAATTCTCGTTTTCCAGCTCTGTGTGATCACTTTTTTTCTTCTCAGTTGTCGAACGTTTCTCTTAATATTTAAATACTTATCGTTTGAAACAAAGGCCTTGTTGATTTTATAGGATAAAGATGGACATTTTTTAATACATCGATTTAGATGGGGAGCGCCCATGGAAATTTTTTACTATGCATAACACCCCCCCCCCCCACACACACACACACACAGAGAAGATTTTCTTCTTTTTTTTTTTTTTTAGTGTTTTTAATAGTGCTTTAATGTCAAAACAAAACAAATAGTTTTATTAGGAAACGCACTTATCTTTATCACAAGTTTTCAATATTTGATGTCTTCTGCAAGATCCCATTGGAAAAACGTTTTTTAAAAAAGTTTTCCGTTATATTCATATTGTTAACATCCATTGAACTCAGATTATGAGATACGCTAGAGTCAGAGCTAGAGCTGAAAATGCTACAATCAGATCTATTTTGCAATTATTAAATCACCAATCTAACCTGCCAGATATGTTACATTTACTTGATTTGGTACAATAGAATCAATATACATGTATAGTTTACTACACCTATGCATCAACACTGCATTCTCCTCGTCAATGTGTTTTCGTTCGAGATCGCAGTGCTTGTCAGCGCTTCGCTTTTAATGAGATTATTAATAGATAATTTGCGCTTGATTTATTAAATCGTATAATTAATATGTGTTTAAAAGAAACAGGTATCACGTGTTTTATTTATCATAATTTTAAAAACTTGTTTATTTTTCTCTTTTCGTTACGTATATTAGGATACGACAAAACTCCATATTACTGGTATGTATTGTAATGTATTGGAACGACATCAACTCACCATTCAATTAATTACAACTGTATTTTAAACTCATAATGGTGACGTTGTAGTTCTAGAATAATGAAATGTTATGTAATTTAGAATGTTTGAAAATTAAGTCACGATCCTAACTCGTGCATTTTTTGGGGTAAATTTAGTTTGAATTACCTGTATCTTCACATAAACATTTTTCCGGATCTTCTAAAGATGGGTTGGACTTTCCACAATTACACATTACAAGTTTGCATACAAAAAAAATAAACAAAAAGACGGTATTGGTCATTAACAGCGATTTTCAACATGAAAATTTTGCTTCTGCTGGATTTAGTTTTACTGTGGAGTGTTGCGTTTAACTATTTATGTAAGCTCGTTCAATATAAATTACTTAAACATCAAGTGATAATTTGTTAAAAGTATGTATGTTAAATAATATTAATCCGAACAAGTTGATGTTTATTGTAGATTCAAATACTTTAGTTCTTAAATTGTTTTCTCAATAAACCGATTGTTAAACATTTTATGAAAATAATAAAAATAATATAAACAGAATTTGTTCTTGTCTCTTCTGGCAGGATTCAGATCACGAGCAGGGAGGATGGGCAATTTATTTTGCAATGTTTGTTGTCAAAGATTTTTGCATGGCTATTACAGACTGTAGTGCTTTCAACGACTCTGTCTCAATGTCAGGCAACGTCCAGCATTATGTTAATCAAAAATTTATTTTTGTTATATTCCATTTAATTATAATTTCTGAAATGCAACTGTTTTTAAAATGTCGAACTTTGTTTAACAAATTATACATATGTACAATTATGAAAATAATATACACGTGCAAAAATAAAGATTAATAAAATCCATTGTTAAATAATTAGACTTAACTCACTATGAGTTAAGTCCCTTTATGGAGACAACAGAGTAAGCCAGCTCAGGAAAGATAACTCCTGTTGTTAGGGCCCTTGTTATATCCCGTGTAAACCCCTATTGCCCATATTAGGAAATTTCGGTAAGAACATGCGCAAATATTCCGCGTTACGACCTCCTTTTGCTGCTGACACTGGCCGGGATAAGACGCATAAACTGATCGCTAATCCAATCTACTGGAATCATCATCGGAAGCATAAGGCATCATGTTGAGAGCTAAACGCAAGTCCACGTCGCCATATGTCCGCCCGTCCAGAGCGCGTGGTACCCGGCCCACTTCCAGCAATGTAACAGTAACGATACCCAGCGTTCCCGCAGCCAGTTCAGTGTCAGTGACGCAAACAGGGCCCACCAGTGTTGCCTCTGGCTCTCGCCATGCAGTTGCCTTTGGATCCGCGCCCTCCTTTGACCCCGCAGCCAATGTAGTTTCTATGCCGCAATCCTCGCCCTCAAGCGTTGCCTCAGGATCCGCACACGTTCCTGCCTCCGGGATCCCATCAAGTTCTGCTTCTCGGTCATCTATATCCAACCCACCCGGGAATCAAAGCGATGCATCTCCATCCACGTCAGGTATGCTAACGCTTGCTAATACCTTTCCAAATTATTTTCATGCTATCTATCCCCACTTGTCTTCAGGCATTCCCACATCTGTCCCAGCGGTTCCTTTAGGTTTCAATACCATTAATCCTACTCCCCTTGTAAGTGTATCCGATAACCTTGGCCTTCATGTTCCGCAAACAACTAAGGACAAAATATGGGAAAAACAGTATATCGACTTGATTAAAGTCGTACAATCCGATATTGATTCGGGGGATCAACAAAAAAATTGCTATAGTTCAAGGTTAGTTGGTTCTACAACCGAAGCCCAACCAAAACAAAATCACTTCAATTCAATCATGGACCGATGCATTCTTAATATTCGCCAGAATCTATCTTGCAAAGTATCCTAATGACGCCCAGGGCATTCTAAAGTACATGCAAACTATACGTTTGGGGGCCAATCGCAGTCCTTCTTCAAACTGGATTGAGTATGACAGGCAATTCAGATTGAAAATGTCCAAGTATACGTCCACCCACTGGGGCTTAGTCGATGCTGAACTCTGGCTGTTATATATGTCATCACAAGTACCAATGACCACTCAGCCTCCTTCCACTTTGAAATGTTACAATTATTACTTCAGGGGCTCTTGCGCAAAGTACCCATGTTTATATCAACATTCATGCATGTACTGCCACAAAACTCACCCTCGTATTTATTGCAGGCTGGAAAGACCTCCTCAGACCAATATTACACAGCCTAACTTGCAATTCAACTCACGTCAACAGCGTAATCTCTTTCAAAGTCCCGTCAGACCTAGATTCCAGCCACAACTTCCTAGACAGAGATATATGGGGCCTAGGTCATTCTCCAATTAATATTCACAACCTTAAAAAATGCCTGGTGGATTATCCCTGTAAAAATATTGCTACCTCCTTGCTTAATGGGTTTCAAAAAGGGTTTTACCTGCATTTCACGGGTGTAAGGATTCCATTATTACAAAAAAACCTTAAAATCAGCAGTTTCTCATAAACCTCAACTCCTAAGTATTATTCAGAAAGAAGTTCATCTGGGGCGAATGTCAGGACCATTTTTAAATCCGCCTATGGCTAATTTAAGGTGTAACCCAGTATGTGTGCTACCAAAGAAAGATGGTGGCTGGAGGCTTATAACAAATCTATCAGCACCCGTTGGTAATAGTGTCAACACCAGTATTGAGCATGAATTATGTTCCGTTTCGTATTCTTCTTTCGATCAAGCAATACAAATAATATTGTCTCAGGGTAAGGGCTCTGAACTTTGCAAAATGGATTTGTCCAGCGCCTTCCGACTTATACCAATCCATCCTTCAGACTTCTGTTTGTTAGGCATGTTTATTGATGGAAAATACTATTTTGATAAAAGCATGCCATTTGGTTGCGCAATCGCTTGCTCAACTTTTGAACAGTTTTCTACTTTTCTCCATTGGCTGGTTTCTAGAAGAGCGGGCAATAATAACATAATTTTAATATCTTGAAAGAAGACAAAGAAGATGAATGGCTGTACTGTCATGGCTTTATTATTAATACGTATGATATAATTATTAGATAGTTAAACACAGTTAATTAAACACAGTTGATAACAAATTACACAAAATATACAATCAATTATGAGATTACAATGCAAATGTCAATACGATGGATGGCGCCGATCCTCAACTGGCATTTGGCAGCCAACAGTTCAATTCAATGACAATGAGCCATAAATTGCTGGTAACCCTGGAAGGAGGACAGCAGTTAACCAGCGATGGCTTGTATACCAATTCTGTATCACTCGGAAGGATCGACGCAGGGATAAAGCCATGACGATGAGGAAACTTGATTCTTATCTGAAAGCATACAAGTAAACCAGCAGCAAAAAGGAAACAAAATTAGGTAAAAGCCAAAATGGTGATAATACTTAAGCGACCTATCCTAATAGTATAAATTAACATTAAACGCCTAAACTAAGAGAATTAAGGGGCAGGGAGGGTGGGTGTTGTCTTGATGAAAAAGAGGAAGATGCTATTACTGACATGCGCAAGTGCGCTGGGATTGGGTAAAGCAGGAATACAAGAGTTGGGGGAAGTTATCTCGCTTGCAACCAGATGTGCATTCTTCTTCGATAAATGGAACTTACCACACAGGGTAGTAAGTTCACTTAATTTGAAAGAAGACACAGAAGATGAATGGCTGTACTGTCATGGCTTTATTATTAATACGTATGATATAATTATTAGATAGCTAAACACAGTTAATTAAACACAGTTGATAACAAATTACACAAAATATACAATCAATTATGAGATTACAATGCAAATGTCAATACGATGGATGGCGCCGATCCTCGACTGGCATTTGGCAGCCAACAGTTCAATTCAATGACAATGAGCCATAAATTGCTGGTAACCCTGGAAGGAGGACAGCAGTTAACCAGCGATGGCATGTATAGCAATTCTGCCATATGGATCGCTGGGTACAAGCAAAGAGTCCAGCGATCCAACCGCCATACAAGCGGTAATTGGCATACAAGACAAAGCTATCGATAATACACAAAATTCTTGAGCAACTGCAAACGTTGACACAAGACAAAGGTAGCAACAATGTACAAAATTCCTAATCAACTGCAAGCGTTGATACAAGACTAAGGACGCGAACAACAGGGCAAACTAAATAACACTAGATGGGGGTGGTGGTGGGGTGGAGGGAATGTTGGGGTCAAGGACACTACAAGTGGTGATGTTTGAGCCATGACAAGTACAGAGCTAAACAAGATTGGGATATTTTCTGGAGTTGGACAAGAAATTAGTTAAAGCAGCTTTTAAGGAGTTTATGAACAGTGAATTGCCTAGATTAGACAGGTGTACCCCGTCACAAAAGAGTTTTGTTTGGTCCGACTTAATATCAGGGTGCATAATTAATGCGCCCTGCAAAGCATGGCGTACAAATGACCCGAGAGAGCAATTAATACGCTGTCTACCGGTTTCAGCAGCAATGTTAGATATCATATGTCTCCATGATTGACGTGGCAGAATATCTGACCAGATAAGTAAGGTATTGGGCATTAAGGTATGGACTTTGCGGAGTAATGATTTCATTTCGATCTGTAATTTTTTAAGTGATTGTAGGCCAATGCTGTTGCCGCCACAATGGATAATCAGTGCTTGGGGCGCGTTACCATTAAACCTATGCAATAGATTGTTAAAGTGAAGCTCCAGGTCTTCCCACTTTAAACCGCTGCGGCCAGCCCATATGACATTCATGTGTTGATTTGTTTGGGTAATCTCACCCACCCGCAATATAGCAAAATAAGCTTAAGGGAAGGCTGCAGCAAACAATTTTACCTCAAATGTATTGGCGCACACATGCGGCAGTGAATTTAAAATGTTAATGAGGATTGGAAGGGTTATGGGGCATCTAGAGTCCCTTGACTGAGACATGCGACGGAAACCCGACAGTAATTTCTTTACAATGAAAAATGAGCAGGGGTCATGATAGCTATTAATCTTCAAGTTGAAACTGATTCCTGCTAAGTAAGATCTAGCTGTTGCATAAGATGTGCCCTTACAAGACAAGAATGCTATGTAATTAATAATTAATAATATGATCAAGGGGGAGGCCACAAATCGGGCAAATTGTGTTGAGATTGGAACTGAAGGAAGGATTTAATGCCTTTATCGTATATGTATGTAGCTTGGGTATTGTTGGAGATGGAGTTTTGTAGCATTTCCTCTACTTTGGGTTTAAAATGTTGAAAAATCCATGGGTACCGGACAAGGATATTGGTCCGCATGGGGGCCAACTGCCTGAATGTGCCCCACTCGAAACGAGATATAGCATCAGGTATTTTATTTGTGCAACCAGGTACATGAACGCATTTGAACTGAATATTTAAATGCATAATTCTAATCAGCATGGGTCTAAGAAGAGACATGACCCTTTCGGATTTAGATGACTTTTGATTTAGAATATGGACCACTGCTTCGTTGTCAATGTTCAGAATAAGCTTTTTAGATTTAAGTGAATGACCCCATGTGAATATGGCTAAGGCCACAGGAATGAGCTCGAGGTAGGTTATGTCTCTTCTTATGTCTGATGACCAGTGCTGGGGCCACTGAATGTAGGCCCAATGACTACCAAAGATGACACCGCAACCCAAGGAGCCTGAGCTGTCAGATGCCATAAGTAAGGTATCTTGATCCAACCAGTCAGGGTCTGACAATGGGGTTGAGCCATTGTAATTTGCTAAAAACTCGAGCCAAACCAGCATATCTTGCTTTAAGGTTTTTGTTACTCTGATATAATGATATGGTTTGACTGCCTGAGATAAAATACTCTACATTCTCCTGCAAAAGGCTCTGCCTGCTGGGATGGCTTTGGTGAT